>JAQIUQ010002972.1:0-185000 GCA_030378365.1 Hybognathus amarus | reverse complement strand
GTAGTACACATAAAATATTATACTTGGTAAACGATCAAAGAAGTTTGTTTTTTTTTGATTTTCGTTTTATAAATTTAACTTTTTAATTATATCGGTCTAGTAAAATATTAGTAACACTGATGGCTATTCATAGAATTTGTTTATTATAAAATTAAAAGGTACATAAAATTAGAAGGTTTAATGCAAAGTGCCTTCATAAAACTTGTAGAAACTCAGATTTGTTCAAGTTAACTTGGGCTGTAGGCAATGTATCGTTTCTTGATTCCAGTGGTTCGTAGTAGGCCTAAATTAGTTAAACGTTTAGTATAAGAAGATTGTTCGCTGCACTTGCACCCGTTTTAAAATGAGAGCAGTTCTCCACAGTAGACGTTTGCCGTCTCACAAAATGCAGATTGATCTCTCATACTGAACAGTCTAGTTATCTGTATCGGGCAAAACAGACCATATTGGGGCATCCCTAAATGTACAGCTTTTTGTGTGTGTGTGGCTAGTGTTTTCATAGACACACTCACATTTCAAGCCCATGTGCTGTGGACAGGTCAAACAGGTGCACATGTGGTCTGTGGTTTACTTCACAGGACGGCTCCAGTCTGGAGGATGTGGTGGAAAAGCAGGCGGACCTGATTGATTATCTGAAACAGCACAACAGCGTTCTGAGCAAGAGGATCCTCACGCTGACCGGCCAGTAGATCAGAGCCTGACACGTGCAAACAGAGAGAGTGACTCAGGACTGCTTGTGATGGGGTATGAAGCGTTGCGTGCTAGTGTGTGTGTGTGTGTAGAGCGCGTCTATCTTGACTGGCATCGGCAGCCATGGCTCACTGATCAGAAGACTTTTTGTGGGAAACGATCCTCGGTAACCTCTCTAACGACGCTCTCGGGTTTCCATGACGACAAGTCTGAGTAGACAATGGCCGCAATTGGGAAGTCAAAAGCCCTCTGCTCCAGAAATGTTCAATAAAGATGCTCATTATGAGTTTTTGGGATAGCGTGATTTTATCAAACCAAAAAATAATGTTTTTCTGTGTGCATGTACTGTATGTGAGAGCATGAACATGAACAACAGGGTACAGCGGTAGAGTTAATTGTGTACTTAATTTGACTTATTTTGTTCATAATTTGTGGGTTCGGTATTGCTTTTGTGTGTAATAATTGTGTTGGAAGGATGTTTCTGGTGGTGTGTGTAGGAGCCATTCAGAAAATGTTGTTAGTCCTGTTGCTTAATCTCACAGATGGTGTGAACTGCTGTCTTTTTATGTAAAATAATGTGGATAAAACGTATTGAAGCTTTTTGGGAATAAAAAATTAACAAATCAACGAGTCATAAATCAGATTTGTCATAAATCAAACTTTCATAGATAAAGAAAGCGATAAGATTATACTAGATAAATGTAGTTTAGAACATGCATTATGTCCTTAGAAATGCACTCTTTGTTTTTGTTGGATGCAAATGGATTTGGAGGGTTTTTTTGTGCCATGTTTAATAAAAGTTTACTTTTAATGACGTGTGGTGTGACCTAATAAAAAAATGTCTTTACACTGAGCATCTGTAAGTGTACACATCTTAATTATTATATTGTTTTGTTTTTTTTGACATTTTATTATGGTTAAAGGTAAACTTTTCAATGTAATATCCAGATATTTTGTTACAAGTATTAGTACAAAATTAAAAATCCTTATTCTAATTCTAAATCATTTTTGATGGGTTGCACCACATGCCATTTTATGGTTTAAGAAAAAGGTAAACATATCCTATAATTTAAAAGACTTAAAGGGATAATTCACTTGGTATGTTTTAGCTTAGCTCAAGGGCATCCAAGATGTCTTTGTTTCCACAGTATTTTCAATCTGCCAGTCATATAATGGAGGTTTATGGTCACCACCTCAAAAAGCATGCACAGAGAAGTCCAAATTAAACATGATTCAATGATTGTAAATGTAAGTACACATTGATGGCTTAAGTAAGACACGAAAGAGCGGTTTGTGTGAGAAAACAAACAGTATTTATATCGTTTTTATCTCTTGTAACCACAGCCACGTCCAAGTGATCTGAGTGCACGAGCGTTTTGTGGCTGTGGTAACGAGGTAAAAACAATATAAATACTGTTTGTTTTCCCAAACAAACCGCTCGTTTCGTGTCTTACTTAAGCCATCAATGTGTACTTACATTTACAAGTCATTGAATCATGTTTAATTTGGACTTCTCTGTGCATGCTCTTTGAGGTGGTGACCATAAACCTCCATTATATGACTGACAGACAAGAACGGTTTGACCTAAAATTATCAAAATTTAAACTATTGCGGAAACAAAGACACCTACATCTTGGATGCCCTTGAGGTAAGCTAAAACATACCAAAAATTAATTTCAAAGTGAACTATACCATTAATGACTTTTACATTCATGAGGGACATGAAACTTGGGATAAAATTGTTCAACAAATTGTAACTGAACTGGAAATTGTCTATGGATCCAAAAGAGACTAAAATAAATCTCCATCTTGGATTGGGAATGTTAACTTTTCTGATTGGAGGCTGTCAATCAAAAATGGAACAATACAGTCTAGTGATCCCATTATAACACTTTCTTTTTCCTCTTTCATACAGTATCAGCTCGTGAATTTGAAAGACTTGGACAAGCCGTGTGGATTATAAGACACGTTGAACCCAGGTGAAAAGACAATACACTTTTTATTTAATCAGGATAATAATAAAACATTTGAAGTGCATAACTTACATATAAACATTTCATTCAGTCCTTACTATTTACAAGGGTTTGGCAAACTCAAACTGATTGAGCGATGAGTTTTGGCGTGTTCTGTTGCAGTGGATCTCCCCATAACTTGTTCACTAACATTCATAAAATAATTCACTCTATACAGAAGTGACTAACATGGCTTGTTTACAATATATTGGTCAATGAACAGTCCTCAGGGAGTCTGATATGAAACTTTTTCTATCCATTGCTGGTCTTTGGGTTTCCTAATGCTTGAAGAAGCATCATAAGGATAGATGGGTAGAGGTTCCTCTGGAGTTGTAAAACCTGATGGAGAACAAAGCAAAAAGTTGAAATCCACAATGCACAGCTAAGGAATGGATATGATCTTTTTGCAGCTTTTCTTTTATACATTGATTCTATATATATGTGTATGTGTGTGTGTCTGTGTGTTTTGTTAACTCCTGACTAGCTCTGGCTCATTGTGTGGGGGTCACAGAGTAAAGGTCAAAGGTGACAACCTCTCCAGAGTGTCTGAAAACAGTAGGCGGCTCCGGTAGGCTGTCACAGTGAATGTGTGTCCCTTCGGATACAGTGTCACACATATCACCATTAACAACATGTGCTCATGGTTCAATGGTTGTGTCAAGATAAAGAAAACTAATGTGCTTTAATATATATATATATATATATATATATATATATATATAATGAAGAGTTCAGATGCAAAAGCCTCTAAATGCCATTTGAAATTTTCTTCTAAAATGCCCATTTTTATCAAGCTTGTATAGTTAAGTTCAGTAATTTCACTTAAATGACAATTAATAGGTAATCTTCATTGCCATTTAAGTGAAATTACTGAACTAAAATATACAAGCTTGATAAAAATGATCATTTTAGAAGAAAATTTCAAATGGAACTCTTCATATATATAATGTAATTCATATATAATATAATACATTGATACAATATAATTTACTAGATAAAAATGTACTTTAAAAACACACTTCATGTTCTCTATTTATTTATGTTGGTTATAAATGGTTTTGGAAAACGTATATGCCATGTACAACAAATGTTTAGATTTAATGACCAAAAAGTCATTTTAAAAAGTGTATTATTTTAAGTTTTTTATGAAGTTATTTGAAATATTTTATGATGGTGAAAGGTAAAATGATCAATGTAATATCAAGATATTTTGTTATAAGTATTAGAAAGAGTAATAAATAATTAGTTTATTTAAAGTTTGAAATCATTTTTAGGGGTCAGGTGAATTTTTATGAAAGAACCGACTCTAAGCTGCTCTTTAATTAACAAAAAGGCCTTTAGCAGCCAAAAAACTCACACACATGTTGGGTTTCCATGTTTTATGGGGACTTTCCATAAACATAATGATTTTTATACTGTACAAACTGTATATTCTGTCCCATAACCCTAAGCTTACCCATCACTTAGTATGGTTTTTCAGCTGTTTTCCTCAAAGGTTCCCAACAAGGCCAAGGATTTCGGAAATTACTGTTTTTGAGGAGACATTTTTTCCCTATAACCTCATACACAAACTTCATTCACCCCTGTTTTACCTCATGACCCCCTTGGTATGATATTTGATATTTGATAATCATCATTTGGCATTTTCTCTTTGATCTGACTACTTTTATTTTATTTATTTTATTTTATCTGACGTTTTATTTAACAGGGACAATAAAGAATAACATTAGTCAACTTCACAGCACTGAGACTCAGATGTTCTGTATATGCTTCTAATTGATATCTAATTTGCACTAATTGTCCAAAGAAATACAAACAATCTAAAATTCAAAACATTGAAAAAAATATTTAATTAATTAATGATCAAACAAATGATGATCACAAATACAAATTTGAATAGCTATATTATTTATTTATTCTAATTCTAAATAATTATTCTATTATTTATTTATTCTAATTCTTTTGAATTCTATTGCTAAACCATTACATAACTGAACTCCCTTCAGTGAAAAGGCCACCAGGTGTTTCTGAGGACTGAGCATTACTAGACGTCCCACCCAAGTTTTACAGTGTGTGTGGCAGATAGTTAAAATGGGTTGAATTTATGGGGGTAGGGCTTTTCTCGTCTGTCTGTGTGTCTCTGTGTGGCTATGTAGGTTTCCACTCTTTTGTGTGTGTGTGTATGTGTGGGTGGGTGTGGAGTGTTTGTGTTTACTCCCGGTCTGAGAGAAAGTCACACAGCTATAAAGATCCAATAATGTCCCAGCTCATTTAGTACAGGGTATTTAACCCAAAGTGCCTCCTGTCTGTTTCTGTTGAGGCTTAGGGCCGCTAGAGATTCGACAGGCGGTTTGTTAATTAATCTGGCCGTCTTTTCTCCGGAACACAAACCCACAGATCACAATGGAGTGGTAAACACCATTCTCAAATGAAGTGCACGCACTTGTTAGTCAAGTATCAGTTTGTGTTGTCAAGGAGTCACAAAAGTAAATCTGAGGTATTTCACGATTATTTGTCAGCAAATACATGCTAGGAATGTCAGAATTTGGATTTGCTGATGATGCTCCCCTTTGATAACTCTTTTTCAATATTTGCCCATTCCTCAGAGTAATAAAGGGGAATAAGTAGCCTGCATGTGAACTAAAGTCTCACCTTAAGGGAATGGTACTCTGGAGTGAAGAGGTAGACAACGCTTCTTTGGACAGTGGTGTCTGCGATATTTCCGCCTCAGGTTGAGAAAATCTGGGAAGGGGGGAAAATAAAACACTTGTCAGGGCTATGAACTATAACCTTAAGTTACTGTATATCAAGTCAAATCATGTTTATTTATGTTGCACTGTAAAAATGAATACGCTTTATCTAATCAAAAAATTGTGGCAACAGATTACAAGCAATATTAGAATTGAGTAATAATTCATCAAATTAATTCCTTAAAAGTTAACCATTTAAAATGAGTCAAATTTACAACAACAACAAAAAACATACATTTAAGTCACCATTATGGTGACCGGTGTTTGTTTTAGGATTGTTTTAAAATTATGGATTTCTCCATCAGTGATTCTGCTTGTTAACATCAGGCATCTTCAATATTGGCAATATAATATAAATAGGTCTTAATTAATCTTTAACGTCTGTCTGTTTAGTGAGATATTTTTGTTACATTTTTGGGTGTAAACTTTACTCATTTTAAATGGTTAAACGTTAAGGAATTAATTTGATAAATTATTACTCAATTCTAATTTGTTCAATTTAATTAATAATATTGCTTGTAATCTGTTGTCACAATTTTATTGATTAGATAAAGCGTATTCATTTTTACAGTGTGGGCTATATACAATACAGCCTTAGTCCTTCAAAGTTATCTTGCATTTAATAATGTTCTCAAAACATTCTGCACGAAAACATCATGAAACATTTTTTCTAAAACATAGTTGGATGTTCGTCTAACATTTTTTAATGTTGCTATAGGCCTACCTAATTGTTTCCAAATGTTGAGAAAACATTTAAAAGTAACAGTAAAAGTAACATTTTAAAGTAACAAATAATGTTTCCAAAATTGAATGTTCTCACATAACAAAACGGTGTTTTGAACATTAAGAAATAAAGTTTTCAGAACTTACTGGAACATAATAAAAAAATTGGCTTGCTTAGTTCAATGTAGATTTTTGTTGTTGCTGAATTTAATTCTGTGTGAATCTATGATCTACTGTGAAGATCAGTTCAAGAGAGATCATCAGTTTTCTTTTCCATATTGGTTTTAACATTGAGAATTTGAAGTTTTGGGGGTTTGGGGAAATGTGGGCTACTCCCCACCCCCCACCCCACTATCTCCCGAGATTGGGTGTTACCTGAAATAAAATCTAAATGAATGGTCTCCCCAGTTGGTAACAAACAATCTGGAAAGCAATATAACAATCAGAGGTCTTGTGATAACGCGCATGTCACTTCCCTCCATAAGCAGCTATTAGATTCTCTCCCAGAGGCGCAAGGACAATGGCACGAGTGCGCACGGGAGGAGAACCGGGCGCTTTTATATCTGCCTTTGACTAAAGCTATGCGAACTCCATGTACCTCCCTCTCTTTCTCTCTTTCACCGCAGTCACCCTATGCTAATGCATTATACCTATTGTGCTCAACATCATGACTAACAATGAACGCTGGTGCTTGATCGCCCACGGGCACCAGATTAATTGCGCATAGCCGCCACAGCAGCGGGAGATTAGAGTGTAGCTACACGTAGGCTAAATTAGACTACATTTAGTTATAGAAGTTATGGCTCAGCGTTTAGATAAAAGCAAAACTACCAAAATAGTGGGGGAATAAATTGGTCTCGCGCGTAATTGCGGTTTGTTTACAACTTTGCTACGTGTAAAATAAATTCAGTCGTATTTAGTGTAGAATTGCCAACAACAACAAAAAACGTATTTTCAAGTCAAGGGTCAAGTGTAGGCTTAGTGAAATCCAAGCTCATTTCTGAATCTTTCAGAAGCGTCAAGCGCCACTTTAAATCCACTCAAAGCAGTGACCTTAAATCAGCCATGACTGCGAACTGACCACTAACCAGGGCATAGGCCAACAAGATCTTGGTTTACTAATGAGGTGACATTTATCTATAGTGACTCATATTATTGGATAAGTGAATGGGTAAACAGTGTGTAAGGTTTACTACAAACTTAGCTAGGCCTATTCAAAATGTTACAGCCAATATTTAGATTGACATTTATTTTTAAAAGTAATTTGCCTTTAACTACTCCCCGTGAAAAACAAATCACTAACGATTGGCCTATTTGTTTTACAAACCTTCAGTACACAAACGTATTATCGAGACGATAAACTCAGTTTAATAGGTCGAAGTAGCGTAATCAGATGTTGATTCAGTAACCGCTCTGAGGGGGAGCAATTCGTCACTGATTCAAACCATTAAAATAACCTGTTCATAAGAGTCATTTGCGTGTGATTCTGTGAATCACAAATGTTATTATTTTTAAAAACATTTTTTGCCACTATTCCACTATAATATTGCCCAATTAGACCACAAG
This sequence comes from Hybognathus amarus, assembly GCA_030378365.1. NCBI lineage: Eukaryota > Metazoa > Chordata > Actinopteri > Cypriniformes > Leuciscidae > Hybognathus > Hybognathus amarus. Next base: position 177,259 of record JAQIUQ010002972.1, on the reverse strand, counting down.
CTCACAGTTCGGATAAATTGTTTAGTGTATTGTATTGGCTGTGGGGCTTCAGTCGGGTGAGGTGTTTAGTTTAAAGCGCGGAAACCAAATTCCAATTTAGTAGTGCATCAAACCGATTCAACAGAATCACTTGATTCAATTCATTTGATTTTCTGTGGGCTAATTATAGGGATCTTACATAAAATTAATTTGATATTTTGAGCTAAAATCGTATAAATAAGTTAGAAACTTAAAACTGCAGGTACATCAGCCAGCAAAAGCACTTAAAAAATCCTTACACTTGTTACTTTTTTTCTTAATTTGCAACCGTTTTGATTCAACAGACTTTGTTTTGCATAACATCATTTTTGTCGATATTCAAATATTTTAATTAGCTGAATTAATTTTCTTTACCAGTTCTTCTGATACCTTGTTTCTCGGCGCTGGTGATGAGCAGCACTGTCAGCAGGAGCAGCAGAAGGAGATACAGAGGATGGAAGTATCTCATGGTGATGCTGTGTGAGGGTTGCGGAGACCCGAGTGTCCTCAGATGTGTCCGGTACCTTCCAAGGTAAATTCTCTGAATATGTCGATAACGGACTGAAGAAATCCTCTAGAAATGTCTTTCGGTCACAGTATTTTTTCTCGGAGCCAAGATTACGTTTTATAGTGGACGCGCAGATGCAGTCAGTTTTCACGCTCTCCAACTTTTCTAAAGTTTCAGATAGCGGTATTCAGTCTTCTCTCTCGTCATATAGATGTATAGGCTAGCTAGATGACCTGATGAGTGGGAATGTCCAGTCGAGACAATGTAGCTTCACCCCCTCTTTATACAGACAAGAGAGAGGGAGGAGGGGGGCAACAGAAGGAGGGGTGAAGACCTAAAACTGGGTGGGGACATGGGACTTTAGATAGATAGATAGATAGATAGATAGATAGATAGATAGATAGATAGATAGATAGATAGATAGATAGATAGATAGATAGATAGATAAATAGATAGATAGATAGATAGATAGATAGATAGATAGATAGATAGATAGATAGATAGATAGATAGATAGATAGATAATAGATAGATAGATAGATAGATAGATAATATATATGATAGATAGATAGATAGATAGATAGATAGATAAGATAGATAGATAGATAGATAGATAGATAGATAGATAGATAGATAGATAGATGACCAAGAAGTTAAAACATTAGGCTATAGGCTACTTTAACTCATTAAAATAAGTTAATCAATTCTTTTTTTAAGTTATACAAGATTCAACTCATTTTAAGTAATTTTAATAGTTGAAATAACGGAAATAGCCAAGTTGATTGTACTTAAAATGTAACAGTAATTTAGATAGACATTTGATAGATTTGAATAATTTGTATAATATTTATTGTTTAATAATTATTTAAGCATTGTTTACACATTTAAACAAATATTAGAATTCAGACAAGTATAGAAAATAAAGCATTTTTTTATTTTCAATTTACAAATATTATGCCATCAAAAACATACAAAACTACAAATAAATGCACAGCAGTATATTTAGACTATTTTCAGCTTTAAAGGGATAGTTCACTTTGAAATTATTTTTTATATGATTTAGTTTATTCTCAAGTGCATCCAAGATGTAGGTGTGTTTATTTCAGCAGTATTTTCAATTTTGATATTTTTAGGTAAAACCATTCATGTCTATCGATCATATAATGGAGGTCTATGGGGTCCACCTCAAAGAGCATACACAGAGAAATCCAAATTAAACATCATTTAATGATTTGTAAATGTAAGTACACATTGATGGCCTGAGACATGAAACAAGCGGTTTGTGTGAGAAAACGAACAGTATTTATATTATTTTTACCTCTTGTAACTACAGCCACAAAGCGCCCGCACCCTCAGATTATTTGAACGTGGCTGTGGTTACAAGAGGTAAAAACAATATACTGTTTGTTTTTTCACACAAACTGCTTGTTTCAGTGTCTTAGGCCATCAATGTGTACTTACATTTATGAGTCATTGAATCATGTTTCAATTGGACTTCTCTGTGCATGCTCTTTGAGGTGGACCCCATAGACCTCCATTATATGACTGTTAGACACCAACGGTTTGACCTAGAAATATCAAAATTTAAAATACTGCAGAGCAAAGACACCTACATCTTGGATTCCCTTGAGGTAAGGTAAAATATATCAAAAATGTATTTCAAAGTGAGCTATCCCATTAACTGCAGACAGATTTTCGTTATGATGTTCGGCTTTTGAAACCCATTGTGTATTATGGATTAAAATATATATTTACATAATGGTGAAAATATATGTGCAGTTGAGTGTGTCTGTTTTTGGTTAGAGAGTAGCACTGGTCAAAGAGGTGTGTGAATTATTGACTGGCCTGGTCAGTTAAGTAAGTGTGTGTGTGAACGAGCTGTGAAGTGCTGATTATAGTGTAGCTGTTGGATCTATGAGCTCTCTCTTTACTAATGAGCTACTATTGTACTTCACTACCTAGAACAAAACCTCACAACAGGAGAGCCAGCCTGACACACACTTACACACTGGCCAAAGTCTGTTAAAGATAATGTTCACCTTCTTCATCAAAAGTATAGATTTACATGGCATCTAATACTCATCGGCTTGACTTTTGCAGGCATAAAATGCTAGCAAATCACTACGGAAATAACCGAGGAATACAGCGAAAAGACAACTCATAAGACAGAGCATTAGAATTCATCACACAAAAGATAAATATAGTTTACATTTGGGGTTAAGCTAGGATTTAAATGGAGCCAGTGTTAATTCAGGAACACCCATGTGTCATTTGCATGTAAACATCGCATTGAGTGATGTATATGCTCCCCTGAGCTCAAGTACAAAATACAAATGTGGACATTTTTTGTTGGAGACAAGACTATTTACCCTAAAACAGACTGAATAATGGAAGAATCACTTTCTAATGGACAGAAAGAGGGAGTTTTAGCTCAGAATGGCTTTTCTTTGTGTGCATGCTATTGTTCAGTCATGATACTAAACTGGACAGATACCCTAGTGTTATGGATCCAGCATGGTAATGTTATTAGATTTACAGATACCACATGTGTCTCTGTGCGCATGTACGTTATAATGAGCCGGAGTCGCGAATGGCTTGGCTGTGCAAGACAATGCGGAAAACTAGTAAAATATGCAAATTACATAGCAGCTCTATCAAGCAAACAAATGACAGTAAATATCAGATCGTTTGTGGTAGCATTTATGTGATTTAAGTAGACGTGATATAAATAGCAGTTGAAAAACTTGATCAACATGAAAAAGTAGATGAAAATTAGAAATGTTGCTATTGCAAGTGCAATACTGGAGTAGATTTTACAGATTGCATTGTCAATATAAGATCTTGACCAAAAATGTATACACCTCTTGATGGAAATAAATGTAGTGATGTTATTTCCATCAAGAGCTGCATTCAGTTTTGATCAAGATCTTTTGACAATGCAAGAGTCAAGCACTCTGTAAAATCTCCCAAATACTTTCAATGAATTTAAGACACATTGTCATCCTGGAATATGGCCATGATGTGTCTTCCTACATGGCTGTGTAGCCCTCAAATGTGGGCACAGAGGACTCAGGTGTGATCCTAATTTGTATTTATTATAAATGGTATATCAATGTCTTCAATAAAGTTTTGTCTATCCATTTATGTTTTTTTTTTATTTTGGGGGTATTTTTGAATTTATTTACTTCAAAAAGTACAATATTTTCTATGTAAATTATGCTAGTTTTTTTTGTTTTATTTTTACTTTTTTGCTTTAAATTTTTTTAACTACATTAAAATATCATTTTAATGAGTTCTTAGAGCTAAACCCTAAAGATGAAGTGACTTTGCGGTCACCTGGTGTCTTATTTTGGCTTATTTTAGAATGCTCTAAATCACAGTTTTTCCCATTCATTTCTATGGATGCCCATTTTTGACCCAAATACAAGATTAAGGACGTTTTTTTCATCCACATTAACATTGTAGAATTGAGTAAAAAAAATGTGTGTGTTCAGGAGGCAAACTTAGGAAAAGTAGCCAAGTCTTGTACCGCTCAGATCAAGGGAAGTATTTTTAAAAAATAAATCAAAACTATTTTGCCCACATTTGTCCAGAATACAGTTTTAGGGTTAAGAAATGAAAAGCTACACACTGTTAGAACTGTTTTACTGTTAGAACAAATTTAAAATAAAGCTATTTCATAAGTATGAATACAAATAATAGTGAATAAAAAGTCACCTAATAAAATGTGTAGAGAGATTTAGAGATAATAAGTGTGTTAGTGTGCCTTAGTTGACCTCTTGGAGTGTAAGTGTGTGTTTGTGTCCATAATGAAGAGCATATGTGTGCAAACCGAGTGTGTGAGCCATATGTGTGTCCACTCTTTGACCTTTCTCATGAGTGTGACCATTTATCTCAATTCTTCTTTGGTGTACTGGGCCTGTCATGAACTTTTAGTGTGCATTTTAGGTTGTTCTGATATAGTGCAGCTGTCATGGATGCTGCCCATCCTTATTAAAAATCCATTTGTGCCAACTGTGTGTGACTACACATCCTCTGAGCTTTTTTTCTTCATGTCAATTAGGATTAGAACCCAGCATGTAACTAATGGACGAGGTGGACAGCCTAGTACTTCAGTCCAAAGACCAGCTTTATTTGACCCCATGCGAGTGTGTGCGCATGTATTTCCATCTGTGTGCAGATACCGTTATTTATTGCTTTATAGCGTTTGCAAAAATGTTCCTCACCAGTGCCATGCATTCTATGTGTATGTGTTTTAATTCTCCCTGGTGATTCACATTGCCCCCTGCCACTTATTCCCTCAGTTTAAATATGCTAATGAAGGAGCATTCTTATTCGGAGCCACCTGGCATCCATGGAGACTGATACCTATAGACCAGAGCGCATGCATGAAAACACATGCTTGGCAAAGATGTCGGGGTCAGTTTGCTCGTTCACTCGTAATGAAATCACAGACGCAGCATGGTCTGGGTGGGTGTATGTCTGTGACTGTGTGTGTGTGTGTGTCGTAACGTTTGCTTTATTGGGGATTAGATGTCATTACTTGGATTAACTTGCCTCCTCAAATAATCCCTCTGCTTAGAGACGCGTTTCTTGACTCCACCCGCTGTACTGACACACACAATCCTGAGGAAGAAATTTAATTCCTTAAAGTGTAATTAAAAAAAATTGTGTTTAAAAAAAATTGGTGCAACCATTTAAATTTTCTATATAAGCACAGACAAAGCAAGTAAAGCATATAAAAAGGGACATGTTAGAGGAAGAATTTTTATATGGAACGTGCTGCTTGATCTTTTCACACACACACACACACACACTGACCTTAAAAACACCCCTGTCCCAGCAGGCAGAGGTCGAGTCCATCTTTCAGGAGCAAGAGCACATGATGTGTCAATCAGCACATAGACACACATAAAAAAAAAGTCTGGAAGCACAGTGAGAAAACTTTTGTGTCTTTTAAAATTCTGATTAAAAAACTAAAGCGCGCCCCTGAACAACACTGGTACTTCAGAAAATGATGAATGAATAAAATTGAATGAAAGCAGGACTATTTGAACTAATGTGGTACTTTTGGTACATCATTTCCTCTTTTAAAGAGAATGTTATCGTGTCAATGTTTCTAATTCTATTTATAAATGTATTCGATTATAATCAGGATGTTTGAAAAGTAGTTATGATTCTTTACAGTTTTTCTCAGTTGCTTTGGTGCATTTCTCACATCGCTATTTACATTTGCACAACAGTTAGTTCAACCTCCACAACATTTTGTCATTTGTGCACATCATAGTAGCAGTTTCTCATTCCTTCTAACAAATTGCAAATGCTTTTGGACATGCATCAATTGCTTTCATACAACTCTCTGCTGTTTTATAACATTATCATTTGCTTATGTCATATCAGTCCAAATTAACTATACTTGTGAATGCTGAATAGTCATTCCATATAAAACTAATAGTCCTCATTTCATTGCTTGAGTCATCACATACAAAAATGTTGAACTAGTTGTCAAAATCCGTAAAGCATATTTTATTTGTTATTTTTTTATCTTTAAAAAAACATTTTGTATCCTAAATTGAACAGTTTCTCGCAGGCGAACCTCAGCTTTCACTGATGAAGAAGATGTGCATGAATGATTTACAGTATGTATGTTGTATGTTCAGTTCCAATATGTACTGTGATATTGTTTACAGTTGTGCACCGATCTAACCAAAGGGACTTATGTTTGTTGTAAATCAAGGGTGTATTTTTTCTTTTGCACAATGCTCTGAACAAATTAGAATTGCAAAGACCATGCAGTAAAAATGTGAAATATACATATTCATTGTCTTGTACTCAATTACTGTACCTCACTAAATACAGTAATGTGAAACTTTACTGTAGTTTTCAAATGGCGGTGCAAATAGTTTATAGGACTGTCTTGAGCATTTTCAGGTAGTGTCACCAAGATCTGACTTTTTTGCATTGTCAAACACTTACAGAGTAAACTGTCATAATGAAAACATGACAAAGCCATTTGACTATCTTGTTCATAAACACTGGTGTTAGGACTTTTCATCTTGACGACACTGACACTTTCAATGACATGAATACTTGCTTTTGAGGAGTGAGTTATCCATTTTGAGCAAGTGACAGGCTTTTGCAGGTTATCAACGAAGTTTTGCAGTTTGTACTAATTGTTTTGAGAACTGCATTAACTGTTGTGCAAATGTAAATAGTGATGTGAGAAATGTCACCAAAGCCGACTGAGAAACTGTAACTGAATAGAAATTAGTTTCCTTTTTTGACCCAGAGCTGAGTTCAAAGTGAGAGTGTGATTGTTTGTGCCAAGTGCGTTCTGTATAATGTTGGTTCAGTGTAACAGGAAGTGTTATCAGTGTGGGGCTTTGTTGACTGTTGCAATAGCAGATGAGAGTGGCATTCCCCATAACCTTTTCTTCCTCCAAAAATAGATTACTACCCTCCCTTTACAACACACACACACACACGCCGAGAGACAATACCCTTCTGAAGTTTACAACTCCAAGTAGTTACTGCCAGAACACATTACCCAAACTACTCCCCAACATACTCCCTTTCTTCAAACATACCCATGTAGGCTGTGTGTGTATAGACACATGTTTATACAGCTATTTTTATGAAATAATATGGAATATAGGCTACATACAGTTCCCCTTTTTTAAAAATACACACATTTTAAAAAGCTGTAAGCAAAGAGAAGAGAAAATGCCTCTTTTGGTAAGTAGGTTATAAGCCATCTTCACATTTTGTCTTATATTGGTCACTGAATCTTAGAGAATGTACTGTATGTTGTTGCATGGAATAATACCAATTGTTAAGGAAAATAATACAAAGAATTTGCAAGAAAGGCTTGAGAATCAGTGCATGCCTGGTTGGCTTATTGAAGTAAATAGTCAAAGGACAGAGAATTTGTAAAAAAAAAAAAAAAAAAAACGAACTATTTTTTACCAGTAGAGGGCGCTCCGTATTGCGTTTTCGTTTCACAACCGTGTGTTTTGATTTTATGCAGCATGTCGGTTTTATCAGTACAGGTAAATAAACTGCATGGAACTTAACACAGTAGGATTTAAATATCAGAAATATATATTGTGTACTTTCTTTCCTTTTCTAAGTGTTACACATGGTCATGAAACAGTAACCTCACTTTCCATAGACCTATAATTTGAGACATTGCAGCCTAATCTAATATGAGTGGATTTTAACGTCATGTAAACATTTTAAGATTAAGTGCATATAGGAACGTACTGTAATTTTCAAGATCCTCAATGGCCATAATCCAGAGTTATCAGTTAGTTAGCAGATCTTTATATCCAAAGTGACTTACACAAGACTAATTACAGGGGTAGTTGTCCTGCAGCACAGTGGTGTTAACTGCCTTGCTTAAGGGCACAGGAATGGCTCATATTACCTGAACCAACAATTTTGTAGAAATCAGTGCGACTCTTTCATACTGAAAATGCTATTTCATTACTGGCCAAAATATATTTGAAACCTGGAGTAAATATAAGTTGCAAACCACATGGTTGACTGCATACAATTTCCTTTACACTATAGTATGGTTCAAATATATTTTAAAACACATTATAAAATGTTCTACAAGTGTCCAAAACACTGGGACATTTTTGGGCCCCATGAGGGAAACAGCTTATATTATATTATATAGGGTTTGATACAATCTACAGTTTGTACAGTATAAAAATCATTATGTCTATGGACAGTCCCCATAAAACATGGAAACCCAACATGTGTATGAGACAATATTCTCATTTTTATTTTAAAATGTATACAATTTTTGTGGAAAAATAAATAACTTAAAAGGCATTAAATACAAATATACAATATATATTTCTTCACAAAATACATCCAGCAATATATTTTCCTATTTTAACAGCCATAAGCTACCTCCACCCAGAGATTTTAGATGCAGTTTTCCCAAAATGCATTAAGTGAAAGAAAAAAGGTTAAGTTACAAATGTTAAGCAGATTTAGGTGGGGAAAGGGGTGGGGTTTCGATTTCATTAAATCCTCTTTACTGATTAATTACTTACTGGGTCACACATTCAAGCCAATCAGAAACAGCTGAGAGAAATCGCATGTGTCGTGAGGGTGAACTGAAGTCAGAGATCTCTTCAGACACAGTTTGTCTGCTAATTAACTGCATTTGGTGAGCCAGGCCGTTGAGTACCAACAGAGAGATTCCGTATATCTATGAAGTGTGTTCATGGTATCTCTTGATTGGCTTTGGTTACAACTCTTTTTTCTTTGAGTTGTTCTTTTGTTGTGTTATCCTCTGTTCTGTCAGGAGTGTAGTCATCTATGGGACACACGTATAGATTTAGGTGACATTTTCGTTTAGTCATTTTTTGTGTGTTTGGGTGAGAGGATAAATAAAGTGTTTACCTTGATCGTCTGTATTTTGTGTGTAGACTGCAGCCAGGCCAAATAAGCACATGACAGTAAAAGCAATGAAGATGAAGAACAACTCCAACTCTGAAAATAAAGAAAGATCCATAACACACACACACTTCCACCCTTACACACAGAGAAAAGAGAGACAAAGGCATTATAAAATATGATTACAGAGCATTAAGCAGTTCATTATCTAAAAAAGGTTTAAAAGTAAATGTAGAAAAACAATAAGTGTGAAAAACGTATGCAGCTGCGATAGACTTAAATGCAAGATTGATTGAACAGGGAAAATCCATTAACAATTTGCAAGTATACTCTGAATCAATAAACTAAATTTAGATGTGCAGTTGTGTTGATGAATAAAGCAAAAAGACTGTAGAAGAGCCATAAAAGACAGAGCTAAAAATACAAATTAATGCAAAGAGATAATGTTTTTTAATGTTGCAGGGCCATGATTAGTTTGGTAAAAATAGCCTATTACATGAAGATCATAACTTTTTGATATGAAACATTATTAAATGACAGTGTTATCCAGGGTTATTAACTAAAACATTTTTAAATCAAATCACATATTTTCAAAGTGCTATATAATATAAAATTAATAATATACAAATTATTATTATTAATAATATTAATAATAATAATTTGTATATTATTATTTTTATATTATATAGCACTTTGAAAATATGTAATTATTACTTACACCTTACTACAATATAAAATATATTTATTTTATTTCATCTAGTTGCAAAGGCATCATTTTCAGTTAGTTAACTTAAAACTGAAATAAAATAACAAAAATAATAATATTAATAATAGCTACATTGCATTTGAAAATGTTCAAAGCACTATATAATATAAAAATAATAATATACAAATTATTATTATTATTATTATTATTATTGCTTACACCTTACCATAATATAAAATATATTCATTTTATTTTATCTAGTTGCAAAGGCATAATTTTCAGTTAGTTAATTTAAAACTGAAATAAAATAACAAATAAAATAAAATAAAAATAAAATAATAATACATTGCATTTGAAAAAGAAATACATTGCAATGGAAAAGCACAACAAAAGTACTCAAACTAAATAAAATTAAAACAACAAAAAGCTAATTAAAAATAGTATCTGTCACAGTATCTCAATGATATCACTAATAAAAATGGTGTCATCATCAAAAACGTCTATTTCATACACTTTAATTAGTTACTGCATAAAATGTATTCTTCTTAAGTCAGCATTTTCTTAATAGGGCCTTACATGTGTGTAGAGAGAGAAAATGGATTTAAATACCTTGTTTTGCTTGCTTTCAACAGGATTCAACCCATCAATAGCACCTCATTCTATTTATACCACCCACAGACAGTATGAAACACGCGTTAGAGACTTTTACAAGCTTCTTACACAGAGCAATAAAAAGTCCACTTCTTCCAGCTTCCTTACTGCTGGCTATAAACCGTTTCAACGTTAAACCCACTCATACTTAAGGTATACCTACAGACGTACACTTGCTGTCTTTATTGTTTACCTGAATTAAGAGCCAGGATCCAGTCCAGGTGATGAGGTTTCAAGCGCAATAAAGAAAGCAGCATACTGGCAAGACAAGTTATGTGTTACAGCACCACTCATCACATTTGATCATGGATTGACCATGTTGCATGAGATCAGTCTTGATCAGCCTGCAGGTGGATTTAGACGATGAGTGGCTCCCAAGTCTTCCTCTGATGTCTTCGCTGCCTTATTATAGAGAACAAATAAGAATGCCACGTCATATTTGAAACTAGTTGAACCAGTTTTTGTTCAGTCATGTGCTAGTATTACGCTATATGCAAATACGCCTCCAGCAATTGTCTCAAAAAATTAAACGGTATGGGCGTGGCAGTGTCCGCTTTGGCGATAAAGTAGCCTAAAGAAAGTTTGTCTTCTTGACTAATAAAAATATGACTTGAAATATGACTAGATAAATAACACTGCTAGATTATCAACCATAATGCAATATTTTCGAAGGAATAATTGCTGCATGCATCGCATGTGAAGCTGGGAAAAAACCCTGAACACTGTGATCTGCACGCAGTGCTCAGAAACCATCAGCAGTCGCGTCATTTTACCATTTCTATGGACAAAATGCATGGGAAATTGCAGAGGATCGCAGATTTTTACAGAGGTACTGTACATATGATCCAAGTTTTCCGAAACATGACAACGGTTTATATATCTTGGCGCTTCAATGACAGCGTTACTGTTACGCCTTGTCGGCCTTTCACATCATGCGTGTGCTGTTTAATGCTTCTGTCACGTGTTTTCCTCAGCAAATAACTTACATTTTATGCTTATATCCTTATTAGTAAATGTTCAGAAAGTCCCGTGAGTATTTAATTTAATAATTTTTGCATGTTCTGACAACAAACTTTGCAGACTTCAATGAACGAGCGCAAGTGGGCACGCATGTACGTCAAACAGCAGGAGAAAATTTTTAGTCATTCTAAATTCTGAATCAGATTCTGAATTCTAAATAAAAAATGCACATTTTGCAAAAAAAATTGATAAATATATGTATGTATTAAAATTCTACAGGTTACACACAAGTAATTGTATTTGTGAGCTCAGAGGTCGATGCTGAGGTCAGCATCTGCACAGCCATTCTGTTACTTTTAGCGCCAAAGATGAATGGTGGCTTGCACCATTCACCAAACAAAATATCGGTATATACAATTGTCAAAATCCATATCGTGTTGAAAAAAATTCGATATACCTTAAATATCAGGATATTGCCCACCCTAGTTCAAAATGATCAAAAAAGCTAATTCTAGAAGCAGATTCGTCTGGAAGATTTATTTCAATGGACCTGAAAGATGCTTATTTTCATATTCAGATAGCCCCGCAGCGTTTTCATTCAACGGCGTGGCGTACCAGTTCACTATCCTCCCCTTCGGTCTTGTCTCTGGCCCCAAAAACATTCACAAAATGTTTTGATGCTGCTATGTCCTAAGCAAAGGGAATGTGCATCCTGAATTATTTAGATGACTGGCTTGCCATGGCGCAGTCAGAGAATGTTTTACAGGAACACAAACGTGAGCTGCTATCATACACGTTGTCCCTGGCTGAGAGTGAATAAACGGAAAAGCAGACTAATTCCCACTGACAATACTACAGTGGTTTCATACATAAACCACTAGGGTGGTGTCCAGTGCAGAGCCGCTGTACAGGTTTGTGTTGAGCCTCCTGTTATGGTTCCGTCCTCTTGCCGATCCGGGCAGTACATGTCCCCGGCCGATTAAACCAGGGCTCAGACTTGCTATCGAGGGCAGAGTAGTCCACGGAGAATGGAGATGGACCAGACGGAGGTGGACCTCTTTACCTCAGCAGAGAATGTGCATTACCTGCTGTTCTGTGCGCTGGACACATGCAGGCCAGTAACAGAGTCAAACAATTAGGGGTCCAGATGTGCTTGCCCAAGTATGCCTTCCCATCACTAAAGATAATGCATCTGGTAGTGAGCAAAATCAGGGAGGAACAAGAATTGGGAGTCACCAAGGTGGCCTACCAGCCATGGTTCTTGAACATGGTAGAACTGCTGACTGCTCCCCCCTGACCAATCCAGGCAATTTGGCATCCTGATTTGGCTGTCCTTGTATAGATATTCATGTCTGGCCCTTTTTGCCATATTGGAGGCGAGAGCCCCTTCCAACAGATGTCTCTATGCCAGTAAATGGAAGGTCTTTACAACCTGGTGCAGTGTAAATATATTTTGGTTATATGGTTCCTGAGAGGGGCAAGGTGGATGAATCCCCTTGACCACCCACTGTGCCGACCTGGGACTTATCACCGGTATTGAGAGCTCTGGTGGGTTCCTCCTTTGAGCCACTTTAGTCAGCTGACTTGCACTTCTCTCTTTGCCCAATTCAAGCACTATGTATATGAATTAGCCATGTTTCCTCTTGTTGGGCCAAAAGTGGGCATGCTAGTTCGTGCCAGGGCCAGTCACATTTTCACTATTACTTCAGGTGCTTGATCGGGCTTTGTTGGGGTTTCCTCGAGGGCCAACGGCCAGGGTTTTTTGGCCTGCCGAATACCTTGGTCACAAGCGGGCCAGCTCATGAACAAAGGTGAAGTTTACCTGAGTCTGGAGATGGCAGCGTCTGATGATTTTATACCAGCTATCACCAGCATTAAAGACTTTTAAAATAATTTTTGCTCAACTCACTTTCAGACAGCAGTGAGTGTTTGAAATAACTTCTGCTTGTGATCCGATGTGGATTCTGATCATCTTATAAATGTTTCTACCTTATATGCGATGCAAAAGACTATGTGCGCTAAACATTACCATAGTAAACATGGTAAATACGACTCCTTGAAGAAATCAAGACCATAGGCTAATCATAGGCTATCACAATTATGTATTGTGTACAGTATGTATTTGATCTCTTTAAGTACTTTGGTCTCGTTTCTTTTTACTGGACTGTCTGATATTCATATAGCTCTGCATATCATAAAATAAAGCAAAGATTGTTTGGGTTATAAATCTTTTAAGTAAACAAGAAATATTGCAACAAACGGTTGCTTTTATTTGTGATCTTGCTAGTTTTCAGTTATTTCTTTCTGATTCGTTTTCTGATAAACCTTCCATTTGTTGGTGTGACGTTGTTCCAGAGAGGCGTGTTTTAATGAAGCGATACAGAGCTTAAGGCCTGACTGAGAAAACGCAGTGTGGTTTTGAGCTTGGTGCTACAGGTCCGAGGCTTAGCCCGGCCCGTTGAAATCCCTGGCTCGCACTGGCCAAACAGTGGGAAATGCGGCTATTGAGCACTCAAAGCAGTTCAGGTACCACTCGCTCTGGCTTTTAGATGATGCTGTGGTGTGTTTTGCACACTGTTATGCTTTTGTTGTTGCTGTTTAAAGTTGTCACTGGAAACCAGTTATTCTGTTCACCCGTGTATATTATTGAGGGTATTAAGTGTTGGTTGTTTGTCGCTTCTGAAACCTTCATATTTGTACTGCTTAGCTTGACTAGAACTAGGTTTGGTGAGCAGAGCACCCTTTTTGCACTTGGCACTCAAGTATGGCCCTTTCCCCTGCAGGGTTTATATAATTGTTTTCTATGTAAATGTGCTAGACAGACACTTTTGATCACTTTTGACCGCATGTTTAGAAAGCAATGTAAATTAAAATGAGAAGTTCAGCTTTTAAAAAACTTTATGGGGTTTTTCTTTTTCCATTTTATGGCATCTCGTGGTTTTAAATGCAAGTACTCCATGTGATTGGTGTGTGTGAAATGTTTTATGCAATTACTAAATTATACTTGATTTATAATGTTAATGTTATTTAACTTATTTAATTGCCTTGAAAAAACATTTTGATGTGGTGCATTATTATTTTGCTCACTGTGCCCTCTTGTGGCTTCAGGAGACAAACCAAAAGCTTTTTTCCTCTAACTGAAATTATGCAATTTTAAAGCTCCTGTCCGTAACTTTTTTGAGCAAGTACATAACCAGCCAGTGTTCAAAACTATCTGCTTGCCGTAGCTCGATTCAAAATGGTAAGCTTGTAACAATGTTTTTAATTTCAGTGGTACTGGTGGATTTCTGCAGGAGATTCGAGCATGTCTTTTCGGGTCATTACTGTCACATCTGTACACATAAGGAAGAGTCTCAGCTAGTAGGCGATATTGAGTGTGAGGATAATGGAGGTGGAGATTTATAGCCTTTTCTCACAGCATTTAAAATATATACACGGTTTGACTACGGTTTGACATGAAATGATAAGCGATCATTAGATTTAAGCAGCGCGATTTACTGCAGTGCTTTTTCCCTTAGTTGGTCAGAACAAAAGTGGATGTACTTGTTAAGATGACATTTTCTGGTGAAAATTCATACTTCCAAAAAAGTAGAATATATGATTGTGAATGGCAGTATCCACACCGGGCCAGAAATGACAGCCACACAGTCTCCTCAAAACATTGGATTCATCCGCGCAGTGCCATGCCGAGGCACAACCCACGTAAAGTTGATAATTCCTCGAATAACTGCAATTGGAGATTTCGAACAGAGATGGCGACAAAGAGGAAAAACTACGGACTGTAGCTTTAAATTCAGATATAATTTGAATGTTAGTGTTTAAATTTATTTGCGAATTTCGTTTTTCAGCCATTTTGACAGTCAAGTAAACCAAACTCAAAAGGGAATGTCTTCGGCTTCGGTTAGATGGCTATTCATGTAATTATATCATAAAAATTATCCATTTGACTTGTTATATTTCAGATCAGTTTCATAACTTTTTGTGATTAACAGAGTTATTAGTTATTTAATTATAAATATTCACTGCCAGTTTTCTCCTCCATTGGCAACCAAACCTTGGAAACCAAATCGAATCGGATTAAAAAAAAAGCTATTGTGTGACTTGGCTAGTACAAATGGACAATGTTTGAACCCTCAGCCCAAGTTCTCAATACAGAATGAAACCACTTTCTTTTTCAGGTGAACTATTCCTGTTGTGTTGGGAATCAGCTTGACCCGCATTTTTTCTCTCTAAAAACTGTTTTTAGTTTAAAAACTGGTTAAACTAAAAATGTAGGGTCATGAATGTTCAAGCAAAGTTTGGACACATAGATTTGTTTGGAAAAGCTGTAAAAATTTTGCTATAACCCCATTTTGATTTAAACCCATTTACTCTAACAAGGGTTTAAGAGATAACAATAAGGCCATAAATGGGTTATTTTAAGTATACAGCAATAAATATTACACTACGTACAAATAATGTTACATTGTGTCAAATAATGTTACGTAGACAATTTGTACTTGGTGTATAAACATATACGTAGTACTATCTTGTGCAAATTGTCACAAATATTTATGACAAAAAAATGTCTGTAACACTTTATATTACGAACCCACAAACAACTGCGTTATAAACCGAAATTACAGTGCACATTTACGTATAATTATAGTCTACTTCCCTGTAGGTATAAGGGAACAATATGTTACGTTTTGGGTAATAAAGGGTACAACCAGATATACAAACAAATTATTTATAATGTAATTATTTTAAAACTGAACAGGTATCTGTTCTGTTTCATACAGCATATATATATATATATTGGCTTTTCTTCCTAAACTACTTAACGTTAAACCAAAAATGTTTTATTTGGTTGCACCACTTTATTACCCAAAACTTAACATATTGTTCCCTTATACCTACATAGAGGTACAGAAAATGTACACCGTAATTTCGGTTTACTTAACGAGGCCTTTGCAGGTTGTATATCTGCTTTGTTACCCCTATTATTACCCCAAACTTATCATTGTTCCCTTATACCTACACGGAAGTACACTGTAATTATGTACAAGTACACTGTTTTTTTCATTCACTGGTTTACTTACACAGTTGTTATGGGTCGTAACATAAATTGTTTTATCTGTGCGGCTAATTTTGAACAAAAATAACACTTAACACAATGTAAATAACACAATATAAGCAAATAGATGGGAATTAATAAATTCCTCACATATTTAATTTTTTTTTGTGTCTGACAAGCTACAATAGAGGCTTTCTGTCTTTAGTGTTTTTCTAACACCAGTGTTAGTGACCGACAAAAAACTTTTACCCAGTTTTTTTAACACCACATTAGGATTAATGAACCATATGTATAAGCATTGTTTATGTGTGTTGGTCATACCTGTAGTGTGCACACATCTCTCTTGTATTAGGCCATGCAGGGTAAAGAGACTGAACACTACCAGAGAGAAAGAGAATGGTGTAAAACTCCATCTCAGTGAAGGGAGAGGCCATCTGTCTCCGTCTGAACGAGCAAACACAAACGTATTGCATAATCAGGGCATCACTGATACCTCAGCACCACTGGGGCAGATATACTATACAAAATAACTCCACTGACGATATCTTGTTCATCTGAGCTCAAAGTGCACAAATCTAAATTAACACTGCACAATCAAAAATGTTTGGGATTACGACAACACATGACCAGGGATGCAAAACACACATATTTAGTTATAAAATTCCTTACTTACATGGACTGCCGCACATTAAGGCATCCACTTTGAAGTCTCTGTACAACGTTTTTTATTTAGGTTGTGCGTGTGCACCTGTTTGTATACAGTCGGTACTGTAATATGATGAGGGGGAACCACAATGATTGGCTCATATTGCATGGTGAACTAACTACGGTTCTACCCTAGATACCAGATACAAATGAAAGCAGAGGTTAAACTCTGTCATGGAATCCTCCACTGTCCGGCTGTGCCTGTGTGTTTGTATGTCAGTGCATATTTTGGATGAATGAATGGATGTCTTTATGGGCCTTTGTTCTTTTTGGACTAGTAATTCAGCATTCACTTTATTTAATGGAGCATGTATGATTTCGAGTCAATAATGACTGTTAGCGTCTTAATTCTTTTTTAAATTCGTAGCTTCATCGGAATGGTCCGAAACTTGGTGACTTTAATGGTACTTGGTATGTGAACACCCAAAAAAATTGGGGACAGGATTTGAAAAGTCTAAGTGGTCGAAAAAAAATAGTCACACTCAGGACCTTCGGGTCAAAAATGACTCGCATAGGAAATGAATGGAAAATTGGCAAAAATGTGAAAATACTGCATTTTTTTGTGCGTACATTCTACAAATCAGCAACGATCTTGAAAAAGTTCAGTGAAGGGGTGAATCTATAAAACATCAAGAGTGCAAAACAGACACACCCACCCCACACACACACACACAAACACACCTTTATACACAAACACACCAAAAAATTCAGATTATGAAATGAAATGAAATACAGCTTAAAAAAAAAATATATATTTTTTTTTTAATATTTTTTTTCTATTATATTCAATGGGGGGAAATTTGGTCATAATTATTGCATTAATACTAATTTTATATATATATATATATTATATATATATATATATATTTTTTTTTTTTTTTTTTGAAATATTCTCAAAACACCAAAAAAGAAAAAGAAAAAATATTATAAAAAACAAGTAAAAAATATAAATATATATATGATTTTCTTTTATAAATATGAATCCCGCCCTTTGGGTCAATTTTGACCTGAAGATCTCAAGTGTGACTGTTAAACGAATAACCCCAGAGGGTTAACTAAACCAAACATCACCTTCTTATTTTTTCTGCTGTACAAACAACGCCAAGTCTTGTCTCAAATAAATATACTTTTTGACCAAACAAATATTTCCTTGGTGAGAATACAAAATATGTTGTTGGTCAGTAGGTTTATTCTAGCTAGTCTTCATGTCCCAACTAATCCCCACTTTTCATAAATGATTGCGGTATATGCATGTTCCAAATCTTATCTCACCATAATCTTGGTTATTTTATTAAATATTTATTTATTTATTTATTATTTATTTTTTTTTTACTTTTTAAAAAACAGTATTTTGGGTCTTTTCTTGTTTTACACATGTGCTTTTGTGGTGGTAAATACCTTCAGATGCCTGATAAGTGATCAAGAGTCCCGGTGCACAGTCCTTGCTCTCTCACCCACCTGTAACTTTCAATTGAACCTGAAGACCTTGAGTTGCCAGGAGAAATAGTTTTTATTTAGAACTTAGTCTGTGAATGGATCTTGCTTCTTTTTTTTTCAGGATATTATTGTAGGCCTAAATGAATAATAAGTATGTTGTACAAAAAAACAAAACAATTAGAGATTTAGTTTTAAAAGTAAAATGTCCAAAAAAATGTTTTTTTAATAAACAAAAAATTATTATCTCTTTCACACAATTCACATGCCATTGACTCATTTTGCATAAAACATAGTTTTAATAGATTACTTCATGTTTTTTTCTCACCAAACAGTCAATGCACTGCATGCGAAATTTGACATCAAATAGGAATGTGCGAGTGTCGTTTACATGAACTCTTTTTAGCACATTTATGTTTTCTTTTTCACAAAGACGACGATCAAAGTACTGTCATGTTAATGTTACAGTATAATACATTTTATTTCTGCAGAAAACAAAATAATTTTATTTTTACCTCAGAGCTCCTTCGTATTTGTAGGCGTGCAAAGTACAAAAAACGTACTACTTTAATCGAAAAATAGAAAAAGAAAGCAGATATCCTGTCACGATAAAGCAAAATAATAGTGAGTACTAAAACAACAGACAAGTGAATAAAAGGTACTGAAGGGTATCAATGCACACATGATAACAATCTGAATACAAACAGGTGACTTTAGTGAATAAATATGGGAACTAATGGTGGTGGGAAACTAAAGACAAAGAAAACAGGATGTAAACCAAACACAATGAAAGTTTGACAGCTATATGTCATGTCAAGCATAAAACAATAGTCTTACTTATAAGCTTGCTATACTACCAGTTTTGAGGGAAAACAGCCTAGTGAAGTAAAATTGTATAGTTTACTAATTTAAAGTGGAACCAATATGGATGAAACTTGTTTTTTAAGGCCTTCTGAGGTCATTCAATGTTACAAATCAATCAAAATCAGACATAAGCAAACAACCGTTCTTGAGGGCCTGAAGAGAAAGATAGTACATGACAACAATACTTCACTCCAATAGAATTCAAATGAGTGGTGTTATTTAATAAAGTATCTCATAGCATTTCGTCTTCTGAATGTGAGTAATGTAGTGTACTAATAATTTTATAACCAGGTTAAATTATTCACATGGGCTTTTGAGCTTGTTTTTGATCAGTTTTTTTTTTACCATGTTAATCATAGGTTATCTGTTTGTTTGTGCTTTAGGTTAGTACTGATCAATCATAGTCCGGTTATTTCACATTGTACATTTGTAAAGCAAAGGTTAATATTCTCATTTGCATAAGTAAAAATGCTTCAAGTCTTTTTGGTCTGTTAAATTGTTTTGAGCTCAACACAATTCCCATAGCTACCTAGGAATAATAACTTCTAAATTCTAAAATGTAGAACATTTTAATGGGTTAGTTCACCCAAAAATAAAAATTCTGTTAGTATTTACTCTTCTTGAGGGATTGAAACTTGCCGGCCTCGAAAAGTTATTAAAGGGGGATTTGACTGCAATTTCACTTTTTTCATTTTAAATAGTGTGTAATGTTGCTGTTGGTGCATGAACAGTATCTGCAAAGTTGCTGCAAGTTTAGTGTAAGCAGAGATATCGTCTTTTAAAAATCAGGAAGTAAAATTGCCTACAAAAACGACTCCAATTGGGACTACAGCTAGGTTATGGTACGTCACTAACCTACACATTTGCATCAACCCCTCCCTCCGGAATATGCAGGAAAGGGCATGTGCATATTTCTGCGGTCGAGTGAGTTGTGTTCACCCAGCTGTCAGGTCTTCTGTGTTTCGGGCTTCCCACGGACGCTATACTTCAACAACAATGGATACAATTTATGTTTGATTATATTCCTGAAAGTGACGATCGTAATCTAGCTCTCTGTGCTGCGCATTTATGAGAGACAGCTTCCAGAATCTCCACGAATTCAACACCGGATTCAACAAGAAACTGTCTCTAAAACATGAAGCAGTTCCAACTTTAAAACCAGAGTCAGCAGTTGTTGGGCCACAACCTGTAAGTAGGCTAAGACTTAATCATTTTAAATGTATTTGCATGTATAATTCCCGACGTAGCCTTTTGTTTTATTTGTTTTCAAATGCCAGTGCTGACTTTGAAAGCTTTATGGGGTACTTGTTAGGCTATTTTGTGTCTACGGCAAACGCATACAAACATTATGGACCTGATTTTTGTATAAGTACTAATGTTGTAAATGTATTTTACATGTATATGCTTTATGACTTTATTTTCGATTTGATCAAGAACGTAAACTTGCCAACGCTGTTTGTGTTTAACATTAGTAGCCAGTCAGTTGCTATCGATTGCCAGTCAGATGCTATTGTGTAAAACAAACGTGTATATGGTTAAAAAATGTAGCAAATTATCAATCAGAAACGTTTATTAAGAGCCGTGTGTGGTGAGGTTCTGCTTGACTCGATTCATCGCGGCTTTCTCGGTCTGATTCAGCCTCAGTGATACTGCAGTCTCGACATCATTATTTACGTGTATCCATCGTCTGTGTTATCCACCTTTAACCTTCCGGACAACGCGAGCGACAGTTTAGCCAATCACAACACACCGGCCCGAACGAACCAATCTGAGCTCACTACGTGTTTGAGGGAGTGTTGTCATAGACTCAGGAAGTCAACCGCTCATTCAGGGGACAGAGGAGAGCACGGCTTACAATAAAGGTGAAATTTATGAAAAGTAAGACTTTAAAAAAAAAAAAACACGGATACATGTTATATTGCACCCCATAAACACAATCATGCAAAGAAAAAAAGCAGTCAACCCCCCCTTTAAGTTTATCAAGTGACGAGAACACTTTTTGTGCGCAAAAAACAACAAAAATAACAACTTTATTTCAACTATTCATTTACTTCTGTCACTGCCTCGAGTCAGGTTACTTGTAAATACTTCTGTTATTGTACGTCACACGCATCACACACATGACCAGCATCGGCCAATAGTAAGCCTACATGTGACCAGGGACGTGCACAGACATTTTGAGGGGCAGGGGCTCAAGTGAAAAAAAGGGCACTTCTCGTATTACTTTGACTTTTTTTATACAAAAGTTTTGTATTTTTATTTTATATATATATATATTATATATATATATATATATATATATATTAACACAACTCTGACTTTTTATAAAATGATTTAAAGTTAATTTTATCTTCCTCAAATGCACGCAATTGTTGAGCAGCAAATGAAACCATGCCACAATGTGCATGTTTTCTATGCTATATATTTGATACACCTGATAGTGACATGGACTTAGTTTCACATTTGAGGGAAGACTGTACTCATCATCATCAAATAAAACCTTCAAAATCCACATTTAGATGGAGTTTGTTTTAAACCTATCCTCCATCTGTTTGCATCTGTAGATTTCCTCTAAATTCACCAATTTAGATTTCTAAATTTCAGGGGAAAGACTTGATGTTTGCAAGTCATTAACTTTAATAAGAAGAATTTTAGGCCATAAAAAGTCATAAAAACGTCTGGATTTTCCATACAAGGTCATAAATAACATTCAGCCACGTCTTAATTTTTTTTTTTATTATTCAGTTTAGAGTCAATATCGCCAATGCTCGATTTTCAATGTCAAGTTCGATAATGTTTAACGTTATGTGCCAAAAGCGGAACGAAACTCATTTGAACCGCGCGCGTCTCACGGAATTGTTTATCCGCTCGAGTTCAAAGTCCAAACGGCGGCGCAGCAGCGAAGCTCAAGCCCCGTGCACACTACACGCGAACTTCACGCGATAAAGCTGACACGATACCATCCATTTCAATGGTGAGCGGGCGACTTCCGGCGACACGCACAACAGCGACCGTTGGCGACTAGATGGGCGTGACAAGCGACAAGAGACAAGCGACAAAAAGTTGAAAAATGTTTAACTTTATGCAAATGAAGAGCGATTTTCGCGAGCGACAACCAATAGGGGTGGAGCGTGATCCTTCTCCTCAGCCCCTGGGCCTTAGTGCACGCTAGTTAAAGATGGATGAGAAATTGATCCTTGCGGTTAGCAATTTCCCAATTTTGTTTTGATCTCTGCCCACGTACAGGGACATAAATAAAAAGAACGATGCGTGGAAAGGAGTTTCGGCGATCGTGGGGATTCCAAGTAGGTTCAAATGATTGAATAGTCTGTACAATTAACTATTTTTTTTGACAGAGACAGTAAACAAAACCTAAGTTAACGTACTATAGTGGCCTTTCTAATATTTTAGTGCTATTTACACTCTCCATTTACATGTGTATATACTCCATAATGTTATTGAAATCAATGTATACTAGATATAAATAACCTATTACTGTACTGTACAACCTATTACATAAGTACTGTATACTGATGGACACATATTAATATTATATGTATTCTATGAAATATTCAGTATATTTTGTATCTGTACACAGATATTAATATTCTATTGCAACATATCACAGAATAAAATAGGCCCATACTATGATTACTCATTGCATCTGATCATACTTTGTTATACATCGCTGTCTTTTGGATGGCTAGCGACTAGTGATGGAACGCCCACTAGCGACCTCAGTCGCCAGCGATCGACGACTTGCAGCGACAAAGTCGCCGTGTAGTGTGAACGGGGCTTTCAGGACTGCTCAATCGGCGCTTCAGACCCTACTGTCAATGTTCAGACCTGATATTTAGATACACTATTCAATAAATATATTTGTTTGACAGGGAGGCTGTGCTCAAAAAGGAATATATATTATTTTTCAAAAATTAAAAAAGCACCCCAGAAAAAGGGCACTTTCTCTCCAGGAATAAAAAGTGCAGGTGCTCAAGCCCACTTTGATGTCTTATGTGTGCACGTGCCTGCATGTGACGTGCATAATTTGTGTTCCGAAGATGAACGAAGGTTTACGGGGTTGGAACAACATGAGGGTGAGTAAATACTGACAGAATTTTCATGTTTGGGTGAACTGAACCCTCGAAGTAAAAGGAGTAGGTGCCCAAAATGACGAGTTTCTGCAGCTCATGAATATTTAACGAGGCTGAGGACAAATCCATTTATTATTGGTTGTCTGTTTCATATACTAGTGCTTCCAGTATAATTTAGTTTTGCAGCATAATAAGTCTATATAAGCTCTCTTCAACTGTTTGTTTTAAATTAAGCATTTAACAGTTCAAATGTTAGCAGCTAGTTTGCTCAGTCCAGTGTGTCTTCCCATGTTCATGTGAGCATGGTGTTTGTGTGTTACAGTAGCCGAGGTTGTGTGAAGCCTCTGGGGTTGTAAGCTGATTAGCTTGCTGCTCCATCCCACGCTAGTCCTGGAGGGAGGAGATTTGAAGCTAAAATAACCCCTAAGTCCTCTCAGCAGCATGTTTACAGGTCAAGTTAACAGACGCACATACTCAAACTGAGGCATCACTGCAGCTCTCAGGTAGAGTACACTTTAAATGAGCTCTTTCTGTCTGTCTCTCGCTCTCCCTGTCACAAATCACACAGGTAGAGACGAGACAGGTTGGCTTAAGCTTTTTTTGGGATGTGACGACCAGCTCTCTGGATGTTTCCCTCTGTTGCAGCTGAAGTCTGAGATCTACACCAGGATACCTGATTTCATGCATGTGTCTGTAGGAGCGTGGATACGAGCTCTGGAGCGGGTCATTTTCTTTGTTTCCATGCCGACCCACAGGATGATGTGAGTCGGTTGTCTTTGGTGGGCTGAAGGTAGTGAGGTATCCCGCAGTCCCCGAGCACTGCTAGCATGCCTGTGCATCAGATATCAGTTGTACCCATCACTAAGGAGAATGGCAACAGCTCCAGCCGGAATAAAGACAAGAGTAAAGAGAATGAGGCAAGTACCCATTATGTGAATATGTATTGTATGTGGACTTTTCATAACAAATACCATAGTTTGTTTCATAGCAATAGTTATGTTGAAGGTATCTGTGGTTTTCCATGTGGTTATAGTCTGGAAAAACTAGTTGGTATTTTAATGGATTTCGTGGCGCAATGGTACATTTTCATTAGGGTTACAATTTAGATTGGTGTCAAGTTGTAAGTTGAGAGTATTGTTCTGTAATAAGATTTATGATACTTATTTCGCATTACGGGTTAGTCTGTGAGATTTAAATGCCAAAAGCAATGTGAGGATAAAAAAACAACTCAATCTTATAAACGGAAATATAGCCTAGAGCAGGAGCTGGACGTTGTTGTGTTGGAAAATGAATTGCTGCTATAAATAGATGCAAGATGTAAAACAAAGCATTACTGTCATTGACAGTAGATTGTAAATCACACATGCTCTTTCTTCACATTGATTTGTTTTAGCTGTGTGAGTTTTTGTAATATCCAGGACATTTTACGATGTATGATGCACATCTATAGTCCATTGGCTGATCGTCTTACGCAAATCACACACAAAAAATGGGAAGTGCTGCCTAAAATCACCAGCTCAAATCCTTTTGAGACACTATATATTTTCAGGATTGTGGCATCAAATCTGTAATATATTCAGAATTTTGTTTTAGACACTTAGTAGTTCACTTAGTCCATCATATCTGTGAAATAACCTGTATTTATCGATTTTGTATGTACAGAAATTATAAATGTTATGAGATTTTTTTTGTTTTTTTGCACACCTAATTATGAATGACACCTATTTTAGATAAACTTGTTCCCTAAACAGCATGAAAAAGTAAAGCAAACTCATTGGTTGTGTGTAAATGTTTGGCTAAAGTTAATCTTCAGTGTGTTTTTGCTGCATTTTCCAGAAATAATTTTAGCCATTGAATGAACTCTTTTGGGACAGATTTGTTGCAATCATCAGAATTTATTGTTGGATGGCCTAGAGAGTGCACTAGTTGAATGTCCAATGCAAATTTCTTTGTAGCTTGAGTAAACGTGGTCACCCAGCGGACTTTCGCCATCAGATGTACGTAATAGCATGCTCTTGTCCTATTGACTTGAACCCTTGTGTGTTGGTGGTGTGTGTGTGTTGGAAATTGTTTTGCTGCACTCTGAACCAGCCAACATATTCATGAATGGATGATACTGTGAAAACATTTGAACACATCAGTTTTCATGCCAATGAAAGAATGCAGTTTAAAGTGAATGTAGCAATTTTGATCTTTCATATAACTTGTGCCTTTGAATCATTTGGCTGGAATTAAGGACATATTGAAATATAAATATAATACATAAAAGATGTACATGTCATGTCTAAAATTGCACGATATCATGAATTTAAGAATTGGCTCCCTTTCAATAATGAGTCTGGCTTTAAATTGACCGTTCCCCACCAGAAGTTGAATTGGAATATTAATTTGGAATGAAATGATTATGAATATTGGAACATTGTCGTATTTATTATAAATGATTTATCCATACACACACAGTATATATATATATATATATATATATATATATATATATATATATATATATATATATACATACATATATCTCTACTTAGATATATTCTCTTCCCTAGGATATGTTTACTGGCGTGAGGGCAGGACAAACTGTACTTACATTAGATCACAGTTATAGCAAACCACACTTATCTTCCTGAGCAGGTTGCCATCACAGGTCTAGTGTGTTGTTGTTATTTTGTACTAAGGTGTTATGGTTTGTATGCCATTGCATTCAAGTTAATATGGCATTCTGTGTGGTTTTTATGTGGCTGCTTACTGATCCTGTCAAAAGAGCAAGTCTCTATGAAATTCTGGCCCCTGGATATATACATATTTAAGTATGGTTTTAAGTTATGAGACTAAGATTTTTCATCAGTTTTCTTCTATCATTCATGTCAGTAGTACATGGTGTAGGGTGAGGAATGTGCTGAACTTACTGCTTAAAGGGATACTCCACTTTTTGGGAAATAGGCTCATTTTGCCACTCCTCAGAGTTAAACAGTTGGAGTTTTACCGTTTTCAATCCATTCAGCCAATTTTCTAATATTTAGAAGACTATCAGTAACCAGACAGTTTCTGGTCTCATTGACTTCCATAGTATATTTTTTTCCTACTATGGAAGTCAGTGAGAAACTGTCTGGTTACTGATAGTCTTCTAAATATCAGAAAATCGGCTGAATGGATTCGAAAACGGTAAAACCCAACTGTTTAACTCTTGGGGAGTTGCAAAATGAGTCTATTTCCAAAAAAGTGAAGTATCCCCTTTAAGCTTAGAGGTTTCAAATCCTTAACCCTAAACATGAGCTAAAGTAACAGTGATGCCTAATTATGCCTCACAGGCAATAAAGATGCAGCGATCTGAATTCTTGAAAGCATTATCACCTACCAAAAACTGAAGACTGAGCAAACAGTTATAGTTATTACTTTCTTTCTAGAATTACTTAGTATGGAGACTCTCAGACCTTCCATATGTTGTAGGTGTACCGTTGCGTGTGATGTGCATTTCACGTGTACCATTTCTGTGAATTAGCTGCTTTCTCTCTTTAGCGGGTGTCTAATCCACTGTACTCTCTGCTGGAGATGTCACCTGTGATCACTCTCTAACACACATACATAAGCACATGATCTTGGCACTGATGGGTCCCTGGCGGCCTTCCCCTGACCTTTTCTCTTCAAACTAGATTCTACATAGTTCGAGACATTGACAAAATTCTATCTACTAGTTATGATAAATTTGATTATTGGTTAAAATAGTAATATTGTGAAACTTTATTTTAATTAACTGTATTTTAATGTAAATAATTCCTGTGAATACAAAGGATTTTTTTACAGCCATTACTTCAGTATTCACTCACTTTTATTCAGCAAGGATGCATTAAATTGATCAAAAGTAACTGTAAAGACATACATGTAAAAGATGTACATTTCAAATATAGTGCTGTTCTTTTTAACATTCTGTTCATCAAATAATTAAAAAAAAGTATAACGATTTTCACAAATATTAAGCCGTTCTAAGACACGTACGTCCATACTGTAAAAAAAATGTTGTTGGTTTAACTTAAAAAAATTAAGTAACCTGGTTGCCATACAATGTTAAGTTGATTGAAATGGAAAAAGTGAGTTAATACAAAGAAGGAGATTGATTTAATCATCAGAAACTCAAAATAATAAGTTATCTGAACTAAATAAATAATTATTTAAGTTGATTTGACAAAAGAAAAAATGTTGTGATAACAAATCTTGAAAATATTTTTTTACAGTAAGACATTGAATATTCTGGAAAATGGACAACTACACTGAACAAAATTATAAAATGCAACACTTTTGTTTTTGCCCCCATTTTTGATGAGGATCTAACTCAAAGATCTAAGACCTTTCCTATTTACATAAAAGGCCCATTTTTTTCTCAAATATTGTTCACAAATCTGTCTAAATCTGTGTTAGTGAGCACTTCTCTTTTGCCAAGACCATCCATCCACCTCACAGGTGTGGAATATGTTCAGTGTAGGATTGCCAAACACATTGCTGTGTTTTCAATGGGCTCTATGCACGGCAGTATTTCCAGTGAAGGTTTAAGGATGCTCGATAACTTCCGCCGATCGTAGAGTCCAATGCAATACCGAGAATTTATATTGAATTTTATACTCCATGGTTATACTAAAGAAACGTTAGACACAAAAACATATAAAACAGACACCCCTCGTTGTGTTTATGCTTCTTTTTAAAATTATATTAAATAAACATAACTATGTATAAAATTACATCTAAACGCATGTACGTTTCATTTCAAAGATGGGAGGACAGTAAATTTTGAAGACTCTGCCATAATCCCATTTTCCTCGGTTTTCCTCCGCTTTAATCTACACAACCGGAAATGAGACGAGACATCCTTGCGTCAAATGCGGAACTTATGCGTGCATATAGCCCATTAAAGCACTGTGTTATACAACCGGTCACAATTGACCTATGGCTAAGCCACGCCCCCTCCACTCACTCGGACAAACACGGCACGGGCGCTATGGCAGCTGTCACTGTAGGAGACATTTCACAGGAGGCAATTGGTGATTTTTGGAGACAGAAAAATTATATATCATCTTGAAGTCACCTAAAGGGCCTTAACTATGCATTGGAGGGTTATATTAATATTTTTATTGTTGAGAAGATCGATGAAAAGCTTCAGCTCCAGGCAGAGATGTACAGGTCACAGTGTAAACATGATAACCCGCACATCGTTGCCATCACCGTTTGGTACAGTATTTACATGAATCATTCAGCACAACATTGTTAACATTTGCTATCTCGGTTATTTACAGATATACGTTAATGAAGCTAATTGACATAATGTACAACACAGCTAGAATGTTTTGTATGTCTAACGTTAGACTAACGTTACGTTAGAGATTTAACAGATAACGTTCAAATACGTTGTTGACTTAACTTAAATCGGATGTAGACATCCTTGTTTAATTTATCCGCGTTTAGTTGGTGTTGTGGTCTAGCTACCCCATAACTTTATCCAGAGCAGACACTTATCTCGGTTGAGATGTGGCTTGGGAAAGGGTAAAAAAAATACACACCATCGCCCAGCCTCTCAGGAACCTAGTGTCAGAGTTGCATGTACCCCATGCACACTGTTTGACCATTTTAAACTTAAAATAACAAGAAAAAACGAATGAAAACTCCAATGCATTTCAATGGAAGTGGAAGCAGAGAATGTCTGAGTGTATTGATGTTAGCTGCGCACTGTGATTGGCTCATCATTGAAAATCTAATTACAATGAAATAATCTAAATTAATCTAATTAATCTAAATATTACAGAAAATCTAAAAACATCATTGACAATCATCTAAAATATTAATATAACCCTCCAATGCACAGTTAATGCCCTTTAGGTGACTTCAAGATGATATATCATTTTTCTGTCTCCAAAAATCACCAATTGCCTCCTACAGTGACAGCTGCCAAAGCGCCCGTGCCGTGTTTGTCCGAGTGAGTGGAGGGGGCGTGGCTTAGCAATAGGTCAATTGTGACCGGTTGTATAACACAGTGCTTTAATTGAAAACACAGCAATGTGTTTGGCAATCCTACACTGAACATATTCCACACCTGTGAGGTGGATGGATGATCTTGGCAAAGGAGAAGTGCTCACTAACACAGATTTAGACAGATTTGTGAACAATATTTGAGAAAAAAATGGGCCTTTTATGTAGATAGAAAAGGTCTTAGATCCTCATCAAAAATGGGGGCAAAAACAAAAGTGTTGCATTTTATAATTTTGTTCAGTGTAGTTATCCATTTTCCAGAAATATTCAATGTCTTGGACGTTCTACACTGTAAAAAAGTATTTTCAAGATTTGTTATCACAACATTTTTTCTTTTGTCAAATCAACTTAAATAATTATTTATTTAGTTCAGATAACTTATTATTTTGAGTTTCTGATGATTAAATCAATCTCCTTCATTGTATTAGCTCACTTTTTCCATTTCAATCAACTTAAAATTTTATGGCAACCAGGTTACTTCATTTTTTTAAGTTAAACCAACAACGTTTTTTTCATCATTGAGGGCGTGGCTTAGCCATGGGTCAATTGTGACCGTTAACAAATTTTAAAAGACTTACGAGCAGAATATATATGCAGGATTATAATTCACAAAATATATCAGTAGTAGACCCTGTAAACAATATGTACAAAATATGAAAGTTCTGTTAATTAATCTGTTAATTAAGAGGTTATTAGTCTGAGGAAGACATCTTCTTCTAGATATGCAAGCAGGAAGTGAACTAATCTGGTCATGTGACCTTTTACAAAAGTCACAGGACATTAATAGATTTTAATCAAGACAAAAATTTTGTCATTTAAAAGTTAAATTTCTTGCCCAAAGTCAATAACAACATTTTGAGAGCTTCCAGAAATAAAGAAAAGTTGCGGTCACAGTTGTGACCGGTGGGATTAAACGGGTAGTGCTGTGGCTCCGTTTATATTGTGTCAACATTGCTCCTGACATGCTTATTGGCAACTGTTGGTTTGTACTGTGACTGATGCAGAGACTCTGCATTTTGCAGGTGATTATAAAAATCAAGCTTATTGGTAAAACAGTTTTGTTGGTAGTATTGATCATCATAGATTCTGATTGTTGGACTACATAAAGAGTTAATTCAATGCACTTAAATTTAAAGAGGCCTCCTCGTATCTGGACCAGCAAAATATTCTGTGTGAGAACTAGTTTGTGACCAGGTGAATCCCATCAGCTCATTATCCCATAATGCACCTGTGTCTATAGTTAGCTTTTGAATGCCAGCTAGAGCCAGAGCCTCTTAAACAAACACAAATCACTGGTCACCATTGTATATGCGCACACATAAGTTTGCATGGATCCAACACTGACAGCTTTATCTAAAATAACAGCTGTTCTGAAGCCGAAAGGCAGAACTTCAGATGACAGAGCTAGAAAACTATCTCAGACATCAGAAAAATACAAGTGGATCTAATGCTGAAACCGTGCGTTAGCCTATTTCCATTTGTATTTAAATGAATGGACGACCAGAGACAAACCACTTAAAGATTATACCTCAGAGAAGCAGCTTGAGCTAATCCAGCCCTGTCTAGTACATAAACATGCATGTGTGAGGTCTTACATGCATCGGCCTTTGGAGCAAGCAGAGTTAATTCGGGAGTTTTGTAGCTTATAGAACATACAGGGGTGAATTTTGGGGTAAGTGAATGTCAGTTTGAATATTTCTGGGTTATATGATTCTAGATTATGTTTCATAATTGTAAATGTAATGGAGATGAGTTTTAAGAAATTATATACCTTATTATACTTGCCTTTGGCTTGCACACGAGGGTCTTACTGATAAAAGTATTATGGCATGGCTTTAAATTAACTTTTCAGTTAAACTGCTTAGGTTGTGTGGTATTACTGAAATTGTAAATCCCGTTATGCATTTTAATCCTTGCAGTTTGCAATAACAAGTGACTAATTTTGACAAGCTACTAAATGTATATCCAACTTTATCTGCATACATGTAAGTGATGTATAAACAGATAGTTGGTAAATTTATCTGTATATATAGGCTATCTACCATTTAAAAGTTTGAGGGCAAAAGTGACAGAAAAGACATTTATATTTTCAATAAAATTAAATTCTGTTCATTAAAAACTTTCTATTTCATCAAAAAATCCAGAAATAAATGTATTTCAGTTTACACAAAAATATTAGTCAGCACAACTGATTGATAATAATAAGAAATGTTCCTTGAGCACCAAAATAGCAGATCAGAATGATTTCTAAAGGATTATGTGATGCTGAAAAACTGGAATAATGGCTGCTGATAAAGTTTATGCTGCTTAATTTTTGTGGAGACCATGATACATTTTTTATAAACAAATGAATGTTTCTAAGTTTGAACATATGAAAGTTCAAAAGAGCATTTATTTGACATAGAAATGTTTGTAACATTAGTCTTTTCTGTCACTTTTGATAAATTTCTTGCTGAATTAACAATTTCTTTGAAAAAAAAAATATTAGTCTTCCCCAAGTCTGATCCCAAAGTGTAGTGTATATCATCTTACAATAAAAACAAAAAGAAGAATTTGGGCCTCTTATTCTATGGGACACCAAATACCAAATTGTACCCAATGGAAAGTGTTCCAGTATTTGTTAATGTCTTCCACATAATCATGTTTATTTTATGTTGTTGTTTTGTTTAAGCTATGATATAACATGCCTTTTGATTTAAATTTAGGATCTGCCTGGAGAGACAAACAGTAGTAATGACTTTTGAACCTTGATCTTAGAACATTGACTTGATCTTTGAGCCTAAATAGTATTTAAGGGTCAAGGCTAAAATATATTAGTTGTTCCTCTAGACCTTTACAGGGAATTTAGAATGTTCTAGCAGACTCATTCTGGTCAACATTTACTGTGACCTGGATTCTGTAAATTAAGTCAAGACAGGAGCATTTTATTTCTCATGTTTGTTCTCAGTCAGAAGCAGTAGTAGAAAAATAGTAAGGGTACACTATATCAGAAACTTTGTCAGAGCCCTCAATGAGATTTGTATATGTTTGGTTAATATAGCTCTGTAATAAGCAACCATATATACACTCTAAAAATGATGTGTTGGATTTACTTAATTTATATGCACCATTTTTGCATCATACTTTTTAAGTACCGGTAATCCGACTTGGAATCGATTTACTTTAAAATTAACAAGAAAACTTTTGTTATATGTACTTAAATATTTGAGTTCACGCAACATTCTTTACTTAAAAATATATGCATCGCGTTACATAAATATTTGAGTTCACTGTAACATTCTTAACTTAAAAATATATGCATCGCGTTACATAAATATTTGAGTTCACGTAACATTCTTAACTTAAAAATATATCATCGTTACATAAATATTTGATTTCACGTAACATTCTTAACTTAAAAATATATGCATAAAATTTGAGTTCACGTTAACATTCTTAACTTAAAAAATCATGCATCGCGTTACATAAATATTTGAGTTCACGTGACATTCTTAACTTAAAAATATATGCATCGTGGTTACATAAATATTTCAGTTCACGTAACATTGCTAACTTAAAAATATAAGTAAATTCAATTTAAAAGTGAATTTCTTGACCAAAATTGCAATAAACCATTGAGTGTACCTTAAGTACAAAAAAGCCTTTTTTGGCTGGAAAGGCATCACAGGAAATTGCATATACATCAAATGTATTGCAAATGTAATTCTGAATTTACTTAATTTCAAAGCAATTATTATAGTAGTTGACATGACTTATGTTTTTTAATTTATTTATGCATACATTTAAGTTCACCTTGTAACTTATATGTTTGTGTTACACACACTATATATGTTAAGTAGAGATTGAAAAGTTATGAATACTTAATTTTTTGGGTTTAATCTAATTACTTTTATGAGTAATGGTTGTTCAGCCAACGAATCATTTTTTAGAGTGTACTATACTGTATACAACAGAAAATTGGTAATTTGTGAATTCAAACAGTCAGAAGAACCGTGATCCTAAAATGCTGGATTGTTTGTTAGGTCAAATATGGACAACTGTTAATTTTTTTATTTTATTTGATTTTCAAAATCTAACAGTTGGGATTGTCCACATTCCTGACCAAACATGGGTTGAAACAACCTGAGCATTTTTAGAGTGTATTACAGTATTAGCAGACTGCATAGATAAGGAGAAACCATCAATAAAAAGGTCATATTACCCGTGTGGTCAGAGTATAGAAATTCTAGCCTGGATGAATGAGCACTATATTTCCAGTGAGGAAGCAGTATCATCATTCAGAACAGAAGCTAAGGCTTTTATGTAGAAATTGAATCCATTATGTGCATTACACACCACTTGAGTCTAACTCTAAACCCATGGAAGGCATCCAGAATAGTAATTTCATTTGCTCAGATGTTGCTCTTTCAAAACTCAGGAGGTGTAATGGAATTTTTAGTTATGTTTTTTGGTTAAGTGCCAGCTTTAGTTTAGTTTAGTTTATGTTTCTCCATAAAATACCTTAGTAAAATTAAAAACGGGTACATTTAAGAGACAACTGTTGAAGGGAGTAGTATAGAGCAATAGAAATGAATTTTCACTTCGATGAGAAAATATTTGTGTTTTTGTTGAAAGTCGACTTCTGCTTCTTGGCAAAAAAACATGTTTGGTTGAGTGGTGCATTCTGGGTGAACTCTTGGGACCTCTGGGAATGCCGTTGTTGGAGTTCAGGTGTTAACGCAAACATGGTCATCATGTTTGACTGATGTCAAACAATCCAGAGAACATGTTTATAATATGATTTTCCGTCAAAGGATGCATTTGCACCTGCATGCTCGACTGAAAAATAACCCTGTGGGTGAATTAAATATTTATGAACTGATCAGATGTTGGTGTCTTTTGACTTTCACATCAATAATTCAGAAGCAGTATAGTGTTGAGAGAACACAGAGCTCAATACTAACCTTTACATCAGCTAAACTACATAGACGTTTTCTTTTTTCATACAAAAAGTTCGCAAAGTACTGAAACTTTTTGCTTAAATTTAAAGTTGTTATATTAATCAGCTAGGTCTGTTGCTAATATATATATATATATATATATATATATATATATATATATACTTTTGTTGGTTGAAGTTACAATCATGATAGTCTGATTTGTTTTATGTTGAAATATTAAAAGCCTGATATGTAGATGTTGTGTGTGCTTGAAACACCTTAAATGCACTATGTTCTCAGACTGATATTGATCATCAGAGGAGTGTGTGTGTGTGTGTGTGCTCTTGTATGTTAGCTCTAAAGAAAAATGGTTAAGTTAATAATGGGCCAGGTGTGGACTAGAAACAAAAGTGGACCCACCAAAAGCCCAGGAATCAGCTCTGCCTGAGGCACATGGAGGCAATAAACGCTAATAAAGCTTGATTTTAAAAAATGTCTGGCAAAACAAAGCATTCAGCATTTTTTTAAATAATTCAACAATTCCCTTTGTGCCATTTGTGTTTTATATTGATTTATAAACTCATGCAGCTAAACCAGAACTGTGCAGAAGGTCTTTGTTTATACACTACCATTACATGGGGTCAGGAAGATTTTTTTTTTTTTTTTTTAAGAAATTAGTTTTAGTTTTTAAATTACCAATTTTCAGGATGCATTAAATTGATCAAATGTGACAGTAAAGACATTTGTTACTGTTTTCAACACTGATAATAAATTTAAAATAGTTTATTTTCAAGACATTTAGTTTACATTTATGTATTTATTTTTAGTGTATTTTTGATCAAATATGCTGTAATATAATAGCTTGTACAGCCAGTTTAGAGGATGATCAAGTTATTTCATTGTAATTGAAGATTAAAAAGACATTTTTTTGGGGAATAACATACTCTTGATTAATCGTCCATAATTACATTGACGAATGTGTCTTAAGAAAGACTTGAATAAATTTCCATGTCGACTTTAAACAGAGCTCTATACAATTGATTGAATGAAGATCTGAATGATTCCCTCTTTTTGTTCTTACTGTTTTCTTGATTGCTACAACATTAAACCCCATTCTCTAAACCAAATTCTCAACCGCCTAAAACTTATTTATCGAATAATTCACTCTTTTCTGCAAAACCTTGAACAAGTTCAGTCAGTTAAACACCATATGCAAATCTCATGCACTTATTTTGCAAAACACATTCTCACTCACTAAAACACATTTTGCATTGTGATGCACTTGTGTGGCAAAACGGTAAACACAAGTGGCCAAAACGTTAAACAGAGCTACAACGCGGTTGTCATCGTTTACACAAAATGACTCAAAATTGTTCACACTTGTTTCTAATGATGTGATCAAACCAATTGTGAGAGGAGGAAGAGTTTGGCTGGGTCTGAAATCGGTAAAGTTCCCTTCTATAGTAGGCGTGAAAACCGTATGTGACAAAAGAGTCCAAACTCACAGTTACTCCTATAAGAGTAGACAAAAATTACCTGGATGACCTACTTCTCTTGGCAAGAATCTGAAGAGTGCATTTGATGGACACTTTACTATCCCATTTGTGAATTTGTGAATGACAGTGAAGCGGTGAAACTGACACTGGTAGGTCACATGATAATAACAAGATCGCAAATGTAGTACATCCAGATTACGTTCATACTACTCACATTCATATAATATAGATTTTTAGCGGTTGTAATTACTTATTCAAAATAAGTACCTACTCAGTCAAGAGAGTATGCATTTCGGATGCAGCTTATTTGTAAGAGGTGGTGGAAAAGGAGGATGAGAAAGAGCAAGGTGTGATGTCAAACAATCATTGCCTGTGATTTAGACAAGGTTCTCAGACTGGAAACAACATGAAAACGTGATGCTGAGGAAGAATGAATCTCTCATTGATTTTGATTTTGCTTTGTACAACTTTTTTTTTTAGTGTGCTGTAACACGCTTTTCATTTAGAGTTTTCCTTGACCTTCTGGGCTTCTGGACTACTGCATTTTTTCAGTATATGCAAGTGCTGAATATACAGAAATTACTGTATATTCAGCATTCATACTGTATACTCAGAAATTACAATACTGTACAATATATTCAATAGCAATAATACTATACTTGCAGTAAATAGAGTATACAATGTATTTATCTTACTAAGTTGCAATTACTGTACTTTACGTAATTGTAAAATTAGTTTTGGGTTCTAATGAAAGCTCTATAGTATTTATGTACATATTGACTGATGTGTGTATGATTTAGGGTTGCCAAATTCAGAAAAAGAAAATACGTGATAATTATGGTTCTTTAGGAAATAAGGGCCACCCAAAATATTTCTACTGTATCACACAGTGTGTCTGGAGTTAAGTATGTGTAAAAAGGTTCTTAGACTTAAAAACATTTGTTTTGTTTTTGTTTTCATATTTATTTTTGTACAATTTAATTCTAAAACTAATTTTAATGTCATACAAAGAAAAATCACATTACACACTAACCATCATTCAAAATAATAGCATTTATCTTAAATAGAAAGCTTTTGTAACATTTTACACTGACTACCTTGCAAAAGTTTGGGGTCCGTAAGAATTTAAAAAAAAATAAAAAAATTAAGAAAGTTATAGCCTACATTTAAATCAGTGGCGACTGCACAATCCAATCACATTTTGAGAAGGAAACAACAAATTGAGGGTTTCCGAGATTTTTCTTTTCTTCTATATATATATATATATATATATATATATATATATATATATATATATATATATATATATATATATATATATATATATATATATATATATATATATATATAGAAGTAGTAACAGGTACTCACGGTTATGGATAGAATAAAGAGTACAATATTTCCCTCTCAAATGTACTTGAGTAAAGTCATGAGTACTCCCAAAATGCATACTTAAGTAAAGTACAGATCCCTCAAAATTGCACTTAAGTACTGTACTCAAGTAAATGTACTCTTACTTTCCGGCTCTGGATTTAGAGTTTGTTATTCATATGGTCTGATGCGCATGATGGTGGACTGTGATTGGATGATGACCGCGTGTATTGATGATTCTCAAATGTCGTGTTGCTGTTGTATCTGTCGGTGGTAAGATCAGCTGAGCGTAGCAATCAATAAATGGGTATAAAGGGAGGTCACGCATGCAGACAAATAAATTAGGCCCAGTATGCCCGGCTAATCACGGGAGAGTTGGCAACCCTAGTATGATCTGAAAGCTTTGTTTGAGTTTTAGAACAGGTGAAATGGTTTCCAAAACAAGAGAAGAGTCAGGGGTTTTGTGGATGTAGTTTTGAAGGTTTGGTTTTGTGTTTAAAGTTGAGAAAATGGGTGAAGGTTTCGAGGGCAAATGTGGAAAAACTGTAACAATACTAAAAATAGTTGTTGGTCGTTAGTTTCCATGAACACACACATATATATATCTGTGCAAATGGTCTTAAGATGCCGCTGTTATTTTTAGTAATAGGATTGGTTTGTCTTAAAGCTGCAGTCACATTAAAGATCTGTTCAAACATGTGACAGAAACCCTGCTATAAAAGTCATATTTTCTTTATTTGTGTGTAATGTTTTTACTACTAGCTTCACCAAACTGAATTTCAAAAGTACTAAACGGGTTTTGCATATACTCCCCATCTGCCATTTGTTCAAACAGACAAACTCATGGCATTGGTTGGTCCTGTGTTGTTATGGCAGAATGCTCAGACAAACAGACCAAAGTTTTTATAACTCATTTGTCAGTTGTAAGTTGCAGTGTATAAAGCATCTGCAAATAAGATTGATGTGGAAGTGCCAAAGGGGTGTACACTTTAAGTTGAGATAAGAGAAAGTATTTTTGTAGTACGACTTTAAAGCTATGGCCTCAATGTGGATGAGAGAGTGCACGCATATGATTAATCCTTTTTGTTTCCATCAGGGTGAGAAGGCACCTAGGGCGATCAGGAAGTCGATCCAGTAATTTATCTAAGGTAACACACACACCCACACCATCATTATGCAAAGCAACCCTAATGACAACAAAATAAGTGTATTACGTTGCACTTTTGTCACTATCTGTTTCAGGCCAGCAGTTCCCCCCAAGGAGCCGCTCTGAACAGCGTCTCTCAGACATCAGTTACCGCCTCCTCCCAGGACATATGCAGGTGTGTGTGATCATAGACCGCTGCCGTTAGATGTGCATGATTGGTGCTTTGCTCATCTACATGTTTAAAGACTTTGCACACCATGTGATTTTATGAAATAAGTTCTGGAATGTCAGTGTGTTTGGATGGAAATGTTGTGTTGTCCAAAACGTTTGCAAGTTATCTTTTTTTCTATTTAAACTATTAAATAAGCAGACAGATATATGATTTTGAACAATGAATAGAAATATTTAGTGTTCTGCAATATTTCTTGGTCATAATCAAATTTGTTATTTTGTAACGAAAGTTTTTCTGTTGATAATTTAATTTGTAATAAAAGATTGTAATTGAATTACTTATACATTAGTTTAAATTAAAAATAGAATAATATTTATAAAACATTTTGTATTAAATTAAATTAAGAATGCAAACTAGAATAGCATTTTGTATTAAATTACATTAAGAATGCAAATATTGCAATATATATATATATATATATATATATATATATATATATATATATATATATATATATATATATATATATATTAGGGCTGTCAAACTATTAATCTCGATTAATTGCATCCAAAATAAAAGTTTGTGTTTACATAATATATGTGGGTGCACTGTGTATAATTATTTTGTATATATAAATACACACACATGCATGTATATTTAAGAAAATAAAATTATTTATATATAAAATATTTACATTTATATATATATATATATATATATATATATGAAGAGTTCAGATGCAAAAGCCTCTAAGGGCCATTTGAAAATGGATGAGAAAATGCATTTCCTTCTAAAATGATCATTTTTGTCAAGCTTGTATATTAAAGTTCAGTAATTTGACTTAAATGGCAATGAAGATTACCTATTAATTGTCATTTAAGTGAAATTACTGAACTTAAATATACAAGCTTGATAAAAATATCTATATATATATATATATAATATATATATATATATATATATATATAAAATAATACTACACAGTGCACCCACATATATTATGTAAACACAAACTTTTATCTTGGATGCGATTAATCACGATTAATCGTTTGACAGCCCTAATATATATATATATATATATATATATAATAGTCTTGTAGTCTCAGGCTTTGTGTAAATGAATGCATACCTGTAAAGGTATGTTAAAGAAATTACATTGGATTTGGAATGCCACATTTTTTTTTTTCTGGGGTTTTGTATTAAATTAATTTTTGAAAGAGTGAGTGTCCGTTATGTTTTCATGTCTATCATTTCATGCTCTGTTGTGTCTTCTTCATCCCTTTTGTTTTGTATGTGTGTGTTTGTGTTGTGCAGCTCTAGTGGTCACGCTAAAACTTGATGTAGATGGCTCAGATCAGACTACACCCGTCATGCCCATAAACCCGACCTCTGATCCCGTCCCCACCACAAAACGGCAAGTCAAGCGTCGCGTTAGAAAGCGACGGGAGAGCACCGGGTCTGTTGGGTGTGCCAAGGAGTGTGTGGGCCAGACGAGACATTCCCGATCGCATAAGCAATTGCTCACACACCCTGACTCATCCTCAGAAGACGAGCAGACGCTGTAGAGAAGCTCGTTCTTGGAGACCGTGGGAGAAGCGAGACGGAGACGCAGTGGCAGCCGACACACGCAAACGGCATCCACGTGAGGAACGGGACGGCATTGAGCTCATGTCTGTCAACTCTAACGAGGGACAGAAAGAGAACCAGCCGCCTCTGTGCAAGGATCCCGACACCAACGCCCACAAAAAGTTGTTGTCAAAAAGGGAGGAGCGTGGGGGCAAAAGCCAGGCAGCCAATCACAGGAAAGGGAGTGAGCATGGTACTAGTAGGAGTGGAAGTGAGGAGGAGGAGGAGCATATTACAAAGACATATGAGAGAGCGAGATTCAGGAGATCCAGATATGTCTGTCCCATCCCCCGTAAATGCACTAATCCCACCAATCAAAATGGCGCCATGCAACAAGCATCCTCTGATGATGAACAAGAGGTGTGCAGGTGAGAAAGCTACACAATCCCTGAGAACTTCTGCCTTGGTCAATACTATCAATGGCCATCAATGTACATATTTTACAGCAGGGGTTTTCAGTAGGCCGCCATCTTGAAATTTCAAGTAGCTGTGGGCAGTGTCTTGTCAAATTACCCTTTAGACACCTCATGGCAATTTTCATGCTTGTATCACCAACTGAATGATAACTTAAGTCTAATTACTCCACTTAGGGGTGGCCATCTTGAAAAATAGCCGCCATCTTGAAATTTCAAGTAGCTGTGGGTGGCTTGTCTAATGACCATCAGAGACTGCTCATGCCAATTTTCATGCTTGTATCACCAAATAAACCACTATATCACTTAACTGCTCCACTAAGGTGCCGGCCATCTTGAAAAATGGCCGCCATCTTGAAATTTCAAGTAGCTGTGGGTGGCTTTTTGTCTAGTGACCATCAGAGACTACTCAAGCCAATTTTCATGCTTGTATCACAAAATAAACCACTATATCACTTAAAGGTGGAATACCTAAGATTTTTGCATTAAAATATCCCAAAATCACAAGGCCTGTGTTATATATTTAGTTAAGATGATAACTTACAATATTCCACATGTTTCAAACAACGTTTAAGTCGCGGAGAAAATTGAAGATTTTAACCAAGGAAACGGGGCGTGTGAGCAGGGGTGAGCTGGGAGTCGCCAGTCAATCGCGTCATATCCGCGTTACCTCGGTTTCCGTCTACGTGTAGTCCTGGACAAATGCGCAAGTTGTAGTTGTGCGTTAGCGTCTATCAAGCAACAAACGTCAGCTTGTTTTCGCGCATTTGTTATGGAATGGAGCACGATTATTCTTTTCCAATTATTCTCGGAATGTGAACTGTTGGCTGTAAAGGGGTCGCACATTGGACGAGAAGAGCCGCGCCACATCTAGGACAAAGTCCAGTATCGCACACCGGACGCGCACTTTCTCATCAGTATATGGCCAGCAATATTGTTATGTATAATGACATGAAAGGAAGATAATGTCTGTTCTATGTTATGATTGTACTGTACAATTAAATACAATCGTTGCTGAGTCTGCAGTCTGAAAATTTTACCTCAGAACATCCGTTAACTGAATGAATTGAGAATCTCACCTGAAAAATCTAATAACATCAGCAATTGTCATTCAAGCAGCTGATTTCTGTAAATGAATGCAAAACTAAATGTATATTGCAGCATTGGGTGAAGTCAGGATCCATTAGCAACGATTTGACTTCAAACCCTCTTCCACCATAGCTTCGTACAGTAACATCTTGTGATAACTAATTTACTTTTAAACCTGACTTTTCTTGCGGCTATTTCAGTTTAATGAAAAACAAGCATGTCATTAAACGCAACATTTATAGAAATTAAACTTTACCTCATCCATGACAACATTCGATTCCTGTCCTGACTGATTTATCCATGGTGGAGTTGAAAACAACAGTTCCCATCATTCCGCGTTCCTCCACGTCGTCATCAAGCAAAGCCGTTGTTGTTGTTTTGAATGTAGCGCCCTCTTGCGGCATTCAGTCTTAGGGATTGCAGCTTTAACTGCTCCACTAATGTGTCGGCCATCTTGAAATTTCAAGTGGCTCGGACAATTTTCTTGTCAAGTGACCCATGGAGACTGCTCATGCCAATTTTCATGCTTGTATCATAAAATGAACGATTCTGCCAAACATAAGCACTTAGCCGCTCCACTATCAGGGGGTCTGTCCAAAGAAAAATTTGTAATAAATAAATAAATAAATTAGATTAAATTAATAAAAAATGTGATAAAAATAAAAAAGTTGTTAGTTATTAATCTATTAAATTAATTCAGTTAAATTAAAATGGACAATTTTGATTTATAAAAATAGATTGAAATGAAATAAATATACAAAAAAATGTATTACTATATTTAGAGGGAAAACAATAATAATGTAACCTAATAGAAAACAAATTTCGATTAATTATATAATTTTCAGTATATATAAAAAAATTATCTATTTAAAATTTTAGGGTGAGGGTGCCTCACAGGAGGATGATCATATCTGGGTGTTTTATCTTATTTCCATTCATTACTTAGCACTTTATTTTAACATCATTATTATTTTTATTTTGTTTGTTATTTATTATTGTTGTATATATTTCTTTTCTTGCCATTACTTGTTTTGTGTATAATGCGTTGGCAATATGTAAACACAATTATGCTAGTCGAGTATTTCTAAATTGAAAGATTGAAATGAAATTAAGATGGATGTAAAAGAGAGGTTGATCTGTTTTTGTTTGTGCAGGATCTGTCACTGTGAAGGTGACGAAGAGTGTCCACTCATCACCCCCTGCCACTGTACAGGAAGTATGCGTTTTGTGCACCAGACCTGCCTGCACCAGTGGATCAAGAGTTCGGACACACGCTGCTGTGAGCTGTGCAAATATGACTTCATCATGGAGACACATCTCAAACCTTTGCGCAAGGTAACACACACATATGCAAGTCTATGAACAGCTCAGATCCTGTTTTATTGAACACGTGTGGTGTTTGTAAAGATATGAGAATATAAATACTACTAAATAGTGAAATTAATTATTCAGAAATGTACTTTTATATATATTTTACAATTACAATATACAAGAAACAATAATAGCTTATTTCAATTAGCTGTGTGACTGCCTTTTCTTGGTTGTAAAGTTTGAGAGATCCTTGAGAGATCATCCAATCAACACATAGAGAAACCTGGC
The DNA here is from genome assembly GCA_030378365.1 of Hybognathus amarus. Lineage (NCBI taxonomy): Eukaryota > Metazoa > Chordata > Actinopteri > Cypriniformes > Leuciscidae > Hybognathus > Hybognathus amarus. Next base: position 134,002 of record JAQIUQ010002972.1, on the reverse strand, counting down.
TTCCAGTTGCAAAATAAATAGTATGCATTAAAGTCCGCATTTTTTTCTTTATTGCCATCTCTGTTCGAAACCGGCAATTGCATTCATTTGCGGAATTATCAACTTTACGTGGGTTCTAGTTCAACACCCTTGACACGGCACAGTGTGGATGAACACAATGTTTGAGGAGACTGTGAGGCTGTCAGTTACCGTGCCGATGTGGATACTGCCATTCAGAATCACAGATCTGAACTAGTAAGAAACATCCACTTTTGTTCTGGTTCTGACATTGCATTAAATCACACTGATTAAATCTAATTATAAATTATCATATCATGCAAAACCGTGCAAATTATACTTTGTTCTCAAATTGTTAATGTTAACAACATCAGCATTGCATGACATGTAATGTCCTTCCGATATGTATCCTTGTTTTCCCTTTAATTATCCTTGAATCACAATTGACCGTGAAGACATTTATAATGTTACAAAGATTTCTATTTTAAAATAATTGCTTAAATATTTTATTTTAACGTTTTGTTCCATTAAAAAAAGCCATAAAATTCAACATTTTTAAACATTGATATGAAATGTTTCTTGAGCATCAAATCAGCATACCAGAATGATTTCTGAAGGATATTGTGAAGACTGAGTAATGATGCTGAGATATAAATTTTAAAATATTTTCCAACAGAAAACAGTTTCATAATATCACTGTTTTACTGTATTTTTGATTAAAAAAATCTAAAACATACTATACAGTATAGTATACAATGTACTATGCAAAATTCAGATGTACAAAAAATCAGCTCAAGAAATCTGATGTCAGTGTCTCATCGTTTCTCATGTTTCATCGTTTTCGTATAGGTCTAAACTCTCATTCAGATGCCAAAAGAAAACAAAGAACGGTCCTAATATGCAGTACATTCAAGTTGTGATATAATACTACAGAAAAATCATAATCCTAACATTCATTTCCATACTGAAATCTCAGCTGGCCAGACTGGCATTCATTTTTTTATAAATTAAAATATTTGTGTCGAGATGCTGTGAGCATGGAGACTGTAGTGTACATCGTACATTTTTAAATGCTTAATTTAAATGTTTAATATGAATAAATACTGCTCATAAACAGCTGTTAGAATTGTATTGTCAAGTGAAACAAGTAGAAGCTTGAACCCGTAAACAGTATTCTGTACATTTTTAATGATCATTTTAATGGTGTATCATGTAAGCATCATAATATATATAAATTAATATGGCAATATAGAACATTTTGCGAGATATAAATAACACTGGTCCAGAAGCACTTCCTGTTTCAGTTTTTTAATACTACATACACGTTGGGATAAAATATAACCAACAGAATATATACAACTGAATCAAAAAGTTAAACAAAAATCTTTAAGATGTTTGCTTTACATTTGAAATAAAGAAGCTATTTACAAACTGAAACAGGAAGTGTTTCTGGACAAGCGTTGTTTACATCTTGCAAAATGGTCTATAAGGATGTTATTAAAGGCCAGGCTTACAATGCAAATTTAAGCAATATGTAATGGTCCTCTGTCCTGCACCTAATGATGTTTGGGTTGAAAAATGTTAAAGTCCTCTTCCAGTGGACATTTCAGATACTACAAAATGTCATTGTATTTTGAACAAATATAATCGAAAAGCACATATCATTTACACTTTTCGTGCCTGCTTCCCAAGCTTGATCATCACGCCATACTGTGCTGTTTCCATAGCGACGTGTGCCATCAGACTAATCTTACAAAATTCCTACACTACACAGTTAAGTGTTTAGTTCATGTACATATTATATATTGTGTGGCAGTACAATCAATCTTTCAGTAACTTTCATCATTTTCAATATTTATGGAACAAAAAACAATAATTAAAAATAAGAAAACTAGATCATTTATGCCTATAGAACAAATGATGAGCGAGTCACAAATCAACGTTTAAAGGTTAGAGGAATTAGTTTAAAAGAATTTCCTTAGTATAAGCAGTAATAATAGTGATGCGTAGTGAACTGAAGGGTTATTGTGCAGATTTGTCTGTATGTGGAAATGTTGTGAAGGCCTGAACACACACATATTGTAGTGCTGCCACATTGTGGCTAAAAAAACAGTATTAGAAGTTAAGATATTAACATTAATTGAAGTGATCTTCTTTAGTGGGAGAAGCTACAGATGTCTAAGAGCGAGCGACGAAAGATCTTCTGCTCTGTGGCCTTTCACCTGGCGGCTGTGGTGTGTGTGGTCTGGTCACTCTATGTTCTGATTGACCGCACGGCTGAAGAGATTCGACAAGGCAAGAACAATGGTAGACACAACTTACACAATAGAATCAGAATGAGCTTTATTGCCATGTATGTTTACACATAATTATGAGGAATTTGTCATGGTGACAGAACTTTTTTTATACACATAAAAAAATATCAAATATTATTTTTATGTGAAAGTATAAATGTTTGCCTGAGGACATGAGGTGCAATGCAGTATTATTCAGGTTAATATGTAATTTAGCTTAGTAGCATCTAGTTATTAGTGATTTCATAGTGGTGAAATGCAGTAGCTTCGATTAAGCTGATTCTAAGTCATTTTTAATTTTACTCCTATGGAATGATTAGTACTTTTGACAAAATCTGCTTAAAATGATGTAAAATCACATGAAATGGTGAAAAAATATTGTTTAATATGCTTTTAGTTTAACAAAATGTAAAAATTTTAGTAAAATAAAATATGCAGGATAAAAAAACGATTGAAAAAAAGTTGAAATAAGTTGAAAAAAAAACAAACTTTTTGCCTTGCCATCTAACTGATAGAAGTTGAAGTACAAAACTTACTAGTACTAAAGCTATATAAATATTTACTTAAAATAAAGATCCACCGATATAAACATTTTGGCCGACACCTATAATTCTTTATCTTTGAAAAGCCAATAACCGGTATATTACCCGATAAATGTAATTCCAAGTTTTTATAGAATTTTTTAAAAGCCTGATTACAAAATAAAAGTCTCACTATTAAAGGCTATGTCCCAACCACACAATTATAATGTTTTCAATATAATGTATTGTAGCCTATATGACAGATTTGCGCTGCACATCTTGCACTGAATTTTCCTTTTTTAAAGTGATTCCAATCATATTTTAACCAATTCAAAACCATCATGGCAAACAGTGCACATCTGAAGTGTCTCAGTTGAAGGAAATAATGCATTACTTATCGACTTTAATATAACGACAAAATGTTCCTATTGGGCCGATAATGATAACATTCAAAATGAACATATATCGGCCTAATACCAATATATAGTGGCAGATATATCATGCATCTCTTAAAATAAAACTAAAATAAAAACTTAAAAATAAAGTTAATTAAAAATATAATTAAAAATATGAATGAATATTATAACAGTATTTAAACAATACTAAAATAGCCATGGATTATTACTACTATGATAGTAATTTGCATATTGCCTTTCTAGAGCACCAAAATGTCTGAAATGTCATTTGGACTAAATGCAAATTATGCATTTTAAAATGCATAGTACAATAAACCGAACAACTATTGAATATGAAGCAGCAGTGATACAGTATATAAACAAAAGAATAATTAATCTGGGCCAAAATTAATGTTTAAAGGTTGAAACAACTGGTGCGAAGGTCAGTCCAAATCTGATTATTTGTGTATTTGATTGGAATCTGATTTAAAATAATTGACATCCTCTGTGTATCGTAGATCTGATTTGCGTGCCCATGCCACTCTTTCGTTTTCCGAAATATCTGCATTGGTTTCAATGACGTTGCGTTGGTAGGTATACGCCAAAAACAACAACCGCAACATTGGAGGGGTTTTCAATACAGATGGTGTCTTATTTACAACATGACAATGTTAACAACAACACAACCTTGTTTTCTGCAACAACTTTCATCCGATCAGGGTGCATTTCCCGTACAACGATGTAACTCGCTGCTTCACTACCATAGAACGATGCATCGTTGCAGAAATCAACTAGCTAGTCGCTGAATGTTTTCCCGAAACCCATTTAATTGTCGCAAAGTATTGTTCAACCATGTTGATTTCGCACATGGTGGAGGAATAACTACTTTTAATGAAACTGTTTGAGATCCAATTAACGCTAGATTTGTTAATATAAATTACAGACATGCCAGACACTATTTCTAATTGTTCTCAGTTGTTTTGCTCAATATTTGGCTCGTTTTTACATAGTAGAGCACGTTCACATCTGCGCTAGGGTTGGATATCGTTTGAATTTGAACGATTCCGATTTCGTTTCCTTGTTTTCGATTCCGGTTCCTAACAATTCTCGATTCCTGAATCTTTTAAGAGGCAGGGTCAAAAATTTTTAGCTAACCTTGCTAACCAACGGTCTTTCTGAAGGAAATACTCCTTCTGTCACAAATACTCGTTATGTCACAAATTTTGCATTTTGCTGAGATTTCCTTATTTTTAGAAAAGTGAAGCCACATTTCAGGACCGCCGAAGTAAGCTACTCATGTTCGACTCGTGCGGTTATGCCAACACTTCCGGTAGACGCTTCTTCGCTGGTGTTGTTCAGCGGTTTCTTCTTCCGGTCGGCGGACTGTGAATATCGAAACTAGGAATCAAAATTTTAACTTTCTGAACGATTCCGGGAAAAACGAAAGTTAGTCCCGGTTCCAATCGATACTCGATTCTTGATACCCAACCCTAATCTGTGCAAATATTTTGAAAAACTAAAAGATGTAAATTACATTTGTATGTACTCTAAATAAAAGGCTTGCAGCAGTTGTACTGATAACAATTAATTACATCCAAATGTCATGCAATATAGATATGCTCTTTGCGAATGTTCGTTGAAACGATGCTTTCGGGAAACACCGACTCGTTGAACTATACTGATAACGACGGAACTGTAAAAAATCACAACATATTTTCTTTTGTCAAATCAACTTTATAATAATTTATTTTGTTGAGATAACTTATTATTTTGAGTTTCTGATGATTAAATCATTCTCCTTCATTGTATTAACTCACTTTTTCCAGTTCAATGAACTTAAAATTTTAAGGCAACCCAGGTTACTTACTTTTTTAAGTTAAACCAACAATATTTTTTTTACAGTAATCACAACATTTTTTATTTTGTCCAATCAACTTAAATAATTTATTTAGTTCAGATAACATATAATTTTGAGTTTCTGATGATTAAATCATTTTCCTTCATTGTATTAACTCGCTTTTTCCAGTTTAATGAACTTAAAATTTTAAGGCAACCAGGTTACTTACTTTTTTAAGTTAAACCAACAATATTTTTTACAGTGCATAGTTGGCTAACGATTTCATTTGGGAAACGCACCCAGATCATTCAGACTGAAATGGGTTTCCAGAAATGCAATTTGAATTCAATGTAGCTCTAAACAAATTTGTTAAAATCGCATTTCATGTGATTTATTTTTTTGCCGTTTACACTTATCAGACAAAAATCGGATTTGGACTGACAGTCTGAACTTAGCCTAAGAGCCAAGAAATCATAAAGCCCTAAATGTCCCTGTTAATGCAATGATATAGTGCTGTAATGATTGAATGTGTCAGTGGAAATCCCAGTGTAACAGTGTGGCATATGATTCTACTTTAGAGTAGCTGGATGGTAATATAGTGCTGTAATGCCCTGCTCATACTCTCATTGCACACACAGCGTTGGTGCGTTTGTCCCCTCTCAATGCCGTAGGGGTGCTGGAGTGGCCGTTCTGGACTAAGCTCATCGTGGTGGCGGTCGGCTTTTTCGGAGGACTCATCTTCATGTACATTCAGTGCAAAGTCTATCTGCAGCTCTGGAGGAAGCTAAAGGCTTTCAATAGGATCATCTTTGTACAGAACTGCCCTGAAACCGTCCGCAACGGAGAGAACAGGCCGCCCCGGTCACCCAGAGCAACGGCACGCACGGGGCGGTGGAGGGTCCCGTACCTCAGACACAAACAAACACAGGAGATGCGGAGGTGACTCCTGTTTGATCACGGATGCTTGGTGCCCTGAAACCTCGGAAAAGTCTAGTACAGGGCTCCTCTAGGTATATTTGACCAAAGTGATGTGATTCACGTAAGATAACAAAAGCACTTTTTATTTCCCCTGTAGGTGGATAACATTAAAATTTCATAGATGTATATGAAATTTAAACATTAATTGTGTGCAACGATGTCATTTGTTATGACAAGGTGTAAAAACATTATCTCATATAATCAGACCCCCAATCTATAATTACATGGTATGATAAGGGATTCCCCTGACCATCTGAGCCGTTGAACAACCCTCATGTTTTAGTCTGCAGTCATATGTCATTACAGGTTTTTAAAATAGTTTTTTACAATTGCTAGGACACATTTCTCAATACTTGGGTCACTTCTTCAAAACCCTTCGCAATTCTCCTAACCGTCTTTCAGTTCGGCAAAACAGTTCATTAGACGTTCAAATTGCACTAAAACTACCAAACACTTCATACACGTTTCAATTAAGAAACTCTTCAAACACACTTATGAGGTGACTCATAAAACAATAAACTAAAAAAAATTTCTTTTGTAAAATTGTAAAATACAAGAATGACCGGTATCAACACAGTCTCATCCCAATTCGTCATATAACTGACGTTTTGGGACGTCTTTTGACCATTCGTCAATACACGACTATTTAGGGCCCCCTTAAACGTTCAGTAGATGACGATCCCGGGTCGTCATACAACTGACGCTTTACCTTTAACGTCAGTTAGGTGACGAGTTGGGTTTAGGGTTAGGTTTAGGTATGGGGTAGAGTTAGGATCCCATAACGTCATCTACCGACGTTTAAGGGGGCCCTAAATAGTCGTAAATTGACGAATGGTCAAAAGACGTCCCAAAACGTCAGTTATATGACGAATTGAGGACTGCGCTGCCGGTATCTGTTTAACCCTAAAACCGTATTCTGGACAAATGTGGGCAAAATAGTTGATTTATTTTTAAAAAATACTTCCCTTGATTTGAGCGGTACAAGACTTGGCTACTTTTCCCAAGTTTGCCTCCTGAACACACACAATTTTTTTTGACTCAATTCTACAATGTTAAGTGGGTGAAAAAAAACTCCTTAATCTTGTATTTGGGTCAAAAATGGGCACCCATAGAAATGAATGGGAAAACTGTCATTTAGAGCATTCTAAAATAAGCCAAAATAAGACACCAGGTGACCGCAAAGTCACTTCCTCTTTAGGGTTTAGCTCTAAGAACTTATTGGAATGATATTTTAATGTAGTTAAAAAAAATCCACAAAATTAAAACATAAAAATAAGCATAATTTACATAGAAAATATGGTACTCTTTGAAGTAATTAAATTTAAAAATACCCCCAAAATAAATAAAAACACCATAAATGGATAGACAAAACTTTATCGAAGACATTATATAACATTTATAATAAATAAAAAATAGGATCACACCTGAGTCCTCTGTGCCCACATTTGTCCACAATTACAGGATAAAGGGCTATAAAGTGAATATGGTTTGAGGGCTACAAGGCTGTTGTGCTCTACTGCGTGAAGCCTTTGAAAAAGTGACTAAAGTATTGAGAAATGTGTCCAAAGCTGAATAAAAAGCCCTGTCCTATAACCTACATACAATTGTTGGTTAGATTCAATAAAAATAAGGAATAATTCTAATATTTGTACCCTGTTCTGAAGTGTGCACTGTAGATTAGAGAGAACTCTGCGACCTCTAAATGTGACAGAGAACCAGAAGTGAACGTGGCAGTTAAAGCAGTGATTATTCAAGTCAAGGCACCTGTCTTAAATCAATCCTCTTTAACTTTGGCTCTCACCTCAGTTGTCTTTTCCTCCAGCTGTTGAATTATTGGATCAGGGAGTCAGCTTACAGAGGAATAGAGTTCAATTCAAGAACCTAAATGGAACCAAAGATGTTACAAACTAGGGAACAGAGATGCATTGATAAATAGCTTGTATTCTTTTATCAAGTTATCACATTTACTTTGTTTTCAGTGATCTGTGTAAAGACCAGTTGTAAATTGTGTAAAAATGCGTATTTATTTTTTCTAGATATATTTATTTTGTTTATAGTTCAGTTTTATAGTTTGTTTACAGTTGGCAAGGGAGGGACCATCCATTAATTTACCCAACAGTTTCCTTTCGATACATTTTTAATTATAGAAAGCAAATTTTACTTCTTTTTTTTAATCTTCTAAAAAAGTTGAAAATTAAATGTATTTTACTGCAGTCAATTGAGCTGTCATAAGAATGCAGTGGAAACAAGCAATTCAGGGACAAGATAATATGACACATTCTTAGGTTACACATTAGTTCAAGGTTTATGCACTGTTAAAATGAATATGCTTTATCTGATCAATAGGTAACACTTTACAATAAGGTTCATTTATTAAACATTAGTTCATGCATTACCTAACATGAACTAACCATTTGTTACTGTATTTGTTATCCTTTGTTAACGTTAGTTAATACAAATCTAGCTGTTCATTGTTTGTTCATGTTAGTTCACAGTGCATTAACTAATGTTAACAAGATTTTAATAAAGTATTAGTAAATGTTGAAATTAACATTACCAAAGATTAACAAATGCTGAAGAAGTATTGTTCATTCTTTGTTAATGTTAACTAATGTAGTAACTAATGAACCTTATTGTAAAGTGTTACCGATCAATAGAATTGTGGATTACAGATTACAAGCAATATTATTATTTAAATTTAACAAACTAAAAATTTAACAAAAATATCTCACCAACAGACAGACGTCAAAGATTAATTAAGAACTCTTTATTTTATATTGCCAACATTGAAGACACCTGATATTAACAGGCAGAATCACTGAAGGAGAAAACCGAAATTTTAAAACAAACACTGATCACCATAATGGTGACTTCAATTTATGTTTTTTTGGTTGTTGTAGGTTTTACTCATATTAAATGGTTAACTTTCAAGGAATTAATTTGATTAATGATTACTCAATACTAATTTGTTAAATTTAATTAATAATATTGCTTGTAATCTGTTGCCACAATTATTTTGATTAGATAAAGCGTATTCATTTTTACAGTGTGGTCTCATTTAATACATCCAAGTAAGATTAAATAAACTATAGGATAAGGTTTAAGAATAAGGTTTAGTTGCATGTAATTATTAAAACATTTACTATATTACTATAGTAAGTATGTTTAACAAAGACATCAAAAATAAAGTGTTACTCATTCTTGCTTTATCTGACTTGCCAAAAGAAAAAAAAAGTAATTGTGTGCAATTTTTATGTTTTTCTGTCTAAAAATAGCTCAATCTATGAGAAATGAATGGTTACTTGTGGAAACTATGATTTGTTTTCCTCCATTTACAGAGCCGCTGGATCTATATCAGTGGTTCCCAACCTCTCCTGCAGGCCTGACAGGCCATGTTTTGGTTTTAACCCTGAAATGGCACACCTGATTCAATTAATTAAAGGCTTAATGAGAAGTTGACTAATTCCTACTTCCTACTCTAATAACAACTCATTAAGCCTTTAATTAATTGAATCAGGTGTGCCATTTCAGAGTTAAAACCAAAACATGACCTGTCAGTGGGTCCCTGCAGGAGAGGTTGAGAACCACTGATCTATATAGATTTTTTGGTAATGCTTCCTTTTACAGTCCAGTTACCCATGTAAATACTATGTACTTATTTTAGCAACTACAATTACTGGGTAATAACTAGTACTGAACCCTGAACCTAACCCTGTTCCATGTACTTACCTTATATTAACCAGTACTTTCTAGGTAAGTACTGTACTGTAAAAGGAAGCATTACCGATTTTTTTCTCTTTTTTGTTAACTTTGTTCTTTTTAAAAACTTATGCAGCTTTTGGGGGGGAATGTGTTTTGAAGCGTATGGAGGAGAATCGCGATAATTTATTTGCAAGAGATTTGTTAATATGCAGGTTTGGAGGTGATCATGTTTTGCTTAGAAAGAATAACAAATTTTACATTTTTGTATTTTGTGATTTTCTGCAGTGATGATCTTGATATGTTAAAAAAAAAATATATAATCAAACACCCCCCAGGGGTCATGTCAGTATCAAGTGAGATATAGTGATCAACATCGGTGTTCACAACTCAAATGCACATTATTAAAAGAAACATGCAAAAATCAGTCAGTGCAATAAACTAGTGAATGTATTAAACTGTTTCAAAGTCTGTTTATTCATGTATTAATAGTATTGTGTTACTTGGGACATTTTTCCCAGAGACCCAAAAAACTATGGCTACTAGTAAAAAGCACTAGCAGCACAAAACGCACAGTCCTGCCCTTTCGGTTCATGCGCACAGCAAGTAGTCCATTACTCTACAGTAGTCTATACTGTAGTAGACCTGCAGGATTTCACAGTACTATGGAATTCAAAGATGCATCTTCCTCGTTATCTTCCTCCATGTGTTTATCTTGTGAAACTGCGGACAATGTGCCGTCAGAGCGTATGGCTGAAACCTTTCTCATCTTAATGTTGGGAAGTTTCTTGAGATCACCGCTCCACTCTCTGTTAAACAAATACGGCTTAATGTTAGACGAATTTAGACACGGTTACAGTGTGGGTATTTACATAGATAGCTTTGTGCCAGATATTCTTTAAATCTGATGACTTGCTATAAAAGTGTTTAATAAAAAGAATGTTTGAAGTAATAATTACCTGAATATTTTCAGATGCTTAGAATTGATAATGTCAGGAATTTCTGTAATGGGGAAAAAAGACAGACAATTTATAAAATGTATAAATATTTTTTTTTACGTTGCCAAGCACAAGATGCACACAGGATGGCAATAAAAGTTAGTCACCATTAAATCAAAAATCACAAGTCTTACTTTTCTATGGAATATTGCAGCATTTATTATAATTTATCAATAGAGATCTTTTTCTCCATGTTCCCTTTTTAATCTTTAATCAAAATAACAGTCTCACTCTTGCAGTATATGTCTTTTCATCTCTTCTATGATGAAGTTGACATCCAACAATCCTACATTTTTTCTTGTTTGAAAATCCATTTCACTTGAATATTCCGACTTTAAAATGTAGGGTTGACTTTGAATCAACAAATAAAAGTATTTTTATGCATGGCTTGATGGACATTTTTCTGAAGTACTGACCTTAGACGAGCATTATTAACATGCTTTGTTTTGGTCAATTTTCTAATAAATATTTTAAACTTGCTTTTGAGAAAGTGTCCAACTAATGCAAGAAACCATTTTATTCAATCTGTTTTAACATTGCTCTCATAAAAGTCTTGTAAGGCAAGAAACAAACATAAGAGACCTTCAGGAGAATGTAGAAAACTCACCAAAGCCACTGCCTTCATACTGAGCTCTCTCTCGCTCAACTGTTTGATTGATGATAGCTTCTCTAGATCCATGCTGACGACCCTGTCGTCCTTTAATACTGTTCGCCAACTCAATCTGCTCCAACTCTCCATCAAACCTGTGAAGGTACCTGAGGAGTAGGATATCTTGTAAAAACCAATAGTATTCTCACTGTACAGCTAACATTTTGAAACTAAAGACAGTGCTGTTTATGAACGTGTCAAGATATCACAGTATGTTCGCTTGGGGGTAGTTGTACCTCTCAATTATTTCACAAGCATCACGTTTGGTGTATTCTAACTTGTCAGGGTCCAGTTGGCTTTGGAACCACAAAAGTTTTTCACCTGTAGAAAATGAGAAGACATGAAAGCTGAAGCCAAGAACAACTAAAGCACATTAGCACTTTACTGTATTATGTTCTTTACATATCTTGTATTGTATGTTTATACACGGTTGTGTTTTAACCGTGTTGTTGTTTGGTCAGAGTAAACCTGTAGCACTTTGTCTGGTCTTTAATTAGGTTCTCTGAACCTAAGCACAAAACGTTATGTATACATAATTCATGGAACATTTAAAAGCTGTTATACAACGTTTGCAAAATTACGTTTTCTCTGACATTCACTTGACCAAGAAAAAATACCTGGAAGTTTTGAAAGTTCCTAGACCACCTATCAGAGAACGGAGTGACATCGTGACATACTGACAATGGTTAAATGTCCGCAAAACAAGCTTTTAAATCCCTTGCTTACACACAGACAGAACAAGAAAGTCCAACGTTACTTACTTACCAATCAAATTTAGACGCTGTGCCTTCTCACCCTTTGACCTAGAAGTGGTTAAACATATATTACATTTACAGGTGTAACAGTATAAAAATTAGCATGGCAATTAAAAAAACATATTTCCCTTTAAATGAAATAACGTTACACGTACTTTTCTTTCCTATCTTGTTTGATAGCAGCTCTCGCCAGATATGCAGCTTTCCTGCTGTATGGGTGAATAGCCTTCTTCTCCACCTGTGCCTTACCTTTGGCTGCCTTCGGCTGAAATAAGAATATTAATTGTCAAACACACAAAACAAGCAGTTCTTATTTAAACAAAGGGTTTAACTAAAACCATACCATATTAACTGATGAATGTTTATCACACGTGTGACGTATGGGGGAAGATTTAAGGGACGGACCACTGAAACGGTAACGGTTCGACAGTATTTTTTGTTCCGTGTATTACATAGATTTGTCACGAGTTCCGGTCAATATTGTATTATGTTGTTGTTGTTGTTGTTTACTATTTGTTTCTTCCACACTTGCAAAATTAATTTATGATGGTAGAACTATGTTAAAAAAAATCAAATTGTTGTTAGTATAATATTCCACCAATATGGCCGTCTTTTGCTTGTTGTCAATAAAAACACAGCTTTATAATCCGCTCATATTTTTCTATTTCACCTTTATCTTTTTTATTTCGTAAGTTTTCTTTATTATTTTCATTTAATTTCATTAGTTGTTTATCATTAAATATGTTAGAGAGAGATAACTTATATGTATTGGATGTTGTCTGTTTATTCCATACTATTGATATCATCCATTTAATTTAAACGGAATGCTAAATTTTAATGAAAATAGCATATATATGTGCAAATGACCAAAAGAAAGCAAGAAAGAGAGGAAAACACTTTAGGCACGTTCTGCACGTGCCGCCTGTGCATCCATGTCCACTCAGCAGAGAGCGCGCGTGGGTTTTTGTCAGCCTTCTGTTCTTGGTGTCTCAGCTGAGCTGCTGCATGTGTCACGTGACTCCAGCATGATGGGGAAACGGGAATCCCAGAGTGTGCTGCGTTGTATTTGTGAAAAATAGAGCGCGAGCATGCCGACGCTGCTGCAGAAGCTCTTCAGCAAGAGAGCCGTCGGTAACGGCAGCGCCCGGGACTGCTCGAGGGGAGCGGAGCAATGGTAAGACCATTAACTTAGCACGCAAATACACTACACTGCTATATCAGTACGTACGAGCCCCTCGCACCTGCACGCTCACTGTCAGCTGACCTCTCTGCGGCAGACAGCTGTTTCTTCTGCAATAAAGCGTAGAGGTTTGTGCAAATATGTACAAGTTGGGTCACCATAATTGTGCCATCCTTTCCAGGCCGTAGTGTTGATGTGTTAACGGTGTTGTGGACGGTGTCACACACGAGTTCTGCGTAGCGCGCGTCCATGTCAGCTGATCCCGAGTCCACGCGTTATGTAACTCGTCCGGAGCATTTTTGCTTGCACAATTCTTGCTAGTTTTGACACATTTATGGCTTCTGCAGTGTGTTTTCTGTTGGTTCCTTTATTCTAATCAGAGTGGGTGGACAGGGGTTTTTATGGGTTGCTGTTGAAACGTTCATTTGTATCATTTTACAATTAAATGGTCGTCTTTTGCTTTTTTAATTACTGCTTGATTTAAATTTGCTTGATTTAAATTACTATTTTATATTCCTTTTGCACTTTTAGTTATATATTACATTATTCAACATATCTAGTAGGAGCCATGTAGAAAGTCATGTGACCTAATGATAAAGAGTGTCATTAAAACACCTGTTGTGTGTGTTCATATGGAAGAATGGTGGTGAGTGCAGGAGCACATATTTTGTTGACCGTGCAAACATGTACAAAATGCAAGCTTTAAGGATAAACTTGTCACAGAAGTTATTCCTCCACTCAGCTCCTTAGTGGTTTTTGGATTTTTTTTAATGTGCCGCTACAAGTTAGTCAAGAAATATGTTTGTTCGAGAACGTGAATAAAATGTTGTCAATAAAATTGGTTTTATTGGGTAGATATTTAAAAAGAAAGATAAATCCATCATATTTCTGTATCTACTATAAACTGAGAATAAGTTCTAAGAAAAATAAGTAGTCCAGTGACACCTAGGGGTGATGAAAATTTTTAAAAATGATAAATTTACTCATTTTAGAAAAAGGTTAAAATCACCATGTCATCAAAATAGTTTTTAATGGAATATTGCAGTATTTATTATAAACGACTTAATATCATTATTTTATAAAAATGCTGTTGCCCTTGTAATCTTTAATCAAATTAACTTAAAGGGATTCACCCAAAAATGAAAATTAGCCAATGATTTACTCACACTCAAGTCATCCTAGGTGTATGACAATCTTCTTTCAGACGAATACAATCGGAGTAATATCAAAGAATGTCCTGGCTCTTCCAAGCTTTATAATGGCAAATCATTATAATTGTTGTTCCTCTTTTGAAGTCCAAAAAAGTGCATCTATCCATCACAAAAGTGCATCTATGATCTATCCATCATAAAAGTTCTCTACACGGCTCCGGGGGATTAATAAAGGCCTTCTGAAGCAAAGCGATGTGTTTGTGTAAGAAAAATATTCATATTTAATACGTTAAAATTCAGAGCTTCCAGCCATACGCAGTCTATAATATATATATATATATATATATATATATAATAAGGTGATATATGCGCCTAATGTGCCCTTAAACAACTTGTGATGTCAGAACTCAGAAGCATAGTGTGAAGCATATCAGTATTATATCAGCAGCATTACTCGCATAATTTGCTCTTTAAATTACACTTATGTGGAATCCATATGTACATTTGGCTGGAAGCTAGTTATTTTACTTTAAAAAGTTTTGAATATGGATATTTTTCTTACACAAATGCATCCAGAAGCTGTTTTAATCAGATAGACATATTCACAATATGAAAGAAAAGACTATTGCAATTTCCAATTTTTAAATAAATTTAAACAAAAATTATATTTAAATTGCAATTTTAATCAGAAAAGGCCCAATTCGATTTTTTTCCCCAAATCACTTAAGATGAAACTTTGTGCATTGCGTTTATATTCTGGACTCATCTGTCTTGGCTCGTCTGTACATTCTATATTAGTAAGATGTACTGAATTGTATGTTTTAATATCACTGTCTAATGCATTAAGCCTTAAGTTAACGGTTTTCTTCTTAATGGTTTTCTAGAAGGGGAAAATACTTAATGTGCATAGCTTTCATATGCGAGGTTCTTCTGTTTGTCTGTATGCTTTATTAATAAGGCATATTCTAAATTTGGTCTTCCAATATCACTGTCTTATATAAATAATGCATTCACTAATTTGTTATTGACAAGCAAATAGATGGCTGATTGGCTGTAAGTGAATTCTTGAAAATGAATTGTGAATATGCGGTTGCCATGTTGCAGTACAAAGGACAGGAGAAAGGGTTGACATCAGATGGAAAGGGCGTGCAAAAAGGTGTCCAGCCACTCCACACACCTCTTGCATTTAATTTGGTCACACCACAAGGTGTCACTGTGGCCTCAAAGCTGTGCTCTTGCCACTCTGAGCTCATACATACTCTGAGCTCATATATATATATATATATATACACACACACATACATTTATTAGTGTTATTTTTACATTTGTGTATTTATTTATTTTTGTTTTATTTATTAATTCAGCAGCATTCCATTGGTACCCATTGATAATATATAAAACATTGATCCCAGTGTTAATTTGAAGGTCTAAAATAACAGATAGGAACTGTGAAGAAATCTCCCACTAACGCAATCATCTTCGATTTACTTTCACAGCCACTGCTCAAGATTTGCCTATTTTCAGAGTTGATTTAGATAAGAATCACTGGATTAACCAAAATTCGGATATACATCATTTGAGAGGGAAATAATAGTTTTCGCAGAGTAACATTTTGTGTACATAAAGCAGTGAGCTGAGAAATGTGTTAAATTAGATTTTTCTATAAAAGTTTTTTCATTAGAAACATAAATATAATTTTATCCCGACAGGTCTAAAATATAAACACTTATAATAGGCTTACCATAGTGAATCAGGATAAGAAATTAAGGAATGATGATTCCTCATTATTTAAATTTGGTTAACTTTGAACACAAAAATCGAGTAACGTGAACACATCCGTGTAGACTACCTTTCATTTTTACTTTAATGTTTTTGTTCATGTTGTCTTATTTTGGCATTCTTAAAAGTGAGTTTTTTATATATTTAAATTTAGCTTTAAATTCTAACTTTTTTTAGATTTTTTATTTTTTGCTTTTGTAATTTTAGTACTTCAGCTTATTTCAGTTAGTTGCTATGTTTTCATCTAAGATTTATACTTTTTTTATTTTAGCTTCATGTCAATAATTGTATTAATAAATACAACAGTTCGCCTAGTGGCATTGATGCAGCATAGTGCAAAAGTTTTTAATAACTGATGCCATTGTAGAAATGCACTGTTTGCCGTCAGTCAGTTTATTTTGCGAGTGAAAGTATCTCCATAATGCTCTAATATTGGATAAAGTATTATTCTGCTGGTCATGTGATTTCAAAATGTCAGCCCCCATGAGGAGACCCACTCCAAAAACTGCGTTTAATAGGCTACTTATGTTTTGTGTGTGTGTGTGTGTGTGTGGGGGGGGGTGGGGGGTGTGTGTGGAAAAATTCCATAGTGAACCCATACTTTTTAAAAATGTTCACTCTTTGTGTGGGGGTAAAGCATATGACTGACTGAATATGTGTTGCAACATGCATTCTTAGTGTAAGAAAAGGGTACATGTTGGTTTGTTTGCTGAGGTTTGCAACTTTAGCCAGTGAGAGTGTCCTATGACTGTTTGGATCACATGCGTTGTGAGTGTGTGTATGACAGTCATGTGACGTTAGAACTGTATTCAGTTTGTCATCAGATAGATAAGGGTAAAACCTCTCAGTCTTTGAACACATGCCACCCAAAACTCTCTCTTTACTTTGTCTCTCCATCTGAATCTTCTCATTTTTCCAAGTCATCTTCTTTTCATTTCATAAATGCTCTTTGATTTGGAGAACTTGCTTCTAGATAAAGTAAGAACACTTTTTTTAGGAGAATCGGATGAGTGTACGCATGCCTGTATGTGCACACAGACTCTCTCTCTGTCAGTGAATCGAGTGGAATACCTTTGAAGATGAAGATTAAGAGTCTCAAGAAAACCACCGCAAGGTGGTCGGTTCATTCCAGAGGATGCTTCACGGAACAGGTACACCAAGTGTGTGTGTGTGCTTTTTCGGCCACTATACAATTGTTGTAACATCTTAGTTTGCGAATGAGAGGAATCTGATCTCTTTTTGCTTTTACATTCGGTCAACACACCTGACCAGTATGTGCTTGCATCTGCATGTATGAAACATGTATTCTTAAGGCATTGTTACACAGCCGAGTTAAGATTGTTTTGAGCAGACTCTGTGGCTTCTCAACTTCTATGTTAAAAATAATCCAACACACAACATGTAAAATATGCATCTTTGACCCACCCCTAATATCAGAGTCTGTTTGATGCTGCTTAGCTTCTGTCTAAATGAAATGCAGCTTGAGAGCAGCTTTAAAGGGATACTGCACTTTTTTTGGAAATAGGCTCATTTTACAACTCCCTCAGAGTTAAACAGTTGAGTTTTACCGTTTTTGAACCAATTCAGCCCATTTTCTGATATTTAGAAGAATATCTGTAATCTGTAATCATTGACTACCATAGTTTGTATATATTTTTTCCTACTATGGAAGTCAATGAGATCAGAAACTGTCTGGTTACTGATATTCTTCTAAATATCAGAAAATGGGCTGAATTGATTCGAAAATGGTAAAACTCGACTGTTTAACTCTGGGGGAGTTGTAAAATGAGCCTATTTTAAAAAAAAAAGTGGAGTATCCCTTTAAACTGAGTACATATTAACATATATTTGAATTATTTGCAATCTAATGCATACATATTTTTTATTTAAACATGTATGAATAATATAGATTAAATATTTAGATTTTCATATCCATTTTCATGCTTATATAATGTAATTTGTAGTTATATCTAGATTCATATTTCACATAAAATATTAATTTAATGAACATCTTTTTTAACTGTAATATCTTGCTGCTATTCTCATACTTCTATCTTCAATGCTGCTGAAGTTGCTTGATTTGACCTTTGCTTTGAGTGCATGAGGCTTTTTAAGGGACTTTTTTTGGGTAGCAATATAAAAATGGTAAATATGTAATGTGAATACTGGACTGTTAGTGCTAAGTGTTAAAGCATTATCAAATTTGTCAAACTATTGAATCAACAAACACACAATGTCAGCTTTCTACACGCAGCAGATTTAATCTGAAATGGTTCTAGTTGTCAATCAGTGAGATCTCAGTGTGTGTATTTGCAGTGATCATGTGGCACAGCTAGCGGTTGCTTATCATGTGATCTGAAGGATCAGGAAAATCCCACAAAGGATGTGTCGAGGCTAATTTATTATTCATTTTTGCTTCTTAAAAGTGAATCCCTGTCAGTAGAGTTAGATGTGTGTGTTTAGATGTGTGAGGTTTTATCTAAACTTGTGGAGAAATGGTTGAATTGTCTCACAAGCAACAGAGTTGTTACGACATTTGAATATATCATAAATCATTTTTGCTTTAATTCTTATAATGTAAACAGGCTTCTGTGAGTGTTTAGTATGGTATTATATTAGTATGAAAACCATTTTATCTATAAGTAGTGTTGCTAATATAACTTCTAGGGTCTGTCTGTGTGTGTGTTTGTGTGAAAGTGCAGTGGCAGTACCACCCCAAGCAAGTGTTTTTCTCTCCCTCCTTCCTTCTGTCTCTCTCTTATATACTGGCACACACACTCAGGCAAAGTCTTAGTAGGAGAGGATAAAGAGAGCCTGTGCCCTCCGTGTGTGTGAGGGATAAAGGGGGCCTGTGCATAGCAATGTATTGTTCAGCAGCTGGGTTAGAAAGGACGGAGCAACGTATCTTCTAACACACACATACACACTCACATTAACACTAAGCAGTCCATATACAAAGTCTGTAAGCTCAACGCAAACAGACACATTGTGATTGGCAACTTACACATGGACACTGATATAACAAACATCATCACTGCATCATCTACACAACCAGAGAGAAGGGGCGCTGCCGACACCATGTGTGTGTGTGTGTGTGTGTGGTTTCGTGTGACTTGTGCACTCAGAGCCCGGACAAGCGGAGATGGAGACGGTGTGCCTGTGTTTTCCGTTGTTAGACTGTGGTGATCTTTTGATGTTTAATAGAAGAAACATGCAACTGTGTGAATGGTTCACTTTCCGTGCCTTAAGCGGCTCTCTTGGCCAGTTTCGGGCTTATTGTGGTTGTTATTCATATCTATTTTGGATGTATATGTAGTGCTTAGAGGCTGGAAATGAGTGATTGATCACTTATCATACACCAGGATGGAAAGCAGGTAGGATGTTTGTATTTGTGTAAAGAAAATGTATTTTTGCTTGTTTAGGTATGGTGCAATTAAATGCTTTATTGAAAGTTCTTGCAGTTTTATGGTTTAAATGAAAGGAATAGTTCACCCAAAAATTTAAGTTGTGCTATTTACTTCCAAAACAGCACAAAAGGAGGTTTTGAAGAATGTTCACGCTTCTCTTTTCCCATGTGAATTCAGGGAATGTGTGAGGAAAAAAAACTAAATGTACACTACCATTTAAAAGTTTGGGGTCAGTGCATTGTTTAAATAGAAGTGAATACTTTGCTGTTATCCAGTATGCATTAAGTTGATTAAAAGTGACGGTAAAAAAAACTTTAATATTGTTGCGAAAAACAATTTTAATGCTGTTGAACTTTCTATTAATCAAAGAAGCCAAAAACATTTATCATTGTTTCCACAAACATATCAGGCAGTAAAAACTGCTTTCAACATGGATAATATGAAGAAATGTTTCATGAGCGTCAAAAATCAGAATATTAGGATGATTTCTGAAGGGTCATGTGACACTGAAGAGTAATGATGCTGAAAATTCAGTATTGCATCACAGTAATAAATTACATATATATATATATATATATATATATATATATGTATATATATATATATATATATATATATATATTACAATAAAAATAAAAATTTTCAATCAAATTCACCTTTGTAAGCATTTCGAGACTTATTACAAAAACAATACATCTTAACAACCCCAAGCTTTTAAACATTATTGTAAATTGTTATTCACTTAAAATTCACTGGAACTGTTTAATAACTATTTCCAGTTTAATATTTCCAGTTATTCATAAAATAATTGACATTGACGTCATTGTCTATATATATATTATATAAAATAATATATATATAATATTTTTTCTTCTGTTTTTGAAATTTTTGACCACACTTCTGTTTCTCTCTTTTTTTTTAGTTGGGCATCTGCAGAGTTTGATCTTGCTCAGATCAGGTTAATAGTGTATCAAGACTGTGAGAGAAGAGGAAGGCAGGTTCTCTTTGACTCCAAAGCAATACATAAACTGGACATCATTCCGAGCCGGCAAGTTGCTAATGTGGTGTGTGTGTGTGATGTGTGGGGGTGTCTATGAGCACTGTTTCTGGGAGGAGTCACATGCTCTGTAATCCAGCTTGCTTGGATCTCATGACAGGTGTGACTGCTTGGCTAACTGGGTCAAAGTGTTGCTTTATGAGAGTGAGTGTGTGGGTTGGATCTTGGGTTGGATTAGTATGGCTATTTATGACTTTTGATTTTAAGTTTTGGTATATTTTTTGGGGATTTTTACATCAAGGCTGTTTTAATGGTGTCATGTCATGATAATTCAGACTTTTCATTATCTTTAAAAGTAAAAAATAATGTCTTTGTCTGATTCAGTGTTCGTAAACTTGGCCATCTAGTCATCATGATGAGAAGAAGAGGACATGGAATAGGTGAAAAGAAACAAAGAACCATACCATAAGAATAAAATATATATTTTTTAAATGATTCTTGACTGTGTGCATGTCCTTCTGAAGGATCCCAGAACGTTTTCTTAATGATTTATTTTATTTTTATGATACACTCTGGGTAATAGAGGAAAAGAAAAATTTAAAAAAGCGTCTGAAATTAATTTTTAAAAGGGGAAAAAGGTAAGGAATACTGAAAAATAAAAAAATATATATATATATATACAGTATATATATATATATATATATATATATATATATATATATTACACTCAATGAAAGTAAAACACTGTCCCTAAACACATTGGTCTTACTCTGACCTTAACGGTTTGTGCAGCACTTTTCTGCACAGATTGATTTAGAATAGTGTTACAATGTAATTTGCAAAGAGGCTAAATAGGAAAATATTTTTTAATTCACATGCACAGAAAATTTGTCTTAAAAAGATAAGTTATGACATTTTTAGAAAAAAGGAAAAACCCTTGACCTTAATTATTTACTGCAAAAGTTTAAACTGATGTGTAAACTGATTTTTCATCACAATATGCATACTTTATTTTCATTGTTGTAATATAGAGTTGAATTCCCCTATTGCTTATACATAGTCTTAAATCAAAAGCTGAATTTTTCATGTCAACCCATCTTATACTCATGCATCTAGACAGTTGCTATTGAATGTCTCTGACTCCTCTCTGAACAGACAGAGTGTGATTTATTGTCAGTAAGTTGTCACATGATTGGTCTGTTTATTCAGCTCCTCAGCTTTTGTCACAAGGAGAGAAAGACAGAATAACAGTGTGTGTGTGAGTGTATTGCCATAGAATTGTGTCTCATGGTGGAATATTGCACTGGCAGATTTCCATATCATTGATTTCCTTGTTTGTTATTGCACATCATTTATCATAGATTTTCTAGTACAGTTGCACAATCTCTTTTTTAAATAGAGATCACATTTCTCCCAGGATTCTGTATAGACAACTACAATATAATGAAATTTACTGAGAGGTTCTGACCTCTCGTAATGTTAATTGCTGCAGTCTATTTGCTGCAGAATTCATTTTTTTAATCGGTTTAAATGAATGATTCAATGACTCGCTCATAAGCTTCACTCGTTTCATTACTGCTGAATAGGGCTGCACTTTCAGCGAAATTTTTTTATCGCAATGGCATGCAATATCTGAATGATTTTTAATAGGTTACTTTTAAAAGTTGTGAAAACTCAACTGTTTTGGTCGACGCATATAGCAAAGAATAAACTGGGCATGCGACTTCTTACTAACGTGTGACTTGCTTGAAGTTAAAGGGATAGTTCACCCAAAAATGAAAATTACTTTCAGTATTTACTCACCCTCATGTTGTTCCAAACCTCTATGTGTTTATTTGTTCTACTGAACACAAAGGAAGATATTTGGAAGAATGTTTTAATCAATCAGATCTCAATTCCCATTGACTTCCATAGTAGGAAAAAATACATACTATGGTAGTCAATGGGGATTGAGATCTGTTTGATTAAAACATTCTTCCAAATATCTTGCTTTGTGTACAGCAGAGCAAATAAACACATAGAGGTTTGGAACAACTTGAGGGTGAGTAAACGATGAAAGAATTTTCATTTTTGGGTGAACTATCCCTTTAAGGAGTAAATAGGTGCTAAAAGTTAAGGTGCTTTTTCGAAAATTAGCTTTCATGCAATGTGTAGTGTAGTGTGACTGTGTAAATAATGTAATTTTTTCTGCAAGGTTGTGAACCCAAAAGTGCATAATACATTAAGTTATTGCCTCTCATTAGAAACAATCGACTGTGAACAACCACGAATAACGTCTACAATGTGCAATGTATATTATGAGAAAATTAAAGCATTTATTTTTACCTTTGACACACAAACCTCTTTTAGGAGGCCTCCAAAACAAAATTAGGTTGTGGGAAAATTTGACTTTTTTACATATGATTTGACAGTTCT
The DNA here is from genome assembly GCA_030378365.1 of Hybognathus amarus. Classification (NCBI taxonomy): domain Eukaryota; kingdom Metazoa; phylum Chordata; class Actinopteri; order Cypriniformes; family Leuciscidae; genus Hybognathus; species Hybognathus amarus. The sequence goes on along the minus strand of JAQIUQ010002972.1, from coordinate 110,950 downwards.
ACAAGGTGCGCATCACACCTGACACCTACATGAATACTTTACATTTGGTTTTATTTTTTTGGTTGTAAGTCATTCTCTTCAAAAAGCTATTGAAGTTAGAAACGTGTATACCAATGTTGGATGCAACTTTAGACATGATCCCTAAATTTGCGAATCTTCAGAACGTCCAATGTCAAGCCAACTTATATGCCAGTATTTCACTGGGAAACGCTTAGAGTGAAACTTACATTCAGATTTGGAGTCTATCTGCTGGCCTGTGTAGCCTATAGTATAGCCTACATCCCCAGTAAGGTGCGAGATTCATTACTCTATTCGATTGAGGAATAGAACGTTTTATTTTCTGGTGATAAGATTTATAAATGGAATGTTTTGACTGTTTACTTTTTACTGTCACTTTTAATCAATTGAATGCATCCTTGCTGAACAAACGTATTAACCTCGAAAAAGAAAAAACATAGTGACCCTAAACTTGTAGTGCTCATTAGTCCATATTTTGTAGCAAATATCCCCTTGATTCTGTGATGACCTTAAAAACTGAGACACAGATGTGGCCAATTGTTTCATACATCTTACAGACTGCTGATGAAAACAAAACTCCCCCCAATCGGAGTGATGCTTGCCATATCGGAGGCCAAGCAAATGAGAAAGACAAGCCTCCTACATATCAGGTTTGTGCAGAAAACTATGTATGCTATGTACAGGGCTTGACATTAACTTTTTGAGGCACTTGTCCTTTGGACAAGTAAATTTATGTTTCACTTGTCCATGCACAAAAGTCACTTGTCCGGGGTAAAGATTTATAATTTTATCTAGGGCTGCACGATTTGGGGAAAATGTCATATTGCGGTTGTGATATGCGATTGCGATATAATAAACTAATGGTTTCATGAGTCAACTTGTTTGGTTCTAAACCAAATGCACACACAGATTAGTGATAATTCTGGAATTAGCAATAACAACTAAATGATTGATAACACCTATAATGATCAATAAGACATTGATGTCTGGATAAAACAGGTCTAACAGGTTGGACATATACAGAAATTGAATAAAGTTATCAAACAGTCATAAATTATATATAGACTACTCCTTATTAAAGCTACACAAGTTCTTTAGTCAAGAGAACGGTTTAGTATGACAGAACGCTTTATTGGTAGCTGGCCCTTTAAGAGTAGGAGCTGTGGTGACAGAGACGCGGATCTCACACGCGCCTCATTCTCTCACGAGTCACAACTCTTTATGTCCATCATAAGACTGCTCTTATGTTATGAAGATACTCGACAAATGACATTTTGGCTTAATTGTGTGTGTGTTGATGTTCGTTCAAGCGCGAAAGAGAACTTCTGGCGCGCAGTCGTGCATGCGCATTATACTGGCGCGCGTCTTTCTGTGAGTCACATTCAGAACATTCACAGGCAGCGCGAAAAATGTTCGTTTCAAATCGGTAAAATTAAATCTGTAAAATAGACATAACGAGTGGCACATAACGTGAAGTAACATGGCATTTTATTTTGTTTGAAATTTAACTTGTCCGGTCGGACAACTAATTTTCTCTTACTACTTGTCCTACAAAAAATCCACTTGTCCCGGACAAGCGGACAAGCCTTAATGTCAAGCCCTGTTGTAAGTCCATTAGTCAAAATTCCAACATAAACTGTGTTTATGGCTACATAGAATACATTATCACATTTGACTCATGTATGTATTGTATGTTCAGTATACCAGACCAGCTTCAGACGTGAATATGCTTGGAGAAATGATGTTTGGCTCAGTTTCCATGAGCTATAAGGGTTCAACTCTTAAAATTCACCACATTCGGTGAGTATTTTATGTAAATGTCATATATTTCACAGGAATTAGGGTCTTAGTGGTGTGTATGCGATAACACTGTAATATTGTGTATGTGACAGGTCTCCACCACAGCTGATGGTCAGTAAGGTTTTTTCTACCCGGTTTGGAAGCAGCACCTCTGGAAGTACAAATACGTACGTCTCTTTCCTCTCACCTGTAATCTGCTGCTACAAGACTCTCGATCACTCATTGTCTCTATTTTTTAAAGGCTGCAAGACAGTTTTGAGTCAATGAGCCAAACTTTTCACACCAGCAGCATAGGTAAGATAAGATTTTTTTTGGTTTCTGAGTTGGGTGTATACATTTCCAAATCTAACTTTATATTGCCTTAATCACTGTCTTGTTGGCTCAAACATAGCACCGTTTTGAAGCATCAGCAATTCCTAGCGACTGTTAGCTAGGCTTAAAATGTGTAATACACAGCAGGGTTAGTTGTAACACAGTGTTACAACTAAGCCGCCAAGTGTACAATGATAATCAAATGAAAATGAAACTTTTCAGGTTTGAGTATTAACTTTGTTGGACTTTCACAAACAATGTTGGAATTTAAAATGTTTAAAATTTAGTGTACTATGAATGAAAACTTGTTTATTTATTAAAAATATGGCCTGTTTTTATTGCAATAAACCCTTTAATTTTTTTGTTTTAAGCTCATTTGTATTATTATTACTGTTATTATTATTAATAATAATTGTACATGCAGCTGCCACACACAAATCTAATTTAATTGCAATTACAATATTTTATTATTTTATTCATTATTATTTATTGCAAAACTATGCAGCCCTTTTCCATGTCTCTATCCATGATATTGATCCACAATAAAGGGATGATTGGATGAGGGATGGATGTATGGATATCTGTCTATACAGATGCACAAACAATATCAAACTATACAAATAAAATAGTACTGAATTATGTGTGTTACACACAAGTGTTACAACTAACCCCTCTGTCTGTTTCAATTAACCCCGTATATGGGGTAAGTTGTAACATTTGCACTTCTGTCATTTTCAGTACAACTGTTACGAAAATGGTAGGTCTTAGAAAAAAACTTTAAGTGTTCATTAGCAGAGATGTGTATGTTGCTTGTGTAAAATAACTATTAAACTAAGCCTAATTAATTAAGAGCCAAAACCAAAATGCATTAGGTTGTGCCCTGCTCTCCCCTATATCTATATTTACAGCATCATGGGTAAATTTAAACATGAATTCAGCTCTTAATCATGATTATTTAAATAATGCTTGACAAAATGGCTTCAACAAAAGCATATACCCATTCATAAACATGTACAATGGGTCTGTTTAAAGGTTTATAAATTGTTTCAAATATATTTCCCTATGGAGAAAATAAAAGTTTTTACTTCCTGAACACTATTTCATACTTCTATTTCTTTGGTGATGTTTAGATCAGCTGTATATGTAGGCAGCATGGCAACTCCTGGTTTCGGAAAAGCAATTTCATCTGTTTATTTCCTTAATTCTTCCTCTGATTTTCACCCAAACACACCGTTTCTCAACATGGCCATATACCACCCTTTTTAGGAGTTTGCCGTGTTCCTAGTGCTCCTTTGCTCCGCCTGGCTCGGAGCGCATCTTTCTTTGCAGGTTTGTGTTGAATGCTGAAGCAGCGTGAGCATGTGTTGATCTCACATGCACAAACACTTTAGCTATGTTTAATTTGCTACTGTGTGCTCTCTCTATTTATCCTTTGATTGATTTTAGGCCCCTCACATAATTCACTTCCTCTGCCTTTGACCCTGTGTTACACGCGGTATTAACATATTTGGGGGATACAATCACAACAGTGGAGACGGAATGCTATTTACACTTGATGATGATAATAATATACATCTCATATAACCATAATGTGGTTTGTGATCAGATCTCAAATATTTTTCACTGTTTACATCTCTATACAGCTGTACACTTGAAATTGATGTAAATACCAAGTGTGAACAGAGTTATTGTGGGTCAGCAGTATTCTTACAGAATGAGACTGCAAGGTTTCTAGATTACGGACTTTATCTTCACGCTTTCAGATGGGTCCACTCTTTTGTAGGTGTTGTGTGAGTGTGTGTGTGCAAGGGGGATACTAACCTGCATGCTCTTTTGAAAAGTGCTTGGGAATGGGAGCACAAAACCTCCACCAAATCACCCACAATGTGAAGCAATGTGGACACACTATACATTCTCGCTGAATGTGTAATGACTCTCTTTTCTAGCCCACAGTAATCCAGTGGACATGCCTAGCAGAGGACACAGTGAGGATGGAGACAGTGGCATTGCTCGATCAGGTATGCACACGTTTATGAAGTCAGAACATCATTAATGCATTCTTGAATTGACCAAAGCATTGTCACTGTATCATACCAGTTATCAGCTGATGTTAGACATATATATATATATTATATATGCTCATTATCTATACTTTTACATTGATTATATTTTTAAGATTTTTTTAAATAATATTAATATAATCCATGTTATGAATTATGTAATAAACTGGGAATGATCAAAATCGAGTTGTGATCTCAGTTATCCGCCATGACATGAAATAAATTAAAAGAAATTAAGTAATTTACATTTTATTTGCTAGCAGTAAAGTTGACATGAAACAAATGTTGTGACTGTCTTTTAAAACTTTCTATCTTGTTTTTATTATGCATTTTCTTTCCATATTGTAACTAGGGCTGTCAAATGATTAATCGACGATTAATCGCATCCAAAATAAAAGTTACATAATATATGTGGGTGCACTGTGTATAATTATTTTGTAAAGATAAAAATACACACACATGCATGTATATTTAAGAAAAAAATATGATTTATATGTAAAATATTTATATTTGACGAGTTCAACGGCTTCGTGAACAAGAAAAAACGTATGGACTTAATTTTGTCCATTCGCGAATTTATTGGATTGCTGTGATCTCATGTAAGTGACTGGTCGTCCCGCCTCACACCAGTAAACACGTCATCAGAGAAGAGAAGAGATGTCGCTGCTAAAGGGAGGGAAAGTTATTTTAATTATAGGTTATGAGGGAATTAAAAATAAATAATGATGTACACGGATGGTCCATGTATCTGTTTAATCATTTGATTTCCTGTTTGGAATCGATTCAACGGAATGAAAACCAGCTCGGTTTTTGTTTAGTTTAAAAAACGAGAAATTTGATTTTTGGCTCGATTTTTCCTTTGAGGTTTACAAATCGATTTATGAGTTTGATATTTCATTTGCACACATGGGCGGCGCTGAAACGCCCCTTTCATCTGATTGGTCAAACCGCTCTGCCTTTAACTATGCATAATATTTGAAGCAAAAATATGTTGGCCTACATATGACAGATTTTTTTAGCATGATGTATTTCCCATTGATAAATACAGTGCAAATAGTTATGTCTCTTTGGATAAAAGGGAAGTGGAAATAAAAAGAGACTTAACATTACCATGATAAAATATGTCCTTAACATTAGATGCCTGTAGATGACCTACCCATAACAGTTACATTATAGTTGTACCGATATTAGACAAATCAAAACTTGACCGATATTTGTCTTACTTGCTGATTTACAGACAAATGTAATAACATACATGTGCCTGTGAACTCCACTTTCCCATTCTGCAGCATCTCTGAGCAGTTTATTGGCCACTCCCCTCCCCTCACCTGGCTCCTCCTTCAGCAGTGGCTGTGCCAGCAGTTACCAGCGCGAATGGCTCCGTAGCCAGGCCACCAGTCTTCAACATGGCCCCATGCCTCGCTGGTAAGTGTGAATCAATTTATGTGCCACAAGATATCAGAAGTGACAGTGGGCAGATAAGTTGGATGTATTTGTGTATGTCTGTGCATCAGGAGCACTGAAGAAATGTTCAATCTGTCTGATGAGAGCTGCAGCTCCAACCCTGCGGTGATCCGGAGGAAGAAGATTGCCATTAGTATCATTATAAGCCTGCCAGAGAGAGGAGGAAAACCACAATTTTCAGGAGTTTTTCTTCTCCCACTTTCCTCTGTTTGAGTCTCACATGAACAAACTCAAGACTGCCATCGAAAGGGTAAGTGTGATAGCGCAGGCAAGTTATTTTGTTGTCATAGTTACCTATTTTTGCCAAATGTTCTTGTATTTATCTAAAAAATTATAATAATAATTTTGTTTAGATAAGCGGATATTTTCAGAATTTAAAATGTCTGTTTAAATTCAGTTTTTTTTTTTTAAAACATTACAGAAACAGCAAACAGGGCAAAAGGCCAAACAATCTTATTTTACAGGTCAAAGAAAACAACCAAAAAGCCTGATACTGGTTTATTATGCCAGTTTATACAGTTTTGATGGGTGGGTCAGAGTAAATACATTTTAGTATGACCTTTATTAATCTAGTGATGTTGCTTTAAAATTGAGATGCATGGAGAATATATTCTGAATAGGATGGTGAATAAAAATTGAACCACAAGGTGGCTAGTTTTATATTTTATATATTGCTTACTGATATTTATTTGATCAAAAATACAGTAAAACTAATATTGTTAAATATTATTATATTGAAAGTCCACTAAAAATGAGGATATTTATCAGAATCCACTTTCCAAGACTTATTTGGGCTAAAACACATTTTTTTCCAGATTTTGTGTAAGCCATAATGTTACTTATTTGAATAATTTCCGCCCACGGAATATGCAAAAAAGCCTGCTAACTAGCATTACTGTATTGATGTAGTGTCCCTTAGGTAAATTAACCATGGTTTTGTGAAATTGTGATTGATTACTGTTTGCACAACTATAGTTTTCCGACACCTATCATGATTAAATTGGTGTATAACATTGTATTTAAAATGTATAAGAAAATTACAAAAAAGCATACCTCTCTGAAACGTCCTATGAAATCCGTGCTAACAAAGTCTGCATGAAATAGTCGTTCAGATGTACAAAGTCTGTGCTTTTTGTTTGTTAAAGGAGCTGTATGTAAGACATGTATTTCAAATAATCATAAAATGGCCCTGATATGTCTCTAGACATTAAGAAATCATGTTCATTTCAAATACTTATATCACTGACAACAGTCGTCCGGCCAGGATATTGTCATATAAAAAGTGAATTTGCAGCCCTCAACTGATGTTGATGTTGTCATGTTGTGTTTTGTTTTCATGCTCAACCCTCCACCGATCTACCAATAATGAAGTCAGTAGTGTTGCAGCATCCGGGTTGCCAGCTACAGCTACAACCGTGTCAGATACATTTTTTTTTACAGTAATTTGAAAGTGATTGCAGTACCAGTTTTGGCCACAATCTTACATACAGCTCCTTTAACATTCTCTAAATCAGGGCTGCGGTACAGCCCGGACAAAACGTTGCACAACGTTTTTTAAACAGAAACGGTGAATGCGTTGAACACCCAGTTCTGATGACGCAAGAGTTGCAACTATGGAGCCCGATAAGGCCATTCTCTGTGTTCTTTGTGAAGAATTTGCCAGAGCCTAATGAAGTCGGTATAAATATGTGTTTAATATTACAAAATAGCCTATGCCCGATGTTACAGTAACTGCACTTGCCGCCCAGAACACAAGAGAACATCCCAATCAAGTGAAGGAATTTTTGGAAACTGAAAGCACACATATTACCTAATTCAGACTAAAACACATTCTGTTTAGCCTCACACACTAACTTTATTTGCATCTCATAATGTTTTAATAACCTATTTTCTTTCTCATTTTTAGGAAAAGCACTTACCATTTTTTACTTCTATACAAAATGTCATGAGACTTGCAATGAAAGCTAAAAAATATAATAAAGTTTAAACTACATCATTATGTTGATATCCTATATTTTTTACAATAAATGACAAACATATCTTCTAATATCCTCAGTTGTTGCATATAGTGATCTGCATTGAACACATTTGTAAATTATTTTCCTTGAGCACATTGTGCGAGTTCACTTTAATACCGCATGCTTTATATACATGTTGCTGCTGATTGGATTGCAGTTCTGACACACCCACCAAACAAGAGAAAACATTTCTCAAACCCCGTTGCACACCGGTGCACACCGTTTCCTGGAAACATGACGTTCAACTCGGGAAACCGTAGCAAAACGCTTGTGCACCGTTTTGAACTTGAACGTGCCCCAGGCTTGAATTGGTTCTGAAAGGTGACATTTCCCGAACACACGCTAAAGCTACCAATAACAAAACACTGGGCCAGCAAACCCAATCACAAAACACTGGGCCAGCAAACCAATACACAAAACACTGGGCCAGCAAACCAATCACAAAACACTGGGCCAGCAAACCAATCACAAAACACTGGGCCAGCAAACCAATGCACAAAACACTGGGCCAGCAAACCAATCACAAAACACTGGGCCAGCAAACCAATGACAAAACACTGGGCCAGCAAACCAATGACAAAACACTGGGCCAGCAAACCAATCACAAAACACTGGGCCAGCAAACCAATGACAAAACACTGGGCCAGCAAACCAATCACAAAACACTGGGCCAGCAAACCAATCACAAAACACTGGGCCAGCAAACCAATCACAAAACACTGGGCCAGCAAACCAATGACAAAACACTGGGCCAGCAAACCAATGACAAAACACTGGGCCAGCAAACCAATGACAAAACACTGGGCCAGCAAACCAATGACAAAACACTGGGCCAGCAAACCAATGCACAAAACACTGGGCCAGCAAACCAATCACAAAACACTGGGCCAGCAAACCAATCACAAAACACTGGGCCAGCAAACCAATGACAAAACACTGGGCCAGCAAACCAATCACAAAACACTGGGCCAGCAAACCAATCACAAAACACTGGGCCAGCAAACCAATCACAAAACACTGGGCCAGCAAACCAATCACAAAACACTGGGCCAGCAAACCAATCACAAAACACTGGGCCAGCAAACCAATCACAAAACACTGGGCCAGCAAACCAATGACAAAACACTGGGCCAGCAAACCAATCACAAAACACTGGGCCAGCAAACCAATCACAAAACACTGGGCCAGCAAACCAATCACAAAACACTGGGCCAGCAAACCAATCACAAAACACTGGGCCAGCAAACCAATCACAAAACACTGGGCCAGCAAACCAATGACAAAACACTGGGCCAGCAAACCAATGACAAAACACTGGGCCAGCAAACCAATCACAAAACACTGGGCCAGCAAACCAATCACAAAACACTGGGCCAGCAAACCAATGACAAAACACTGGGCCAGCAAACCAATCACAAAACACTGGGCCAGCAAACCAATCACAAAACACTGGGCCAGCAAACCAATCACAAAACACTGGGCCAGCAAACCAATCACAAAACACTGGGCCAGCAAACCAATGACAAAACACTGGGCCAGCAAACCAATGACAAAACACTGGGCCAGCAAACCAATGACAAAACACTGGGCCAGCAAACCAATCACAAAACACTGGGCCAGCAAACCAATCACAAAACACTGGGCCAGCAAACCAATAACAAAACACTGGGCCAGCAAACCAATCACAAAACACTAGGCCAGCAAACCAATCACAAAACACTGGGCCAGCAAACCAATAACAAAACACTGGGCCAGCTAACCAATCATAAAACACTGGGCCAGCAAACCAATGACAAAACACTGGGCCAGCAAACCAATCGCTGCACATTTCGTATTCGGAAGGAGGGGCTTTAGTCAGAAATCAGAGATGTTAGGAGAAGACTGGGGCCAGACTGGAGAGAGGTGCTGTAATAATGTAAAATATGTGTAAAATAATGTTTTTTTTGTTTGTTTGTTTTTTACAATCAAGCATGAAAGCATATTCTAGTAAACCCCAAAAACAAAATCAAGACTTCATAAAAGGGCATAATAGGATCCCTTTAACATTGAAATGTTTTTACTGCCACTTTAAATAATGATAATTTAAAGCATCCTTGCTGATAAAAGTATATATATTTTTTTAAATATTGTATATACTGTAGTATTTCTATTTGCATAATATTTAAACTTTACCTCAAAGTTCAAACTGTGTGTGATTGTTTTTCAGGCAATGATTCTGTGCAGAAGGATAGCTGAGTCCAGTCAGCGAGTGCAGGTCTATCTGTGTCGAGTGATGGAAGCACTGGGAGAATTCAGGTGAAAGTGAGAGGGATGTGGTGCTGATATCATCACACTTCTTTCAGTACATTTTTGGCATTAAATTCTGTATTATTTGTTGTGTTATTGTATTATTTTTGTAACAGTGAATAAAATGACACAATTAATTCAGCAAGGCCATGATCATAGCACTGGAATGAAATATTTACAGTTATGTTTTAATGTATTTTCAGACGCCTTGTGTTTGCCTCTAAAATTACTATTTCAAATGTAAATCTTCATGCCCTCTACAGTATTAAAGGAGTAGTAAAAAAAACTTTGCTGATAATTTACTCACCTCATGTCATCCAAGATGTCCACATCTTTCTTTCTTCAGTCAGAAAGAAATTAAGGTTTTTGATGAAAACATTCCAGGATTTTCTCCATATAATGGACTTCAATGGGAACCAACGGTTTCAAGGTCCAAATGAGAGTTTCAGTGCAGCTTCAAAGGGCTTTAAACGATCACCATACAATGAATAAGGGTTTTATACTATATGACCCTTGGAGTCATGAACTCGAAAAATGATTTGTTCATTTTGATGAACGAGTTTGAACAGGAGAGTCACGAACGCTCATCACAGAACAGAGCAAGGCAAGCAATTGTGCTTATAAAACTTACGTTTTTTAATTTATTTTTTATATGACCGATCGTTCTCGCTAAATAAGACCCTTATTCATCGTATGGTGTCGTTTAAAGCCCTTTTAAGCTGCACTGAAACTGTCTTTTGGACCTTGAACCGTTTGGTTCCCAATGAAGTCCATTATATGGAGAAAATCCTGGAATGTTATTCATCAAAAACCTTAATTTATTTTCGACTGAAGAAAGACAGACATGTACATCTTGGATGACATGGGGGTAAGTAAATTATCAGCAAAAGTTTTTTTAGAAGTGAACCACTCCTTTAAACATCCTTTGTTTCATGACCAACTTAGTGCAGAGGATATTGATACAGAAGCCCTCAAGTTTAGAGATCAAGTCAATTTCAACATTGATTTGGGTTAGTCTCATCTGGTTCTCTATTGGTTTGTAGGATGACGGTGTGGAACCTGTACATGGCTCCCCGCATCAGCGAGCCAGTCTGGCTTTCCATGATATCCCAAAGTACAGAGCGAAACCTACTGTGCCATCGCTTTCTGAAGGAGATGAGTTTTCTGATGGAACACGGAGCCAAGAGCCAGTCAGTGGTCTTTAACCTTTCTACTAAACATATTACGCTCAAATCTTTAACCCTGTTCTTTTACTAGTACTGTGTAATCAAAGGGATATTTGGGAAAATCAATTATTTGTTTCCATCACCATCTCTGATCCTAAGCGTGTCAGGAAACACAATTGGCAAGGTGTGTCTGTGTGGCAGTCAGTCATGAGTGATTTCCTCTTGATTGGCTTATTGTATTGTATTCTGGTGGGAACTTTGTGAACTATTCCTTTCATTTTTGTCTAGGTTTCTCTCAGCTCTCCTTACTGCTGTTCTTACACGTCACTTAGCCTGGGTTCCCACGGTGATGCCCAGCAGCTTGCCGCCAATCACACCTGCCTGCCAGAAACCTGCCTCACGGACAGTGGATCTGTTAGCAAAATCTCACCCATACAACCCACTGTGGGCTCAACTAGGTAAAAAGAAATGCACACAAGACTAAATATTTAAATGTATAGTATACTAAAATATAAATGTATAAATATATACTCATACAAACATTCATACAAGATCCATGCAGGAATGTTGAGTCTGCTGCATTCTGGACATCACATTAATAGTTTTGAAAATGTTCAAAAGTCATGCACAATTAATTTATGTCTATTATATGTATATCATTCACAACATAGTTATTTTAACCCTAAAACCATATTCTGGACAAAATGTTGGTCGAAATAGTTTTGATTTATTTTTAAAAAATACTTCCCTTGATCTGAGCGGTACAAGACTTGGCTACTTTTCCTAAGTTTGCCTCCTGAACACACACATTTTTTTTGACTCAATTCTACAATGTTAAGTGAGTGAAAAAAACTACCCTAATCATATTTGGGTAGAAAATGGGCACCCATAAAAATGAATGGGAAAAACTGTAATTTACAGCATTCTAAAATAAGCCAAAATAAGACACCAGGTGACAGCAAAGTCACTTCATCTTTAGGGTTTAGCTCTAAGAACTTATTGGAATGATATTTTAATGTAGTTAAAAATAAATAAAAATAAATAAAAACATAAAATAAGCATAATTTACATAGAAATATGTTACTCTTTGAAGTAAATAAATTCAATAATACCCCCAAAATAAATAAAAACACCATAAATGGATAGATAAAACTTTATTGAAGACAGTGATATAACATTTATTATAAATAAAAATTAGGATCATAAATGAGTCCTCTGTGCCCACATTTTTCCACAATTACAGGATTAAGGGCTATAAAGTGAATACCGTTTGAGGGCTAACTCAGAGTTTCAGCAAATAAATTGTTTTTATTAATTAAAGAGGACCTATTGTAACACAAAACTAATATTCACTGGATGGTCATATACCTTTTCACCACTAGATGGGGGTAAAAATCACACAGTGTAGTTTTAATGTTAAGAGCTATAGTTTCTTTCTTTGTTGAGGTTCATTTATTTAATATTGTATTTTTTTTTCTTTTAGTATATATTGTTTTTTTCCCCACAAAAATTAGCTTGAGATTAAACAATAATTCAATTCAATAATTCTTGCATCGTCATTTTCATGGTGATTTTTTTCTACTTAAAATAACTTGACTTATTTGAGCTGTTATATACAAAAGAACATGTCGCTAATGTTTGTCTTTTAAAAAATTCACTTTTCTAGACCTGCATTTGTTTTCATTTGCAACTTTTGTTACTGTATTATATTATTTGTTGTGTGTTGTTTAGGTGATCTGTATGGTGCATTGGGCTCTCCAGTGAGAGTGTGTTCGAACGGTGGTTGTGGGACGCAAGAGGGAGCTTGTACAGCGAGTCTTGTATGTTCTGTCCTACTTCATTCGCTGCTCAGACCTGCAGGAACATGTACAACCTCAAGGACAGATGAACGATCCGGCCAATCCCTGCACCTCTCAAACCACTGATCCCACCTCTGAAAGTGAAAGGATCAATGAAAAAACAGACCCCTTAAAGCCCTCTCTTAGTGTTATTGGAACCAGTGAAAAACCACTGCACTCTGGCTTGGGCAACGCCATTCCAAGCACCTTTGTAGAACAAAATGATGAAACTCTTTGGACTCATACAAAATCAACTAATCCATCCTCCAGTATGGAATCAACCACTGTCAGGCCTGAATGTACAGAAATGGGACATGAATGTTTGGGAGAAGACAGTGACTCTGTTGAGGGTGGATTAGAGCACATTTTGGCCAATCAGAGTCCTCTTCTGCATAGGGTGCAGTTTCACATTGGCAGCCCCAGGGAGGCAGATAATGACGGACAAGCCTGCGGCCTTACTGGGTGGGGGTGTGGGCGGGGATTGGATAGGAAGTTGCATCAAAGGATTTTGAGTGACATTCAAAGGAACGAGAGCTCAGATAGTGCTCTAGGTGACAGTGATGATGAGGAAACATCACCGCGAGAACTATTCGTGGCTACAGAACAAAAGGAGTGCGAGTTACCACTGCCAAAGTAAGTGTAAAATAATCTCACTCTCTTAATTTATAGGGGTCTTGTCATGATGCATAACATTGTATTTTACCTTTTGACAGTTGTACTGTAAAAACAGTTTTTTTGCAAATTTTTTTTGTCAGTACGAATAAATGCATTCGAACACATGACGGTTTCACATCTACTCAGTGTTGCCTAGTCAGTGTTCAGAAACATGGTCCAAGCATGATGAGAAAGTAGGATAAATTATTATTAAAGGAGAACTTCTGCGCAAAATGAACCTTTGGTCTAATAAAACATTCGGTACCTAGTCAATCGTTCTCTGAGATTTGTTTTCATGATAATCGAATGTAAAGAGTTTATCTCTAAAAACTGTTTTAGCGTATAATGCTAGCACTGGGGGCATTGACTAAGTAAAAAGGAATCGCTAGTTTATACCACTAACAAGGCTCAAAATAGCCCCACACTAACACAGTAACATAATGAGGGTCCATACATGCAAAACGAAGCATTGAGAACTTTGTAAGTGTACAGACCAGTTAATAAGAAGATACTTTATAAAGACAGTTCACTTCATGTATACAGACAGGAGCCATCTTAGAATATAGTCTCGATAAGTCGAAACCACGAACGCCGTTCATACAGTTCGGAAGTTCACTGAACTTCATACAGTTCAGCTCACTCAGCACGACGTTCGTGAGTTTGACTAGTCGATGACTGTTTCCATGATGGCTCCTGCTGTGTACACTGAAGTGAACTGTCTTTATAACGATATCTTCTTATTAAACGGTCTGTACACTTACAAAGTTCTCGAATGTTTGATTTTTGCATGTATGGACACTCATTATGTTACTGTGTTAGTGTGGGCTATTTTGAGCCTTGTTAGTGATATAAACTCAGCGATTTCTTTTTACTTAGTGAATGCCCCCAGTACTAGCATTATTCGCTAAAGCAGTTTTTACGAGATAAACTCTTTACATTCGATTATCATGAAAACAAATCTAAGAAAGCGATTAATTAGGTACCAATGTTTATTAGACCAAAGGTTCATTTTGTGTCAAGTTCTCCTTTAACACCAGAAAAACTAGTGATAATGTAGCACCTGCTGCTCTCACCTGCTCTGCATATACATCTAAGTATTACCAACAAGAATATCAGCATTTTAAAGGGATAGATCACCCAAAAATGAAAATTACCCCTTAATTTGCTCACCCTTCTTTTATGATTCACTTCATCCTCCATTCACTGTTATTATAAAACTTGGAAGAGCTAGGAACATTTTATATGTATAATATATCTCTAATTTTATTCATCTGAAAGAAGAAAGTTATATACACCTTGGATGGCTTGAGAGTAAGTAAATCATGAGGGAATTTAATTTTTTGGGTGAACTATCCCTTTAAGTTTATTATTAACAAAGTCATTAGTTCAATATGATCTTAATAGTTTGTGACACTCCTGATCATTTTGTTACTGGAACTGACATGAAGCCCACAGCTTACAAGTGCAGCACAGTGCTGTATCATTTTACGCACATTGGAGTCTTTAGGCGGTTAAAACAAAGAAGGAAAATCGTGTTAAAACCCTAAAGTGTATTTTTACTGTTTTTGACAAACAGAAAAAATGTTTGCATTGAAATGTAGAAAAGAATGTTTTATTTGATTTATTTTTTAAGTAAAATTGTATCTAATATATAGTTGTATTTAATGTTAAAATTTTTGCCCACAGCTATCAGTCAAGTTAGATGTTTAGATGTTCGTAGTAAAATGTTTTAGCACATCTGCAAGGAAGGCTGCAATAACATTTGTGTTTGTTTCTGTATAGTTATGAGGCAGAGAGCCGAGCCAGTGTTAATCATTTTGGGCGTTCTTTGCTGGGTGGTTACTGTCCTCAGTACATGCCTGACTTTGCCTTGCATGGCATCAGTTCTGATCTCAGGCTCAAACAGTGCCTTATGGCTGACCTGGAACACACTGTTCTTGTAAGTACAGTCACATATACAGTTATTACTGCATACAGTAAATGTTTCATGTATGTATGTTCACAATCACGATCATTCATTTGACAATTTTTGCTCCAGTGTTTTATGTCTGTTAGTTTTAATGTTTAGCATGTGACATGTGTAATATAATTAGGTTTGGATTTTAGCTTGACCAGGCTAATGCCATTTTTAAGTTTTGACAGAAATGAAAATATAGGAAAATGACTGATTGTTCAGCTAAAAGTCATTTGAAAAAAAAAGACACAAACATAAAAGGTTTGAAAGTTGCTTGTAAAGGCCTGTTTACACCAAAAACGAACTGTACAGATAATGATGACTGTATGAGATCTATATTAGCATTCACACCAGTGAGCGACAACGTTCTTTTTATTAAAAGTTAAGCATGACCTGCAGTTTTCATTCGACAAAACGTTTTGCTGATTTTTTGATCGTTCATCATCTGGAAAAACATTCTGAAAGTCATTCCAATGATAGCGTTTCTCATTTATTGTTTTAGTTATCGCCCTTGGTGTGAACTGGTTTTTAGTCTATCCCTCACAGCCTTTTTTTCATCCACGTTAAATTTAAAGGAGCCGGATATAAGATTGTGGCCAAAACTGGTACTGCAATCAGTTTCAAATTACTGTAGATCGGTGTATCCCCTCCCCCTGACTCAGGGTTGCCAGATAGGCTGCAGGATCCAACATTTTTTTTATCCCACATGTTTGTAGCTGCAGCTGTGGTAACTAGAGCAGATCTGGCAACCTGAATGCTGCAAAACTACTGACTTCATGATTGGTAGATCGGTGGAGGGTTGAGCATCAGAACAAAACACAACATGACAAAATCAACATCAGTTGAGGGCTGCAACTTTACTTTTTAAATGACAATATCCTGGCTCGACTACTGTTGTTAGTGATATAAGTATTTGAAATGAACATGATTTCTTAATGTCTAGTGACATTTCAGGGCCATTTTATGATTATTTGAAATAAATTTCTTACTTACAGCTCCTTTTATATGGCGTCTAGTCTGACTAAGGTCAATACCGTACATTAGGAAAAGTGTGTACCTTTTGTGTATGTGCAGCATCCGGCACTGGATGAACCCGTGGCCGAGGCTTTGTGCATTGTGGCAGATACAGACCGACTGAGTGTGCAGGTGATGTCGAGTCGAAGGCGCGTGTGTGAAGGCGGGCGGATGGGCAGGGATGTGATGGTGTCCAACCTCATACACACTCTCATCACATCAGTTCTGCAGCTATATGCGCTCGACATTCGCAACCGATTTTGTAAGTTTCCTCAACACACACACACATACAAAAATATTTACAGTTTATTACCTGCAGTGTTCAGTATGTTTATCTGCACTTCTTTTCAAGTGTTTGGGGTTAGTAGGATTTTTTTTAAAGAAATTAATACTTTTATAACTGTAAAGATGCAGTAAATTGATCTTAAGACTTTTTACATTAATTAAACATTTAAATAAATGCTGTTCTTATGAAGTTTCTAATCATCCAAGAATCCTGAAAAATATACCAGTTTCCACAAAAATATTAAGCAGCACAAATCAGCATATTAGAATGATTTCTGAATGATCGTGTGAGGAGTGGCTGCTGAAAATTCAGCTATGCCAGGAATAAATTACATTTTAAAATAAATAGAAAAATAGAAAACAACTCATTTAATTAATAATTAATTTAATAATTCTTTTTTACCATTTTTTAAATATATAAATGCAGCCTTGGTGAGCATAAGATAATTCTTTTCAAAAAACATCTTTAAAAAAAATCTTACAGACCCCAAACTTTTGATCAGTAGTGTAGATTCTGATTTTTGTGTGTGTGTGTGTGTGTGTGTTTATGCAAACATCATCTCAGTGTGTGATGCATCTGGAGGACCGATTACAGGAGGTGTATTTTAAGAGTAGATATCTTAGCAGAATATCTGAGAGGTCAAACCAGGGTCCATGTCAAAGACCTGGGGCTGGCACTGGGGTAAGATCACACTTACCTACTTATTAGGTGTGTTCATGTCATGCTGTAATTACCGTAATTATGACATTTTAACTTGTAAAAAGCATTCACGTCCTTGTAGAGCTTGGAATATAGGCTTGGAAGATAGGGATTTTCCTACATGTTCCATGTGACCGCTGTAACACCTGACTGCTGCAGATTCATTTAAGCCTTGATGATTTCCATACAAACACATAATTTCCAGTCCGAGGAGCGTGAACAGCTCAGAATAGAACGTCACGTGTTGCCATCTGGAGACTTCGGCAATTAGGCCATAGCTTGAACACAGCAATTGTCACTAATCCTACACTTAAGTCATGTATTATGATTTTCTAAATGCAGACAGTAGCTGCGTTTCCATTATCCTTCAATTTGCGCAAATTGAAATTGCGGAAATGAAAATACGCTCAATGGAAACACATCAATTTCGCAAAAACTCCCGTTTATCGCAAAAAAGTTTTTACTCTCGCATGAGGAGGTTTTTTAGGCAATTCAAAAAGGATTTTCGCAAACTGCAATGGAAATGGGTTTTGCGCATTTACAGTCACTTGACTTAGAAGACGGAGTGTGTTTTAGGTCTGTGTCCGCAAATAATAATAAGATGCTATTATCCAAAAAGGAACAAAGCAATCACATCTCATTCATAGTAAAGGTTGGACAATAATAATAATAGGGCTAAGATTATCACAAATAAACACTCGATTTTGACCAATATCCAAGAGTGTGTGCGGAGTTTGGAGCACGCACTGGATGGCAGACAGACGCAGGCGCGCCGTGAACACTTTCATTTTCCCATCAACAGGAATCAACTTAAAATCCTCTATCATTTCTGGTTATACAGAAATTAATAATACATTATTCGCAACTACTTTTATTTGCGTAATGTCACAATAACAAGAAAGCGTTGTGTTTTTGTAAAATAAAATAAAACAATCATGCGTGCTTTATGATCTTCATGAACTGGAGCGCAGAACTAAAACAATCGCCTTTATAGACTAAAGCTTTAAATGTCCACTTTAAAAAGAACTAATTCGAATCGTAAATAAATACCTTTTGATTATGTAATCCTTATGAAAGGTGCAGTTCTCTCTAAATGTGCATACGGAGATTGTTTTTAGCTTGTTATTTTTTCAGACACATTTAGCCTATAATAACTCTCCTAGGCTATACAGCACTGCGGGAAAAATATCATAAATATCCAGGTTCTAATTTGGCCTTAGAAAACCAGTAAAATCTAAATTTTTCCCATATTAATTTGTGAATATTTTAAATGTTTTAAAGGGACAAAAAGTCATAAACAAATATCTGAAAATTCGTTGAGATGTAGCTTATATTGCGCAACATTGGTGTGGTCAAACTAAAATGTTGGTGTTCAACTTTGCATTTTAAAAATACAACCCGTTCATTTTTCGTTTTGCAACGACCATTTGAACATATTACAAGAAGATACAGTTCTTTATTAAATTCATAAAAAATAAAAATAAAAAAAGAAACAATAATTACAGGAATAGCCTCTCTAAACCTCAAAGAAATGCCATCAAGACATCGAAGCAGAAATAAGGGAGAAACACCCAGGAACTCTGTGTTTTCCCTGCCATTAATGCTTGGATAACACACCACGTTTCCTTCCATTAATAATAATAATGTCTAGTGCAGTGCATGGCTGTGAAATAGGTTATAAACCTACCAAAGTCCGTTGCCATGATTTTTGGAATGACTTATCGCGAGAGGAAAAAAAAGACGTTTTAGTCGCATAACATCAGTTAATGGAAACACCGTCATTTCGCAAAAGTTTTTTATACACATTTGGAAAATATCGCAAAAGTCTTGCGCAAATCTGTAATGGAAACGCACCTAGTGTGAGAATAAAACAGCATAATGTCTAATTTAGGAATGTATTATTATTTTCCCCCCAGAATTGAGTCCAGTGACATTCCATTGCTTGCAGCAGTGGCCAGCACACACTCGCCCTACGTGGCTCAGATCCTCCTTTGAATAGACCAAATTTCACAAAAAGGACCAATCAGAATGTGTTCCTGTTCTGCATGGACCTGTAAGGATCTAAAGATGACCACACCAATCAAGATGCACTGTGCTCGACAACCATTCGGAGCCTACACCCAGCCTTAAAATACCAATCAGAATGCCTTGTTTGTCCAGCTGACAGTCTGTGTACGTACGTACGCACGAGTGTGCATCTGAATAACTATCTACGGGCACCACACAGGGACACTTGTTAAAGCTCTCCGTTTTTTATCTGGTGTGGTTTTAAGTCTTATATGAAAGGAAAGGATACCACAAAGATTATGTAAGGAAAACAAGAGCAAGAATATGGACATCAATACATTTGATCCTTCCGTACTATGATTGCTACCGCTGACAGTATATCTGAATGCACAAGAGTGTGTTTAGGGGTAGTTCTCCCAAAAAGGAAAATTGTCATTCTTCTCTCACTTTCATATCATGCCAAACCTGTAATGCAAGATATTTTAAAGTACAATGGAGGTCCCGGGAAGCAAAACTGTTTGGTTATCCATCAATGTTCTTCAAAATATCTTCTTTTTGTTCAGCAGAAGAAAAGAGGTCATAAAGGCGTGGAACAACATGAAAGTGAGTAAATGATGACAGAATTGATTTTTTTCTTTAGAATATCCCTCTAAGGATGAAAGCATAACTATAAAATATATAGTCTCTCTGTGAAACACATTAGTTTACATCAGGATCCACATTTTGTTGCATTTCTGAGACACGGCTATTCTTGAAAGAAATAGTTTACCCCAAAATTATTTACTTATTAAGTCAATTTACTTCAATTTTCCCTCATGTCATTTCAATTTTGCAGGACAGACTTTTTTTATTTTTTTAAAGATGATTCTTTTCCATATAATACAAGTGAAATAAGATTGGGCTGCCGCAAAAATACCATAAAAATATTATTAAAATGTGGTCCATACAATTATATTAGATTTTTCTTCATTTTCTGAACTTTTTTGACTTTTTAGAGCTTGACAGTCCTAAAAGACTAAAAGAATAGCCAGGATAATCTTAAAATGTCACCTTTTTTGTTTTACAGAAAAAAGTCAGTCATATAGGTTTGGAACATGAGGGTGAATATAAAACTGCAGTATTTTCTGTCCTTTTAAACCCTTAAATTTCAACCAAGCACACAACTCTATGAAACCATAAAAAAGGACATTTTAATTGAATCTCTGAAATGTCATTCAAGAAAAGCATCAGTTTGTTCCTGGATAATTATTGACACTGTAAGTCATAGTAGCGTTTAGTTCCTTGTGTGGGAATTTGATAAATCAATCCGTTATCATAGTTTTCTACTCGATGTGATCTTACGTTTCATTTAATCTGCAGTTGAAGTATTTTCCATAGTCCATATTCTCCAGACAACTGTGTGTGCCTCAATCTTTGAAAGATGAGAGAATGTTTACATAATGGAAAAATGGGTGTGATATTAAATTGTGTTAATTGTGATTACTGGAGAGTCCACAGGTTGTGGATTACAGTATTAATCTGGTGCTACTATTGTGTCAAAGGCTTACTAAAGCACACGTTTACGCTCTGTCCTTGAGAATGCTTTATATTTCTTTCAGTGGTGTTTTGCACTGAATGACAACTGTCGCAGCAATAGAACCCCAACAGTAGTCATTGAAAAAATACCTTTTTTTTAATTGTTGTTTATTGTTCCATTTTAAAGAGCTAGAGAAAGATGATTATTTTTTATATTTTCACGAAATACTCTACCTCAAATAAAAGATCTGAATGAATGAGTTTGATCAGTCAGTATTACACATCAAGGATGCAGTGTGCTTCTATCTTCAGTGAGTATACACTTAAACGATGCATTTTGGATTAAAACATTACATGTGCAAATGTCTTTTGTGAATTTCTGTACTGAAAGTAAATTTGTCTTGCTTTGTTTACAAGAGTTTTGTTGAGGTTGGGACTTTGAACACTAAGGTTTTGCTATACTTTCAGTAGTCTCGTTTTACTTTTCGTCTGTTCCCTGCATGGTGTTTATACTCCAGGTTGAATGTGGTTGAGTATTTTGTCTGTGACAATATGATGTTGCTAAGAACTGAATTAGTGAATAAACAAATTGCCAGAAATTTGAACAACTCTGCATTTTGTATATCTTCTTTTGCTTGGTCCAGTTTAAAATTGTGAATGACAGCAGCCATGAACTTATATAGGGATGTTTTAAAGTTTTCTTGGTATTGTTTTATCAGTGTTTTTATATATTTTAAGTGAACGAATTGTTCTTATTAACTTCACCTTTGCACTAATCATGTTACTAATCAAACCATCACATTAACCAAACAGACGATTTTATTAAATTCTTCAACACTATACACTCACCGGCCACTTTATTAGGTACACCTGTCCAACTGCTCGTTAACACTTAATTTCTAAGCAGCCAATCACATGGCGGCAACTCAGTGCATTTAGGCATGTAGACATGGTCAAGACAATCTCCTGCAGTTCAAACCGAGCATCAGTATGGGGAAGAAAGGTGATTTGAGTGACTTTGAACGTGGCATGATTGTTGGTGCCAGAAGGGCTGGTCTGAGTATTTCAGAAACTGCTAATCTACTGGGATTTTCACGCACAACCATCTCTAGGGTTTACAGAGAATGGTCCGAAAAAGAAAAAACATCCAGTGAGCGGCAGTTCTGTGGGCGGAAATGCCTTGTTGATGCCAGAGGTCAGAGGAGAATGGCCAGACTGGTTTGAGCTGATAGAAGGGCAACAGTGACTCAAATAACCACCCGTTACAACCAAGGTGGGCAGAAGAGCATCTCTGAACGCACAGTACGTCGAACTTTGAGGCAGATGGGCTACAGCAGCAGAAGACCACACCGGGGCCACTCCTTTCAGCTAAGAACAGGAAACTGAGGCTACAATTTGCACAAGCTCATCGAAATTGGACAATAGAAGATTGGAAAGACGTTGCCTGGTCTGATGAGTCTCGATTTCTGCTGTGACATTCGGATGGTAGGGTAAGAATTTGGCGTCTACAACATGAAAGCATGGATCCATCCTGCCTTGTATCAACGGTTCAGGCTGGTGGTGGTGGTGTCATGGTGTGGGGAATATTTTCTTGGCACTCTTTGGGCCCCTTGGTACCAATTGAGCATCGTTGCAACGCCACAGCCTACCTGAGTATTGTTGCTGACCATGTCCATCCCTTTATGACCACAATGTACCCAACTTCTGATGGCTACTTTCAGCAGGATAATGCGCCATGTCATAAAGCTGGAATCATCTCAGACTGGTTTCTTGAACATGACAATGAGTTCGCTGTACTCAAATGGCCTCCACAGTCACCAGATCTCAATCCAATAGAGCATCTTTGGGATGTGGTGGAACGGGAGATTTGCATCATGGATGTGCAGCCAACAAATCTGCGGCAACTGTGTGATGCCATCATGTCAATATGGACCAAACTCCCTGAGGAATGCTTCCAGCACCTTGTTGAATCTATGCCACGAAGAATTGAGGCAGTTCTGAAGGCAAAAGGGGGTCCAACCTGTTACTAGCATGGGGTACCCTAATAAAGTGGCCGGTGAGTGTATATCTGTACTGTATATATTTGCATATACAGTCATGCGAAAAAGAAAGGACACCCTTTGGAGTTTTATGGTTTTACAAATCAGCATAAAATCATCTGGTCTTAAAAGGTAAATACAACCTCAAATGAACAACAACTGACATATTACACCCTTGTCATTATTTATTTAATTAACAACAATAAAGCCAAAATGGAAAAGCCATTTCAAACTATTAACACCCCATGACTCAATTGCTTTTAAAGACACTTTTAACAGCAATAAGCTGAAGGATTCATTCATTTTCTGTATGACAGTTCTGAGGAATTTTGGCCCGTTCTTCATTCCGCTTTTGCTAAAGGCTGCATAACCCACCTCAGAATGATGGCAGCAACAATTGCTTCTCTAAGGTCTTTGATGTATTTCCTTCTTGGCATTTTGGTAACACACACCTGAACGCTCCAGACCAGCAAACTGCCAGACTTGTGCTTTTATTGAGGTGATCACAAGATGTTTGATCAGCAGCGCTTGACTGCTACTACCCTCTTAATTCCTATTAAGCAGTAAGGGTACTTGGTTTGTCACCCATGGCTTTTCCATTTTGGCCTAGTTTTTGGTAAAAAAAAAAAGTGACACAGTGTAATATGTAATGTGTTGTTGTTCATCTGAGGTCATATTTACATAATTTAAGACCTGCTAAGGACCAGAAGGTCCTGATACATAAAACCAGAGAATTGAATATGGTGTCCTTTCTTTTTCACATGACATATAAACAGTGTTGGGGAGTAGTTAACTACAAGTAGCATAGCTACTAACTTAACTACATTTTTCAGTAGCTTGGCAGTAGCTCAGTTGCTTTTTAAAACAGTGTAGCTTTTCCAGTAGCTAACTACTTTTTGCAGCAAGTAGCGGTGTAGCGCGAGCAAAACATTGTCGAGCCTGGGCGAATCAGCTCGATGCAAGGATATTCTTCTTCTTGATAAATTACAAACTCATTTTTTGCCATTACCACCAATCACACATCTTGCGGCTAACGGTTCACTGATGCACAGAAGTGGGTTAACACACCCATGTTATGATTATATAGCAAGACGTGACGGCAGATTTGGAGGATGGAGAAACAACTAACGTTAATTACCCATGACCTTATTTGTCCAAGTTCAATCAGTATTTTTGAGAAATATTCTACATGCAATTTACGTTGAATGTATATTTCGTTCTTGCAATGTTGTAGGCTATTTGTTGCACTTTTGACAAACAGTCAGAGATATTTTAGTGTTGTGTGTAATAAAACAATAGTCTTTGAAATCATAATTGTATTGCATTGTTTTAAACACAAAATATTTTACTTAAAACATTTCTCAGACACTTATTCAGTTATTTATAATATACGTTGTTCAAAAAGCAAAAGTAGTTTCAATGTAGCTAGCTACTTTTTGATTGTAACTTGTAGTGTAGCTAACTACTTTTCTAAACGGGTAGCTTGACTGTAGTTTAACTACTTTAACTTACGAGTAGCTTGTAGCTTGTCAAACTACAGTTTCAGAGTAGCTTCCCAACACTGCATACAGCTAAGAACAGGAATATGAGGCTAATTCACATGGGCTCACCAAATTGGGACAATAGAAGCGTGGCAGAAAGTTGCCTGGTCTGAGGAGTCTCGATTTCTGCTGTAAAGTTCAGATTATAGGGTCAGCATTGGCTTAAACAACATTTAACATACCTACTTGCGCTTATAGATATAACCGTTCATGCTGGCTGGTGGTGAAATGATGTGAGGGATATTTTCTTGGCACTTTTTGTCCCCTACCATTTGAGCATCATTTAATGCCACATCCTACCTAAGTATTATTGCTGACCATGTCCATCCCTTTTTTATGAACACAGATACACATATTCTGATGGCTACCTCCAGCAGGAAAACATGCCAGGTCACAAAGCTAAAATCATCTGAAAATGGTTTCTTGAACATATCAATGACTTCACTATAGGCTGTACCAAACAGCTTCCACACCAGATCTCAATCCAAAATTTTTGGATGTAGTGGAACGGGAGATTCACATCATGTGTAGCCGACAAAGTTTAGCTTGGTATTAGTTCCTAATGATATACTTCACAATTCTTTATGTAAACAATATTTGGATGTTATATAGCCTAAAAAGACTCAGATATGAAATCATTTTATGAATAATGACACTGATACTGAGAATTAGGAGTTTATGATTGAATCGGGCACTTCAGTATGTATATGACTGACTGACTGACTTCTGTGGAAAATAAAGATATTTTTAGAAATGTGTTTTTGTGTAGGCTATGCAAGTCAGTGGTAAACAAAACTGGTTACCAACATTCTTCAAAATATCTTCTTGCAGAAGGCAGAAAATCATACAGGTATGAGTAAATGTTGACAGAATTTTATTTTGGTCAGTTTTGTAAACTCTCCAGTACAGTAGGTGGCGCAGTTAGATTTCGTGTGCGCATTCCCCAGATGTGAAGACGCGTTTGGGCAGCTGATGCGGCTTCCCCTGACCTGTCTCTATTGTATGTCTAACTCCATAAGCCAATGCCTCGCCTTTCTATCATGGGCTGTTTTTGTACCTATTTTTGGATGGTAACAGAGGAAAACGCGTGAGATAGACGTGAAAAGTAAGTGTGTTTAAGGACAATGTGAGGTAACTGAGCTAACAGCTAACAGAGTAGCATCTATCCTCCAACATAACTAACTTAGCTTAATGTATTAATTGCACCCTTTAAACAATCAGCTGGTGCTATCAATTTGATCGCATCTGAATAGTTTTACTTTTTTCTGTTGGCTCATAAAATGTGTGTTAATAGGACACCCAGTCAAGCTTTACATAAAAGTCGTTCTTTGTCTTATTTTGTAGTAACGTTAACTTAGCCTGCTACATGCGGATTTCTTGTGTTAATCTGACTTTATGTTTGAAAAGAATGTAACAGCAGGATTGCAGACAGATTTTATAAGAGTCTTATGTTGATTGTTAATGTGATTAATAAGGCGGTACCATTGTGTTGTATGATGGGTTTAATGTAGATTGACTGTTTATTTTTTGTTTACAAAGTATAACCAAAAAAAGCACATGCAGTCAGGTTAGACAGTCTCACTCAAATATTAAGTCGTTGTGACAAATTGTTAAATTAAGTAATTGCTTCATCTGCATCAGACACTTTTACATTCAAACATGTCTGTTATACACTATCCACATACCTTTATAAATTCATTTTAGAACTGGTTATCATTTACTGTAGGACACTAATCCAGACTGTTATGATTTTGGTTTTTCTTTTCTCTTTAAGTGTGGTTAGTTAAACTAAATCATTTTGCAGTAAACCATTGGTAGTTTTGAGTCATTTGCTTTTTGTTTGATCAGATTTAGTGTGTTTGCTAGCATGGCCAGTAGATACTGTTTTACTCGGAAGGACTGGATGAACACTTTTGAAAACTGCCCCCACTGATGAATAACACCCAAGCTAACTTGGAAATGAGGTCCAATGTCCAAAATCCTGAACTACACCTTTAAGTTGTGGATTTTTTATAACAGTGTGATTCTGTATTAAATGGAAATTCAGCCTATTATTTAACCAAGTTATTACCTACATTTAAACTGGTCCACAAAGCTCATAAAATGTAGAAAATATCATATATGTTGTTACAATGTTGTCCTTTGTTTGTATGCAGCTTCTTTTTTATAATTCATCAGCTCAGAGACAGGAGATGAAAATAGTCTATTTTGGCTTAAAATGCACATTTATATTACATTAATGTCAATTCATGTGTGTTGTCCTGGATATATATAAAAAAAACACGGTTTATATTTTATTTTTTATTATGCATTCAAATCAAAATGTGCCAAAACAGTATAACATTAAACATTTAAAACATTACAAAAGTTTATGAATATGCTGCATAAAAAGGACAATTTCTTAAAGCTGCCTGACTTTGATTGCCAATGCCAAACGGGGCGTTTTTTTAGTGGAGGTGACTGGTCCACACCTGCAATATCCTGTTGAAGGAACACACATATCATGTCACACTGACCATATTTAATGAGTGATTCTTAGAGCAAATCTTAATACTTGTTTCCTTCTACAATTTCAATATGAGGGTTCTATAAACTGAAAAGAATATAATACTAGTCATGTATTAAATTATTAAAGTGTTTACATTTTTTAATCTGAAAAAGGAGGGAATTTACCCATCCTCTTTTTCGGTTCATCTGGGACCTGGGAGGAATGCTTCTTTGGTCCAGGTCTGAAGTCTTGATCTGATCCGGGCTCCTTGGTTTAGGTTTCAGCTGCACCTTCTTGTTAATATTCACTCCTTGAGGAGAAGCAGCTTGAGGCCTCCTCTGTAGCAGCTCCCCTTTCAGAGGCTCAGGGATTTTTAGCCTTTGCCTCTTTATGTTGTCAGGGAGCTCCCCTCTCAGAGGCTTTGGGGCAGGCAAAGATGTTCTCTGTAGAGACTTGGGCACAGGTGCTCCCTGTTGAGACCCAGAGGGCACAGGTGCTTTCTGTGGGAACTCAACAGCCACTGGTGCTTCCTGCCTCCACTTTCTCTGCTGCTCTGTGGTTTTTAATGTAGCATTTGAGTTCCGGTCCTTCTCAGATGCATCAGTGATGAACCAGGCTGAGGTGAGACTCCTCTTCTTAGAGCTGGCATGCACTGGTGCACCCAGTTGGGACTTGGTGGGCACAGGTGCTCCCTGTGTAGACCTGGCAGGCATGGGTGCTCCCTCAGGAGAAGAAGCTTGAGGCCTCTGCTGCTGCAGCCGCTCCTGCCTAATAGACTCAGGGATATTTAGCTTTCGTCTAACTGGGACGCTTTCTGGCATGGGTGCTCGGTGCACTTTTCTGGCCTTTCTCTTCTAGTTTCCCTGCTGTTCTATGGATCTCAGTTTTTTATGTGAGTTCAGGGCCTTCTCAGATGCATCCTTGAAGGATGAGGTGAGGTTCAACTTCTGAAAACTGGCATGCACGGGTGATTCCTGTTGGGACCTGGTAGGCACAGGAGTGCCCTGTGTCTTGTTTTGGCTCCACTGCTTCGTGGACTTCAGGGATGTGGGGCACGGAGTTTCTCCTGCCTCCGGTGTTCCCCACCAGGTGAAGTCATACTCGGGCTCCTCAAAGATGGGACTTGAAACCTCCATAATAGCCCACCACTCCCCTGCAGCAAGGGCCAAGTTGAGCTCAGCTGAGAGTTCAGGATATGAGGACTGCTCTGCACTCTCAGTAAAACTAATGGGAAAGCTTGACATACTTGTATTGATTTTGGATGATGATATCTAAACAACTGAACAATACTGACTTTCTGCAATCTCCTTCTGTAAAATACTGTGAAAGACAGATGGGAGAATTGAAGAGATGAGTTGAGCAAACACATACGAACCTGGAAGCTGATTGTCTTAGTTATCAAATTACTTGAAAAAATACATTTTCTACAGTGAATGGTGAAAACATGAAACATGCCATTAGTGGAAGATTGCTGCCATCACACATACACTCTAAACAATGCTGGGTTCTTTTAACCCAAATTTGGGTGAAATATGGACACCCCCTCCCATTGATACCAGTGTTTTCACACGTCAATTAACCTGTGGGGAAATTTCCACTCCGTCACATCCCTATTCGGTATTGTTTGAGCATGAAATAGTTCCTCATCTTAACGTTCCTCTTCCTTAAATATTCCTTATTTGTTCTCAGGTCATGGATTTTCCAGGGCACTTTGAGCAGATCTTCCAGCAGTTGAACTACCAACGACTGCATGGACAGCTGTGTGACTGTGTGATCATGGTAGGCAGCCGTCATTTTCAAGGCCCACCGCGCCGTGCTTTCCGCCTGCAGTACGCATTTCAGAGCCCTGTTTACTGCTGCCGAGGGAGACGCCAGCACGAGGATGATCCACCTAGACTCTGAGGTGGTGACAGCTGAAGCATTTGCTGCTCTCATGGACATGATGTACACATCCACGCTGATGCTAGGAGAGAGTAACGTTATGGATGTCTTGTTGGCTGCTTCTCATCTGCATCTAAACGCTGTGGTAAAAGCCTGTAAACACTACCTTACGACTCGCACACTGCCCATGTCTCCTCCGGCAGACCGTGGTGGGCAGCATCACGCTGAGCAGCAACAAGCAGCAGCAGCGGCTGCAAACTCTCATCTCCAGCGCTCATTTCTGCTGCAACAGCTCGGTTTGAGCTTGGTCAGTTCTGCCCTGAGTGGAGCTGAAGATGGGGGAACGGGGACCGGGAGGAGAACGGGATCAGGTAGCGGGTTGGCAGATCAGCATGGTTCTCACCCGACACGCCGTTTCCTGAAGCGCAAACAGCCCATGGCCCTGACAACTCCTGAGCGGGGGAGGCCGCGCATCTCCTCACAGGTGGGGGTATCGGAGGGCCGAGATGGAGGAGAGGAGCTTCTGTCTCCAGATTCCCACAGTAAGATGGTGGATGAGGTCGTCGCTGGGATCATTCCTGGGGATGGTGGAGGTTTACTAGAGCAAGATGAGTACAGAAGGGGACTGAACCATGAAGACATGCAACTTCCCAGCCAGTCAGATGGAGGCAGGGAAGCAGGACCGGAAAAAACTTTAATGCTGCCGCATAAAGAGGAGTACCCTGATGCAAGCCATCACCATAGCGAGGGGATAAAGATTAAGAGTGGAGGTGAGGAAGAAGAGGAACAGCAGCACATGCAAGTCGTGGTGAAGAGTGAGCCACTGAGTTCTCCCGAGGCTGTTGATGAGACTAGCGACGTTACCTCTCAGGCTGAAGGGAGTGACCAGGTAAATGCTTTTGATATTATGTTAGTGTGAATGTAATACGTTTTGTTACTGGATTTTAGGCACACATGATTTGTGAATTCCTGAATTTCCCAATGAATCAAACTGCATGCCCTTTCATTTTAGAAAAGTAATATTCATTGTAGATTTAGAACCATTTTCAAAAAGTACATGAAAGACATACACTTCTATTCAAACAGTTTTCTTTTCTTTTTAAGCACACAGTAAATTGATTAAAAGTCACAGTAAAGATGGTTCTGACAAATGTTTTTATGAAGGAACATTTCACATTGAAGTCTGGATCTGAAAATTCAGCATTTTGCCAGTGCCATCACAACAATTAATTGCATTTAAAATAGAAAACGGTTAATAATAATTATAATCATATTTTATGACTATTTTTGGTAAAATTTACAAAACATTTGTCTGTTTTTTTCATGAACAAAAGAAGCATATTTAATCACTTGTTCCATTTTATTCCTGCTTCAAAATATATTATTGAAACAATCGCTGGGTTTCAGTCGTGATTATGATGATGCGCGAAATTCAGATGGAGAGCAGGGAGTGAAGAGCGCAATGGATGAGATGGAGGAAAGTACGTACTGTAGTACTTTACACGCTATCACAAGAGAAAGATATAAACAAAAAATCAAACATATGTTGGACGTGATCCTTACGTTATGAAAAGAAGCGATTTTTCAACTGAACTGAAAGATTTTCCAGCCATCGAGGCGGTAGATTTCAGAAACTCCCCCGTCTTGCAGACATACTTTTGACTTTACAAAGTTCGGAAACATTTACACGCTGACATAAACATAGCCACTTAAAGGGATACTCCACTTTTTTGTAAATAGGCTCATTTTACCACTCCCCAGAGTTAAACAGTTGGGTTTTACCGTTTTCTAATGTATTCAGATGATTTTTTGATATTTAGAAGAATATCAGTAACCAGACAGTTTCGGGTCTCATTGACTTCCATAGTATATATTTTTTCCTACTATGGAAGTTAATGAGAAACTGTCTGGTTACTGATATTCTTCTAAATATCAGAAAATCGGCTGAATGGATTTGAAAACGGTAAAACTTAACTGTTTAACTCTGGGGGAATGGTAAAATAAGCCTATTTACCAAAAAGTGTAGTATCCGTTTAAGTTGTATTAAGTCACCTTTGACGAAGTGATCACTGCACACACGCGCATTTTCCCATTCGGCTCCTCTCGACCGCAGACGTAGGTTTGCAGGCCGTTTTTTGGAGTTTTTTTGTCAATTTCTAGCATTTTCCCCCTTATGAACAACAACTTTTGGTACAAAAACTCCTCGTGGTTTGTTCAATTTAGGTAACGATAAACTACGCGAAACATAGGTATTTTGAGTTTGATATAGTGCTTTCTGAATACAGCAAATCACTTCCTGCCCTCCATTTGCATTTCACGCCATGGAAACTCAGTGGCGTGACGTCATATGAAAAACAAGCTATTATTGTGATTGAGTGTTTATAGCCATTTTAGTAGATATGAGCTTCTATGCATATTGCCTACATAAAAAAAATAGTTGCCAGGGGTTGTTACCATGATGGACTTTGTGAATATTTTGTAACTACTACTTTGTAAATACTTAGTAATAATAAGTAGTTAGTAAGAAAGCGATGTTTCCACAGGTGGAACCAGTTGGAGAAAAGCTGGAGCTGAGTCCGGAGGGCAGTGAGCGCAGCTTCTCTGATCCTCATCCCAGCTCTGAGATACTGATTAAAGGAAACAAAGGAGTAGGAGAAGACCGAGGAAGAAGAGAGGAGCTCACCTGCAGTGAAGCTCTGGAGTCATCCTCCGGATTGCATATCTCCAGTTTCCTCAGCACAAAGACCTTTACTGGCCGAGGGCGTCATCTAACCTTACCAATAGTGTTGACAATGTTCCTAACACTACAACTGGAGAGTTTCAAGCAGACCACGATTCTGCTCGCTACTTCCTCCCTACTGATTCCATCAACACTGCATCTTCCTCTCTACATCTTCTTCCAGGCGAGGCTCAGGTCTGCTCTGACTTGCAGCCAGAGTCCCTCTTTTTGCGGCCATTGCATGATG
Organism: Hybognathus amarus; assembly: GCA_030378365.1. Classification (NCBI taxonomy): domain Eukaryota; kingdom Metazoa; phylum Chordata; class Actinopteri; order Cypriniformes; family Leuciscidae; genus Hybognathus; species Hybognathus amarus. The sequence continues at coordinate 78,944 of JAQIUQ010002972.1, read as the reverse complement.
GAATAGCATCATCCACTTCATTAACTGCGCCCCGTGGTGGATTCGGTGGACCAGCTTGCGCTAAGAGTTCCAGCGCAACATTTTGGGATTACAGACCTTCCCTCGTTCATCCAGGGTGGCGGTTGCCACTCTTACCGGCGAATCGCTCCCAAAGTACCGCCAGGAGGGGCTTTAACGCTTACGGATGGCCCTCAGCAACTTGACGTTGCTTCCTCGTCCTCTTCCTCCTCAATGCTTCTCAATGGAGTCAATTTTGAGGGATCTGTCAATGTAGGTCAAAATGGTGGCAGCTCCAACTTGAACCCTCTACCCCAGTTGACAAGAGCCTCAGCAGATGTTCTGTCAAAGTGTAAAAAGGCGCTTTCCGAGCACAACGTGCTTAGTGGTGGAAGGCGCCAGGAAGTATGCCTGCAAGATCTGCTGTAAGACGTTCCTCACTCTGACGGACTGCAAAAAACACATCAGAGTTCATACAGGAGAGCGCCCGTATGCCTGTCTGAAATGCGGCAAACGCTTCAGTCAGTCCAGTCACTTGTACAAGCACTCGAAAACAACCTGCTTACGATGGCAGAGCAGTGAAATGTCAAATGCCCTGCTCTAATTCATCTCATTTGCACGCACTCCAAAGACCCCATACAAGGATGACTGGCCACCAGTCAGTTTATCTACTGTATGGGCAAGTACCTGTACACCATAATCTTACATCCACCATTATAGTGTGCTTTAGTAACTTTAAGAAAAAAAATCCATTTCAATATTGTTGTATGTTCTTAACATGCTTCCAATTAACATGCCATTGATGGTACAAATTAAATGGATGGCTCACACAAAAATGTTGTTTCTAACCTGACTTTCTTCTGAAGTGTGGTTTGTTTTAATTTTATGGATAAATACAGTTGAATCGTTTTTCAAAATTTCATCTTTTGTATTCGGCAGAAGAAAGCAAGTCATTCAGGTTTGGAACAACATGCTAAAAAAAGTTTTGTGTGTACTATCCTTTTAGGTTTCACTGTGAAATGTTTTTAAAAGAATTGTGATTGAGAGGTCTGCTTCAAGCATTGCAAGCCGATGTCAGACTGAACCTTAGTAGCTGAACCGTGGATCATGATGATCAGAAGCTTTCAGCCCCTCTATAAAAGTTAGTGTTGTTTTGTCAGCTGTCTTGTTGAAGTATTTTTGCTTCAGTGTATCTTTAGGTCAGTAGCCTGGGAAAACCCAGACAACACCTGGCAAATTTAGATTTGCTCTGAAAGTTAGTCTGGCAAAGAGCTCATTCAAACCCATTTCCAGTCCGCAGAAATCACAGCACCAATCAGAAACGTTGTGGCAGGCTTTACACCGCCGTCGAACATCACTCGCTCGAATCAGCTATTGCGTCTGTTTTTAAGCGATTTGAACGTTTGCTTTTTGTTAAACCAAGCAAAGAACAACACTCGGAGATGTTCTCCGTCGACCGGCGCTCTGCATACGTCATCTCCTTCATCGCTCTGATTGGTTTTAGGTCTATCCTAAAAGGACGCCCCTCTGGAAATGATTTGTCTATGACGCTTTGCCAGACCATATCTCAGTTACAACTGAGAATGGTCTGGTTTTAACTCAGGCTATTAGGCCAGTGGTTCTCTAACCATGAAGCCGAGGGCCCACTAGGTGAACTACCGGGGAACCAAAAGTCTTTAAATTGGTTAAGAGTTTAAATCCCAAAATTATTTAAATTGAGTTACATTAACATAATCTTGTCTTAAATGCTAAAGATACTTAACATTAAATATCATATTTTTGACTTTATTTTATTACTTTAGAAGTACGTTATCAGTTTTAATTGGTGGCCCTATTGAAAATTGGTTAAAAAATTAGAACTGCTGCTTAAGCTCTGTTCCAAAACCAAGTGCGCTGTCTGGCTGTCCACTGCCTTCTAGGCAGTATCATAACTGAAATGGAAGCTCACATTGGAACATAGGCAGTTGCTTTGTGCACCACACATAATGCTTAACATTACACATCTCCTAATGTAGAGATGAGCAGCTCCGGTTCTTGCAGAGTTCAGGTCTATCTCTAATCAAACAAACCTGCTTGTCGTTTTCTAGTAATCCTGAAGATTTTGGTTAGTTTTTAAGGTATGTTTGGGATGAAGGAGCTAAACTCTGCAGGGAACTGGCTTTTCGGGTCCCGCAGTTGCCCATCTCTTCAGGACATGGTGACGGGAAAAAATTGAGATGGGAGGGCAAAATATTTAATTGCTCATGAAACTCAATTTCTTGTAAAACTTTTGGATTTTCTTACAAACGTTTTTCATTCCCCTGACAAACTTACATTTCAATGCTTTTGTGTCCACAAATGCAAAGTTTCTCTGCCGAACAGAAATCTTTTGCAAGAGAATGTGAAAGTTTTGCATGAAAATGCAAAGTTTTAGTACTTAAGACTTTTGCATGGGCTAACGCAAAATCACTGAAATATAATTTCTCCTGCCATTTAAATATTCCCATTAGGGGCTCTATAGCTTATAGTTGATTCTATTGGAGTTTGACGTTAAGTGACTTTTCTTAAAAAGGACCCGGTGGCCATATTTGGCAGCTATTTCTGGTGTCCAAGAAATTCTGCTCAAATTCCCTCAACTTTTTGACCCTCTCACATTTAAATAACATAATTCAAATCTCTTATGAGCTGTCCAAATGTTTTGTCTTATGCTTAAATAGTGCTAAAAAGGTTTTTTAAAAAAGTTTAGGTTGGTCCAATCATTGCACATGTGCTGTCTTAAGCTTGTCTCATGACACTGACTGTGGACTCTGTCAACTGGAGCTTCTAACTGCATTTGCAGTGATGCAATGACTTTACCAAATGCTGATTGGCTGGGATTTCCATCATAATTTGCATTTCCACCTTCTCCCATTCATAGTGGTTTGATGTTTCAATGTTGCTAAATAGTATTTTTTTCAATATTTTATTCAGTAGTTTAAGTATATTTATAATTATGCAACCATTTTGGATGCATTATCTTCCCCAGTGAGCTTGGTGCAATGCATTATGGTATTGCCTTCATTGTGTGGGATGACACGCGATTCAGCTTTAGCATTTGGTCAAAACCATCAGCATTCACACTGAGAAACTGCCTATAGAACCTTACAATGCTGTCTGAGGTTGTAAGCTTGCTAGATTTTGGAACACAGCTAATATGTAGCAAATGGATAATGAAGATGAGGATCCTACCAGAAACACTACTGGTACACTTTTACTGTTAAAAGGTCCATTAAAATGCCTTCTATTATAAGGCAACAAGTAAGAATGACCATAGGGGAAATAAAGCTAAATTGATTGAGAGTCTTGTTGCCCAGTATCTCCTTAAACTAAAACACCTATTGTTTAAACACTATCTGGTGTTTTCTATGAACCAGAGTCATTATGTGTAGAAACCCTTTTGACTTGTACTGTGTATTTGTGCCTTTTTCTGTTGTATTTGGATGTTCTTATATTGATAAAGGCTGTGCATTGCATAGATGGACTTTCAGACTGTTTTGCTTCTGGTAAAGCTTACATTGATGCCTCTGTGGCTGAAACTACTATTAGTACTGAGAGAATAGTAGACTACAATGTTTATAGGTACACACTTTCCATATACACCATGCACATGCTTGATGATTCAATTCATATTGAAGAATTTGAGCAAAATCAATTGGTAGCTATTAGTTGGGGTGTCATTTTAGAAAAGGGTATTACATTCATGTGCCTCTTTTGACCTTCCAGTGCAGAAGAGAGAATGTTCGTGGAAAGAAAAGAACTTTTATGTAAAATTGCACCTTCAGTCGTTAAGGCTTTAATGTTTTATGGAGTAAGTAATCATATAGAATTTTTAAAATGATCCGTAATTTGCTGTAAATGAAAATAGTATGTTCAGTCATTGTATTAGTGGTTGTTTATGGATACCGTTAGGTAATATTATATGATGGTCATGTCTTAGTATTTTGTGCGAAGTGTTGTCTTCTGTCATGTGTTTGATACTGTACTGAGAGGAGTCCTTAAATACTCAAACTAAGTATAATCGTTGAAAAGCTGCTTTTATAAACACATTCCAACCTGTAAATAAGTTATCTTACTGTAGATTTTTAGCATTTTATTTATGCCCTCTGTTATTGACTAAAGTGATGGCTTTGCTTTCATGGTAAATATTGCACCTATGAAATCTTTGATTGGATGAACTCAAAAGTTCTGAATATGGAAAATCTTAACCTAATCCCTTGTCGAAGACTTGCACATTAATCTAAAACAAAATGGAGACTTTAAGTCTATAAATTATTGTACTTTATTTTTTCGAGTTATTGAAATTGTGTTGTTTTTTTTACATGAAGGTTAAAACATGTGTTTATGAAACAGTTCTGTTACAAAACTAGTATAATCAACAAAATATACTTGGGATATCAGAAATTCAAAGCCTGTTTAAAGTAAACTCGATTTACACAATCGTCACAAAGCCAACGACCTTATGTATCTACATATAATGTGTTAACTGTTACAGAAGGACTGTTTCTTTATATTAATTGACTCACAATGGAAGTAAAACAACTGCCTTGGGTTCTAGAGGATCTAGAGATGCCAAAAGTAAAGGATTTTATGTGAGTTTGTGTAATTGCTATTAATCACAAGTTGTTAGAGCACAAGTCCTTTTTCTACTGTTCAAAAAGAAAGAATTAAATAAATAAAATCATGAAGAATGCTAGACCTCTTTTTATTAATGTTTGTTTTTGTACAGTTTGAAAAGGGGAAGCAATATATTCAAGGACCTAAAGACTTGCATGGACCTTCTCAGTTTGCTCTTTGTAGATCATTGATCTCAGACTGTGAACCTTGTCTGTGTACTTACAAACACTGGGCTTTTGATGTCAGAAAACAAATGTTGCTCCAGAAATGTTGTTCTTTTAAATGAGTAGTTCACCATGTGTATGTACAGTGTGTGTATATATATATATATATATATATATATATATATATATATATGTTGTATAGAAAAGAGCTATGAAGATTTAGATTGTGTGTGTATATACAGACATACTATATATATATATATATATATATACACTCACCGGCCACTTTATTAGGTACACCTGTCCAACTGCTCGTTAACACTTAATTTCTAAGCAGCCAATCACATGGCGGCAACTCAGTGCATTTAGGCATGTAGACATGGTCAAGACAATCTCCTGCAGTTCAAACCGAGCATCAGTATGGGGAAGAAAGGTGATTTGAGTGACTTTGAATGTGGCATGATTGTTGGTGCCAGAAGGGCTGGGTCTGAGTATTTCAGAAACTGCTAATCTACTGGGATTTTCACGCACAACCATCTCTAGGGTTTACAGAGAATGGTCCGAAAAGAAAAAACATCCAGTGAGCGGCAGTTCTGTGGGCGGAAATGCCTTGTTGATGCCAGAGGTCAGAGGAGAATGGCCAGACTGGTTCGAGCTGATAGAAGGGCAACAGTGACTCAAATAACCACCCGTTACAACCAAGGTGGGCAGAAGAGCATCTCTGAACGCACAGTACGTCGAACTTTGAGGCAGATGGGCTACAGCAGCAGAAGACCACACCGGGTGCCACTCCTTTCAGCTAAGAACAGGAAACTGAGGCTACAATTTGCACAAGCTCATCGAAATTGGACAATAGAAGATTGGAAAAACGTTGCCTGGTCTGATGAGTCTCGATTTCTGCTGCGACATTCGGATGGTAGGGTCAGAATTTGGCGTCTACAACATGAAAGCATGGATCCATCCTGCCTTGTATCAACGGTTCAGGCTGGTGGTGGTGGTGTCATGGTGTGGGGAATATTTCTTGGCACTCTTTGGGCCCCTTGGTACCAATTGAGCATCGTTGCAACGCCACAGCCTACCTGAGTATTGTTGCTGACCATGTCCATCCCTTTATGACCACAATGTACCCAACTTCTGATGGCTACTTTCAGCAGGATAATGCGCCATGTCATAAAGCTGGAATCATCTCAGACTGGTTTCTTGAACATGACAATGAGTTCGCTGTACTCAAATGGCCTCCACAGTCACCAGATCTCAATCCAATAGAGCATCTTTGGGATGTGGTGGAACGGGAGATTCGCATCATGGATGTGCAGCCGACAAATCTGCGGCAACTGTGTGATGCCATCATGTCAATATGGACCAAACTCCCTGAGGAATGCTTCCAGCACCTTGTTGAATCTATGCCACGAAGAATTGAGGCAGTTCTGAAGGCAAAAGGGGGTCCAACCCGTTACTAGCATGGGGTACCTAATAAAGTGGCCGGTGAGTGTAATATATATATATATATATATATATATATATATATTATTTTAACCATTTAAAATAATTGAATTTGTTTTATTTTAATTCACTTAATAATATAGAATATTAATACAGGCCACTTATCGGTTCTTGGCCCTAATGTGAAAGTTATTTTGTAATTAATTCTTCTTTTTTGGAGCTGTGGTCACTGTAAACTCTTCTGTAGAAAAGAGCTGTCACAAATTCTCTTTTTCCGTGCCATGGAAACACGGCATCATACTGGTTTGGAACAACAGGAAGGTGAGTAAATAAAGACATCATTTTCATTGTGAAAAGAACTATTCCCTTAGCTAGTTTTACAGTTTAAGTTCTTTGGGCATGGGTTCTCCTCTGAGTCCAGCCAGCAGGTTATTGGCAGCAAGAGCAGACATGGAGTTTCGTGTTGTATAGGAAGCACTGGCGATGTGGGGAAGAATGACTGCAGATACAAACATAAACAGGGTAGTTTCAGAAAAAAACAGCATCAGATACTTAAATAAAATACATGCATGCATGCTTACCACAATTTTTGAGTGTGAAAAGAGGATGGTGTGTGGGCAGCGGTTCAGGTGTGGTCACATCCAGGCCGGCTCCAGCAATCTGACCGGTGGACAGGGCTTCATACAGATCCTCCTGATTGACCACTCCCCCTCTTTACAATAACAACAGAGTCGTGCAGTCAAGGGCCATGTTGACAATATGTTGCTGAGAGCCAAAGGTGTTACCTTGAAGTGAATGCTCAAAATGTCTAAAAACATTAATTTTGATGCTTTTCTTTTAAGGTTATGATGCCAAAAGTGACATTGATGTATGTCTTCATACAGGGTGCATTAAAGATGCACATACTGTATGTCCAGCACATTTGCTCAATTTAAAGTCAGCGTGAAACCGAAGTTGTGAGTGTTTTCTTCTCTATTGTATAGTAGGCCATGCAAATGCCCACTTTTAGTGGTATTCTGAAAATATAATGAAATCTAATTCAAGCACTGACCCCTGTGGAACACAGGGGTTCCCCAGGGTTCAGTGCTTGGACCGCTCCTCTTCTCCATTGACACCACTTCACTGGGACCCATCATACAGGCACATGGATTCTCTTACTATTGCTATGCTGATGACACCCAGCTCTACCTCTCATTTCAACCAGATGATCCCACAGTAGATGCACGTATATCAAGCTGTCTGGCTGATATCTCGGCATGGATGAAGGAACATCACCTGCAGCTCAACCTGGCTAAGACTGAGCTTCTCGTCCTCCCTGCCAATCTGTCTCTACAGTACGACTCCACTATCCAGCTAGATTCTTCCTCAATCACCCCATCAAGGTCGGTCAGAAATCTTGGAATAATCTTTGATGACCAGCTGACCTTCGCAGACTGACTCTTATACTTATCTGAGCAATGTTTGAACTTTGTATTTTGAGGTCCTCTTGTGTTTTTATTGCCTCTTCACTATAACTTGTTTGATTTAGTCCTCAGATGTAAGTCACTTTGGTTTAAAGCGTCTGCCAAATAACTAAATGGAAATGTAATTCAATACTAATAATGGTATATCAATAAAATGAAAATAGCACTGGAAAGGGTTTAGTGACGGGAAGTTCAGGTCATTTTACTGACTCTTGTTTCAAGTCATTTCGTTCATTTAAGTGGCTTTAAATGTTATACTTTTGAACACATCCACCAACGCAATCTTGATCATATTCTGAATATAAAATCATCATAATGCATTAAAATTATTTACAGGGAATATAATTACTTGACTTCTCAAGTCTTTTGTAAACTTCCGAGTCTTAATAAACGGATCGTTCATGAATGGCCCATCAGTAGAAAGGGTGTATTAGGATTACCTGCTTGTGTTGATGAAGATGGCGTTTTTCTTCATCTTGGAGAAGAGATTCCAATTGCAAATCCCATGAGTCTCTGGAGTCAGAGCACAGCATATGGCCAGAAAATCAGACTCCTTGGCCAGTTCATCTAAAGAGACTGAACGCACACACACAAACAGTTTATTTGTTTGCTACCGAGAAACCCAAATTCTCATTAATGTTTTGTGAAGGTTCTGAGATCTTCCCACCATATTCTGCCTCTATCATATTTGCGAGCTCAGGTCTCGGCTCGACATCTGTGTAGATGAACTTCTTCACCTTAAACGGCTTCAGACGTTCGGCGATAGCCACACCTACACACATATACGGTACAGTCTTAATTTAAAGGGACAGTTCACACAAAAATTTAAATTCTGTCAGTATTTACTCACCCTTGTGTTGTTCCAACCCCGTAAGACCTTCATTCATCTTTGGAACATGAATGAGAACGAGTAGATGAAATAAAGTCGTTTTTTGTGCACAAAAAGTATTCTCGTCGTTTGATAAACTAAGATTGAGCCACTGTAGTCACTTAGACTATTTTAACAATGTCTTTAATAACTTTTCGAGGCCGGCAAGTTTAGTCCCTCAAGAAGCCTATGGACTAGTGTGCAGGAGTGATCCAGCTCTCAGATTTCATCAAAAATATCTTAATTTGTGTTCCGAAGATGAACGAAGGTTTTACGGGGTTGGAACAACATGAGGGTTAGTAAACACTGACAGAATTTTATTTTTTGGGTGAACTATCCCTTTAACCATCACCCTCAACTAATAAATGGAAATTGTATATAGTCATAAGGCAATCCTATTCCTTACCAATCCTCCCTAGTCCCAATATGCCAACTGTGCTGTTTGCTAGTTCATGACCGCACAGCCATAAAGTTCTCCAAGTTCCCCAGCCGCCCCTAAACACAAGTATAAATCAGTATGGATAAGTGCATGATTGACAAGCAAATGTGTGAGTGCTGTAACTGTTAGTTTTAATACGTTTTAGCCTCATGTGTGGCCTCAATGAGTCTTCTGGATGTAGCGAGTAACAGGGCAACAGTCAGTTCAGCCACAGCGTCAGTCAGTACCTCAGGAGTATATCCCACACGGATTCCCCTGGAAACACACAAGCCCATGTAAACAATGCACACTTAAGAAATTCATCTCTAAATTATACCTGCACAACTGACCTTCTCTTGAGTTCATCCAGAGAAAGATGATCAAAGCCCACAGACATGGTGCTCAAGACTTTTAGATTTGGGCCTGCATTATTGAGACACACACACACGTCACTGAATTTGTCTGCTTTTGTTTCAAGCTAATGATCATGCATTGCAAGCTAACCTGCAGCATCCAATAGCTGTGCGTCAATCTTCTCTGTGAGTACACACAGTATTCCGTCGCAACCTTTGACCTTTTTCAGCAGCTCCACTCGGGGCACAGGGTCATCAGAGTCCCACATCTCAAACTGCACCCTATATTGTGTGAGTAGAATTTAGAGGAGGTTATGATCGGTGAGAAAGTACAGAAGAGAGCAGTTCAATGATATGCATATTTGGCTCCTTTGGATCAAAACAATATCTTTGTGACTGCCCACAAATTCTCCAATCAAAGTTAAACAGACTGACTTGACACGATTGTCAAAATACTTTTTTTTTTGTTTTGTTTTCTTGACTCTTGATTTTTGTTTTCTTGATTTATTGTTTTAAAATCTGTGTAGAAATGAGACCCAGGTGACTAATGTTCAGAATTAATGCTCAGCCAGTCTGTCAAAAGTTTTTTATTAACTTTTTCTCCCTCGGTTATCTTCAACTGAGCAGAGGTCCCAGTTGCCACATGTTAAACAAGCCTTTGGTTGGGAAAATATGTACCTTATTACTGCTTGCTAAACTTGGCTGTGTCCGTGTTACACATAATGAATGAAATTATTAGGGTACAAATTTTATTCAAGATGATCACTAGGTTTTAAGTTACCTTGAATGAAACTTGAATAAATAGTAGGTTTTGGGTCTCAAAAACACTGAAGTTGAGATTTTGTGGGCAAAAAGGTCATTAGGTCAGCAATATAAGAGACACAGCTCACACATGTCACTCTCAAAACAAGTAGATTTCTGTTGGACCAACTTGAAACAGAGTGGAAGGGAATTCGAAGTCAAGCATGAAAAACAATTTTAAAGTGTGATCCGCACCAAACAACAGCGGAGTTAGAAAACATATTTTATATGTGTTGGCTGAGTGCTTCAACCTACTGTCCGGATTTGCGGAGAATTTCCAGTCCCTCCGGCGGCACCTTGCGCGTCACATAAACTTTGGGTAAAATGGACATCGCGCGATGAAATCCGGTGACGGTACACGGGTGATCTTCTGCAGTCTCCCGAGCGCTGTTCTACTGCACCACATTACGAACAATATGGCAATCAATTGCAGAGACTTTGGTAAAGGATGACATAAGCTGGAAGCGGTAGCAAGTGCAGTGTGTGGACAGTTTAGGGGGAGGAAACCATGGAATCTCTCTCTCTCTCTCTCTCTCTCTCTCTCTCTCTCTCTCTCTCTCTCTCTCTCTCTCTCTCTCTCTCTCTCTCTCTCTCTCTCTATCTCTCTCTATCTCTCTCTCAGTGTTGCCAGACGTACGATAATTTTCGTATTTGTACGATAATTCTTGACCTCTGTACGATCAATAATGAAAGTAATCCCATCATTTAAGATCATTTCTGATAAAGAGAATCTATTCTGAACCCCCCCACCACCCCATCACAGATAGCACACTATGTCTGCAGGATGTCTGTTAGATCACTTCATCTGGAAAGCATCTGCTGTTTAGCCTACTAACATCTGATAGATATCTTTAAGATGTAAGTTTAACATACATTCTAAATCATTACGTCTTAAAGACGTAATTTAAAGGCGTAAACGTCTAAACTGACTAAACGGTTGACAGGAAACGTCCTATAGACGTATTGCAGATTAGCAAACACTGTAAAAAATATGTCTTCTAGATGTAAACACAAATAGACGTCTCTGTGATGTGCTATCAGGGATGGAAGATATTTTTTGGTGCAAAACCACACTGTAAAAAAAATATTGTTGGTTTAACTTAAAAAAGTAGCCTACGTAACCTGGTTGCCTTAAGATTTTAAGTTTATTGAAATGGCAAAAGTGGGTTAATACAATGAAGGAGAATCATTTAATCATCAGAAACTCAAAATTATATGTTATCTGACCTAAACAAATTATTCAAGTTGATTTGACAAAAGAAAAATGATGATTGATTACTAATCATGAAAATATTTTTTTTTAGCAGAATAGCACATATGTGTATCAGTAAATTTGAAGTCACAGAGAGAAATGTTTTAAGAGTTGCAAACTTGTAGACATTTTTATCTTCCACAAACACAATCGCAACTGTTACCTTCTCAAATTCTTTATCGCAGGTGCACAAATTCCTATTCTACAAATCACAAATTAAAAAAACTTGTATGCTCACATTTTGCTGCAGTGAGTATGGCAAAATGTAAGATATGTTTTTTTGTTTGTTACACTGTTTGCCAAAGTACCATATCACTAGCACTTTAAATGTTTCTCAATTTCTGGCATCAATTGTAGACTATTGATTATATTACAGTCAATCATTTATCAGCGTCTCATGCAAATAATAGGCAAATGTAGGCCCTTGAAAACCAATGAATGTTGAAAAACACTCAAACCAAATATGTCATTTGAATAATAAACAGAAACAATTTATTGCAATTTTGAAAAGTGATTTATCTAAAGACATTAACTTATAAGCACATCAATAAAAAATGACAAAAGAGAAAGAAAACAAACAAATTTAGGATCCGCAAGATCTGATTTTCAGATATAATTTGCTGGGGTAGCAGTTCAAGGCTGCTCCGCTTGTGTGGAAATGTGAGTTCAAATGTGTTGTGTGTGTGTGTGTGTGTGTGTGTGTGAATGTTTTTGGTTCAGGTTTGATAAGTCAGCACAAACAACTTTTTGTGTCTCGTGCTGAAACATTGTATTCTGAGTATAAATGAATGCACATCAAACATGCCAACTATAGGCCTATTGTCCTGTTTCACAGAATCATCTGACCACTTAAATATTTAAAGAAGTTTATTGCACAATGTAAAAGTTGCTTGAATATTTGATCTGAATACTGTGCTGATATTTTATATTTATTATATAAAAATAAATTCTCTCTGTATTCCTTAAGTTATATGTATTATTGACGTTGTTGCTGTGCACTGAAAGCATATTTTGTCACCAAGACAAATTCTTTTTATGTGTGTATGGTGTGTAACGTTATACTTGTCAATAATGATTCTGAGTAACCCATTCTAGGTGGCGGTAGATAGTTTCCCACCACGAAACCCCAGCGCGCACGCGCAGTAGAAGAAGTGTGCTGCTCCCGTTCCTAGCGCACATTGACAGGTAGCTAATACACAGCTCTCTCTCTTTCTATGCTACAGACCTTACTTTAAACCACGACTTACTGAAATCAAGTAATCACAGTCGTAAAGGCGCATTTGGCTGAGTCGTGCTTGCAGATTTGATTGCTTTGTTTATAGTTAAACAGATAAGCAAATTTGGTGAGCATCTCAGTTAGCCGATGTGCTAATGATACATAACAGTGAGATATGAGGAAGCAATATGATGATGAACTAATGATTTTATTACATCTTTAATGATCTACTATTAAATATGATTTTTTTGTGTTCATGTCATTTATAGTGTTGTCCAGGTCTTTATTTAGAGCCTGTCGTCTTTATATGGAGGATATACACGTCTGTAGTTTCGTGTGCCAGTGCTCAAATAGATTTTTTTTCTTTTCTTTTAAGAAAGTCATAATGTATTGATTATTTCCTAAATGTATGTGTATATTGTGAAGCATGACGATGCATAAAACCGAACTGGCACGGCGAGCAGAATTATTTGTCGAGTCATTCAGGGCTAAAATGCTCAAGGAAAACCGTGACATATATGGGGATTTTAAAATGATGTTATCTAACGGTTGGAGAAGTTATGGAAATGAGTACAGTTTTAAAAGTTATGGTTTCTGCTGTGAGTTTATTTGTTCTAAAATGTGCCATTAAGCCATAGAGATTTGCCTATGTATTGTTCTTTTGAGTCGGTTCTTTTGAATGAACCAGTCGAACCAGTTTACAGATTGGTTTGCCAGTCCTCCTGAGGTGCTCATGAGCAAGTCATGTTGATGTAGATAATGCCTGTCAAAAGGGTCTGAAAAGTAACATGCGTGACATACCCAGATTTTTGAAAAAAGGAGCTTTGCAGCTGTAAACTTCAATTTTCAGTGCTGAATAGATTCTCTTTATCTCTCCTACAGAATCTTACAGAGGAACATCTGGACACCCCCTCTCCCCTTCCCACTATGGCCGACTCCATGGATATAGATGATTCTCTGTACAGGTACACTGTAAATACTGAAGCTGAAACACTCTGGTCTGGTTTACACCTGGTATTAAAGGGGTCCACTTCCAGAGGTAGTCGGAAATATATTCGACCAGATTGCTTTTGAGTGTAAACGGGAATGTGTCTCCCTTGTCTACTTGAGATCCTATCGGAAAAACTTTTAATACCAGGTTTAAACAGGGCCACTGAGACAGAACTGAGACAGGCTTTGCTTTCTGTCATGTATAAAGTCTGATTAGTTAGTGCCCCTATTATTGATTTTTGAAAATTACCTTTCATGCAGTGTGTAATGTGTCAGTCATGTAAGCAGTTTGCAAAGTTATAAAGCTGAAAGGGCATCTTAAACAAAGTTAGTTTATATAAAAAAGGGATTCGTAAATTTTGAGGCATCTCGTCCGGGGGCGGGGTTACATCCTGCATCACATCTCTCATGCGGGTTCTCGTCGACCAGGGTGAGCGCGCACCATAACGCTCACAGGCAGTCACAGAACTAGGTACCGAATTTAGATCTTAAATCTAATAAGTTATGTTTTTTACAACACGTTTATGATGGGAAAGTGATGTTTAATTTCCATAGTCTTTGTTTAGTGAACGAAAGCGAAATCAGGAATTCAGCTACCATGGGTTTAAGTTGTACGTAACAAGATGTGCCGTAGCCTTGATTACAATGGCCAAGTCGCGTTTCATATTACCAGATGAATAGGTTTCGCTCAGTTTATTAAATACATCCAACCAGAAATGTCTCTGACTCTTACAAACTATGAAGGGACAATGAATCAATCAATACACTGACATGGCAATGCTAGATAGATAGCCTACTTTGTTTGCACAGCCCTACCGTGATTTTGTCACTCTTCTCTCCACTCCTAGACCTAACGTTACGTCTGGTGACAGCGGGGAAACTTTTACCTCGATAAAGTTAGACCTACTTATTGTATTGCAGAAAAGTAAACTTCCAGTAAACTCCAGTTAACCAGTTCATGTTTCTTCTTTAGGTGATTCAAGCAGTAACGACTAATTTGACTCAATACTGCTATTACAGGTTGAATTACGAAATAGAAACAGGCCTTAATGCAAGATTTTAATCATGTCAATGCACAATACATTGTGTACACATACATGTATGAATCCCAGTAAGAGTACAAATACATGGGTGAAGTAATCATACAACATAAACACACACACACAAAAGAAAGAAACAAAAAAGAAACACCTATGTATTTCTACGCCGTTAAATCTACGTAGATCTACATCTGAGGAGCGATATTTTTTTCCAAGGATGGTAGCAGTAACGTTAGAGGAGGACTCATAAATGGTAACGTTAACGTTATTAACCCCAGTGACGGGTAGGTTTAGGGACTGGTTGGGGTAGGTCATATATTTATATAAACAGTTAAGTCAACGGCGTTCATAAACACTATGCGTGGCACACCAAAAATGGAAATATCATGAGATCTAACAGTTGAAATCTTAACTAAACAGGAAAACAATTTTACATGATTAAAAACGTACCCTCCATCGTGCAAAAAATATGTATAAAGGCCGGTAAATTTAACTTCCTACTCAACAGACGAGTTCAGGAGCAGAGACGGTTGGAAAGAATGAGGCTGTGAAGAATCAGTGGTTAAAATTCATCTTTATCTCGATACCACAGCAGTATAATCGCAAACTTTTGCCTTGTTCCCTTCATTTTACTGACACCTGCTTCTTAAATCTCGGAGCTCAATGTGGGTTTCGCAAGACACTTGCTGTAGATGGGTTAGTAGCCTACCCAGTTTATTTGGACTAACTTGTTCCTCAGAATCACATCCTGTAAGAATGATTAATTATTAATGGATATATATTTTCTACCGGTGTTTAAAATATTTAGTATTTTGTGTTTCTATTGTGTAGGTCTCCTGCTAACTGGCTAACTCACGTTATTACTGTTTTTACTGAAATACTTCTGCTAATCAGATGTGGCCCACTATTACCCAAAACTGTCTATTAATGCAGATCCTCTGTCATTCTTACTACTTTGAGTAAAGATAAAGGATGGAGCAAGATGTGTTTTACTAACGTTTATGTTACATCAGTCATTCACGTTAGAGTTGGCTAATGTATGCTCTGGCCTGTTATTGATACAGTTTTCACATGTTCACTGCAATAAATTAGCAAAATACACATCAGATAATGCTGATGGTGAGGAATTACATTTGCGACATCTCACAATGTACCCCGAGTAGTGTATCACTGAGAAACGTCCTGCTCAAGTCGCCCTTGCAATAGAGGTTCGGGTTGAATGACTATTTCTTCCAGTGTTTCATCATCGGAACTTGCGCTTGGATTTATATGGTATAATCGACGTCAGCGCTCCTTAATGTCTTTAGTTTACGGTGTGCAATCGCTGAGCTGTAGGATGCCTCCGGATGGAGTTGAAGTTTAGCTATGGCAATGGGTGTTTTCGATGCATGCTGAATGCGGTAGACCAGTCACAGCAGACTGAGCTGTCTGGCCAATCAGAGCAGAGTAGCTCACGGAAAGAAGGGTTTTAGAGAAATTGATTGTTCCATGGAGTCTTTTGAGAATCATTGAAAAATGTGGTGATGTGCAATGTTTCTTATGAGAAAATGAAACAGTTTTTTGACACTTTGATACATGTAAACCCGTCATAGGAGACCTCCATAACAATATTAGGAGACTTTAAAATAGCATAAAAGGGGCACTTTAAGAATTCAAGATTCAATCCTACTTTTCTGCTCCTAATTGTGTGTGTGTGTGTGTGTGTGTGTACGCGCAGTCGGCAGCGTCATGTGCTGGGGGACAGTGCTATGCAGCAGATGGCCCAGTCCTCTGTGCTTGTCAGTGGAATGGGAGCTCTTGGAGTGGAAATAGGTGAGTGGTTCCAATGTTCATCTACACACCACTCCAGTTCTTTTTTCATATTTGTATTGTCATTGTTTTACTACTTGCATGGCTTTGCATGCTTTTAAAGCCACCTTAAAATCAAAATTGACAATACTTGTGTGTGTGTGTGTGTATATGTGTGTGTGTGTGTATGTATATATATATATATATATATATATATATATATATATATATATATATATATATAATTTTTTTATTGTTATATGATTTTTTTTATTTTGTATGAAATTAAAAATTATAATTATATAAATTATATTTAAAAAAAAAAAAAAATATATATATATATATATATATTTTTTTTGGAATATTGCAGCATTTATTATGAATGATTTATCCAACCATGCATATATATATATATATATATATAAATAAAAAAAAATATATGTATATATATAAATATATATGTATTTTTTTTAAATGCATGTGCTCAGGTAATCTTTAATCAAAATAACTTCCACTATCAATGAGTTCTCTTGGAGGACAACCTGTCACATACAAATAGGGTTGGGTATCGAAAAATAAAGTATCTGAATTGAGAACCGCGAGTAACTTTTCGCTTTTCCGTAAATTAATTTTAAAAGTAAAAATTTCAATTCCTAGTTTCGATATTCACAGTCCGCCGAACCGAAGAAAACCGCTGAACAACACCAACGAAGAAGCGTCTACTGGAAGTGTTGGCATAACCAGCACGAGTTCGAACATGAGTAGCTTACGCCGGCGGTCCAAAGTGTGGCTTTTCTAGAAATCGCAAAATCTCGGCAAAATGCTAAATTTGAGACATAAGGATATGTTCAGAAAGACCATTGGTTAGCAAGGTTAGCTAAACTTTTTTGACCCTGCCTCTTAAAAGAATCGGAATCGAGAATCGTTAAGAACCGGAATCGAAAACAAGGAATCGAAATCGGAATCAGAAATCGTTCAAATTCAAACGATACCTAACCCTACTCGCAAACCACAACAATAAAAATTTTTTCAAACCCTAAATTTTTTTTCTTAATCGCAAATCTTTTACTTGGATATACGTCACAAAATGGAAGAAAAGACTATCACAACTTCTGTTTCTTGCTGACTTTAAAATCTCTAGAAATTGTTAATGGCTCTATACTTAGTACAAGGGTGTTAAAAGGATCTAGTTTCTTGTGTATCATGATCTGAGATGTCAATGATTCATGTATATGTATTTTCTTTAGTTTTTCCTCCTTACGCTCATCGCTTCCTTATCCTATGAGTTATAATTATTACATTATTATTTTATATATATAGTTATAATCCATCTACAGTTTAACCATTTAATTTTTGTTTAGTGCTGTAATTCACGCCACTTAATTTCTAATCAAAAATCTCTCATCTTGTGCAGCAAAAAACATTGTTCTGGCAGGAGTAAAGGTAAGATAAATGTCTAGATTTCATTTTCTTCTTAATTTTCTATATACAAAAAAATATATACACAGAACATTTCTATAAACAATTTTCATGGCATACAAAAAATATGCCAAATGATTATTTTTTTGTAATACACTGCTGTTAAAAAGTTGTATTTATTGTTTTAAAAGAAGTCTCTTATGCTTACCAAGGCTGCATTTTTTTATATATATAAATACAGTAAAAACATTAATGGTAAATATTATTACATTATAAAATAACTGTTTGCTATTTTAAAATGTTATTTATTCCTTATTTTTAGCAGTCATTATTACTCCAGTATTCAATGTGAAATGATCCCTCAGAAATCATTCTAATATGCTGATTTAATTCTCAGGAACAATTTCTTTTTATTATCAATGTTGCTTAATATCTGCTTAATATTTCTTTGAAAACATTGATATCATTTTTTTAGGTTATGATTGATATAATTTTTTGGGGAGATTAATAATGTGTTCAAAAGAACATTTATTATTGAAATAAAATATTTTGTATCGTTAGTAATGTCTTTACTGTCACTTTTGAACAATTCAATGCATCTTTGTTGAATTAGAATAATTTCTTTCCAAAAAACTTACCCCACCCAAGCTTTTGAAGTTGTATAGTGAATTTGTTAGTTTGTATATTGATTTATATTAATTTTCAACACCTATTATCCATAGTATATTGTGTATACTCTTTTTACTGTTATAGGCTACTTGGACTATTTGCTGAGCAGTTACTTTTCAGCAGTGTTATGAGATTTGCTCATGTGTGTTTGTAGGCAGTCACCCTTCATGACAGTAAGCGATGTGAAGTTTGGGATCTGGGCACCAACTTCTTCATCAGAGAGGAGGATGTGCAAAGCCAGAAGAAAAGGTACACCAAAGTTACTTTTGTTACTAGCAGACTGAATTCAATCCTTTTTTTGGATTGAATTTCCAGAAGAAAATAACTAAATTGTGATATATTTCCTGTGATGTAAAATGGTCACATCCACCCATATCCACCCAAAGTTAAGACTCTACATAATTGTCTCTCTCTCTAAGGGTGGAAGCTGTCCATTCCCGAGTGGCTGAGTTAAACCCATATGTTCAGGTCAGTGTGTCCACTGATGTCCTGGATGAAAGCACTGACCTCAGCTTCCTGAAGAGATATCAGGTCAGTCTCCATTAAAACTCCAAGTTCAAAGTGCAACGCTCATTTTACATCCATTATCAGGGTTCCAGACTGCGACCAAATTGGTCGCATATGCGACCATTTTTTTGAGAATGTGCGAGTTAAAAGTGTATGTGGTCGCATATGTGCGAGTGGATGCTCGTGCAACAGAACGCCGGTGTATCAGCTGCTGCAGTCCATAACTTATGTTCAAAATGAGCGAGTTGGCTACATCATGAATCCATTTTCCAAACCGTGTTTTTGACTTATCCTGAATCACGACGGTACGCCTATAATAAGTGTTTATATTCAGACTATTTTATCCCGGGGTTGACTCGGATGCGGAGTTGCCCAGTGCCTGCGTGACTCGCCATAGACATTAATGGAGAGAAGTAGCTCCGGCTAAAGTGTTCTTCCGCAAGACACGTGCAGTTTATTTATTGACGAACGCAGTACGCATTGCACACTGATAGTGGAACGTGCCAATTACGAAGTTCACGAATTAAGGCATATAAAAATGAAAATGTCTCACGAAACAGCGTGCCCCTTCCTGACGTCTTTTCAGCGGTTAGATGAGAGTAATCGCTCAACTGAGGAAAGGAAATTATTATAAAATGCAGAAGGTAAGGAGTGTGAGATTTTTGTTACAACTATGAACTTTGATAATGACAAGTCTGTATTAGCTTATTATAATAACCTAATCTTTAAAAATGTTATGCATACATTTGAATGTTTAATGATTTTTAAAAGATAAGAAAGATGAAAATAGACAGACAGATGGTTAGATAGATAGATAGATAGATAGATAGATAGAGAGATAGATAGATAGATAGATAGATAAACAGATAGATAGAATATGATTCAAATGTAAATAGATTGTATATAATTAATGTAAAATGCTTAAACTTACAGATTAAAATTAGTCCAAAATCCATGAAAATCCTGAAATTTGGCAATGCTAATTAATATATTACAGGTGTTTGCTGCAACCCAGAAAGCCTTTGCTAGCTTTGATCCATTAAAACTACTATTCATCAGCATGCATTGATTAATCCCATGGCATGTAGCCAAAAAAAAAAAAAAGGTGCAACCAAATCATATGCTGAGTGCAACCAACTGAGAAAGTTGGAAGCACCAGTGCAGACCAGTGGAAAAGTTAGTCTGGAGCCCTGATTATTCCAGTTAGATTATTCTTTATGTTCATATCATACTTAATGTGTTCATTCTTGTATTTTTTTCTTAAGTGTGTAGTACTGACAGAAACAAAGCTGAGCTTACAGAAACGAATCAACCATTTCTGCCACTCTCTGCAGCCTCCGAATTAAGGTACAGTTATTCCCAGACATACTTGCACATAGCTAGAACTCTTTGTTTGGATGCTTTAAAAATGTGTTTTTGGTGCAGTTCATTGGCTGTGATATTTTTGGGATCTGCTCGCGAGTGTTCTGTGATTTTGGGAGACGTTTGAGGTGTCTGACCCAACTGGTGAAGAACCAAAAGAAGTCTTCATCCAAAACATCAGCCAGGTAATGAAAGCACCTCACTGTCTCACCTTCAGATTACTTTTTGGTATGTTATTTCTTTTGTCACATTTAGGGTATGTTCACACTTGGCAAGTTGGGTTCGATTAAAACGATACCATGTTGTCTACACACAAATAACGAGTACCATCTAACCGTACCTGCCAAAGTGTGAACAGATGCTTAGCCTGAATGCCAAACTTAATCTGAAATATGGGCTCGCTTTTTAACTTCCTGCTTGGCATCCAATCACAGGGGAGCCCTGGTGTTGTGACGTGTATGGATAGCCGAACACACGGCCTCCAAACAGGGCAGAGTGTGTGTTTTAAAGAGGTCAATGGCATGAGTGAACTCAATAGTTCCACACACCAAGTTACGGGTATGAACACAAACTCTACCTTCATCATGTCAATGATGTACTCTGCTGGCGTACTTAACACTCTGGTCTATGTGTGTGTATGTAGTTCTGTCTCCCTACAGTTTTGCAATTGGAGATACATCATCATTCCAGCCATATGCTCATGGGGGAATCTTCCGCCTGGTCAAGATTCCCAAAACCTTCAGCTTTGTATGTAACACCAACTTGAGTTGTTCTGTTTAATAGTGGTAAATTATAAGGAGTAACTCTTTTCTTTATTTATCTGTTTAGGAGACAATGGAGCAGCAGTTACCTGATCCTCGGCTCCTCACTCCAGACTTCAGTAAACCCGAGGTCAAACACCGGGTCTCTCATTGTTGAAGTCCAGTTATGTTTATTGACATGAGAATCAGTCACTTTTTTGTCCTGAAAAATGTACCCTATCCATTCAGGTCCCTCTGCAGCTCCATACTATTCATGTTAGCTTTGGATGCTTTCCTGGAACAGCATGCTAGACTCCCAGCATCGGGTAAATAACTGTTTTCCTCTTTCAAACTGTGCATAAGAAACATAGCGAGCTTTACCAATAGACAAGTTTATGAGCCGTTTCCGCTCTACATCCTAAACTCCTCCCATCGATGCAACTTACTTCCGTTCTGGCGGGCTGGGTTTGTTTTGCTAGCTTGCTCAGTTGTGCCGACAAGGCGCTGATATCGCAGTGACAAAGAAGATAACAATTACAACATGAAGAAAGGTGGTGTTCGGGAATGATGTGTGCGGTAGTTGGTTGCAAACACTCGAGAAAGCACCTGAATGAGTGGTTAGAGAGTGCTACGACCGCAAACCAGCTACGAAGAGGCAATGTCCATGCGCTCCATTGTTTACACACAAACACACCCACACAGTATCGCGCCTCTCTCACACACACACACAGTTCGATCGCGCCCCTAATTATTATCATCATGGCACACACACACTTTGCACTCTAGCTAAGTAGCCTATGATATAGTTTGGATACCAACGTCAGGAGGACATTCACTGACAGCGCGTTCTCTTTTGTCTTGTCGCGCATGAGTGGTTTAAAGCATTTGCGTGAATAAGACCGTGATCATAATCCAAGCTAAAGGATGACAGAAAGAACAGATGCGTTTGCATTAAATATTTTAACACGTTAAAGCTGGACAAAAATGAATCGCGAAAATATTTTTTTTTCTCAC
Organism: Hybognathus amarus; assembly: GCA_030378365.1. Lineage (NCBI taxonomy): Eukaryota > Metazoa > Chordata > Actinopteri > Cypriniformes > Leuciscidae > Hybognathus > Hybognathus amarus. The sequence goes on along the minus strand of JAQIUQ010002972.1, from coordinate 56,808 downwards.
GGCCGCACGCCAGAGATCCGACACGGTGCCGGTGTCGTGGGCGAAAAGTGATTGCCTTTATTATAGTAGAGGCTTCAATCATTTTGTTGTAAGTAGAATAGGCCTACTGCATTTTATGGGTTAGTTTCTACATTTAAAGGTATTTTAAGAGGTAAAAGGGTACACAGCAGGTAAAACAATGCAGTCATAAGGATAATTGCAAAATAGTTTCTTTATTTAGAGCTTAGCAGTAAGTCATGTTATTATAGGTTACAGTCCGTTTTCCAATTACAAACACGTATTCCATCGGCAACAACAGGCTTCTATTATTTCCTAAATCTTGTAAATGTCATACCTGATTAAGCTATAAACTGCAAACACTTATTTGGCCACAATTGTTATTATTATGGTAAAAGAAACATTAAAGGATATCACACAGATACATTTGCTATTACCACGGACATAAACTGATAGTTATTTGCACGCTGTGTCTGTTTGATCTAGCTTTGTATGACATGACAAGGCTTTCAGCTTGTCCAAAAGCTTTTCCATCTATTGCCATGAATTGCACGAAGTAGGAGCAAATCTTGCTGTACGTTATGCTGGGCCACCTCGTCCTGTAAGTGTTCTGCACTGAATTCGGGTGGGGGATAGTAACGCCATCTCCACACAAAGTAGTGGAACCGTCGCTGTGTTTACACCGGCAGACGCTGTGCAGACCACTTCCGGCGGAAATGAAATGCATTTGAGGAGAGTTATGGCGGCGCCCATGATTTGGCGCGTAAACTTGTGTGATAGCAGATCACTATGTTTTAAATAGATGTTGTCCTGACATTAAACGTGGCATGATAAAGCAACCAGGGTTTGGTTAATTGTAGTAGTGATGCACCAAAATTTCAGCAACCAAAATTGTTTTTGGAAGGGTCAAAATCATTGACCGAAACAGTCAGCTTTTTTTCTTATGACTGTTTCAGTGTCTATTTCTTACAGACAATGTGTATTTTATACAGGGCCCAATGAAATCAGTTGAATTTTTTTCCAATTTCTGTTTTATTTTCTTCCCATATTCCGTTTTAATAGTCAAAAGCATGTATAATCAGTTGAATTCATAAAAACTTTTATTAAATAAAAAATATAAATTAAAAAAATGAAATTATAATAAAAATAATACAAATTTGATAAGGACTTCTGAAATGTTTTAATAATAGGGCCCTATGTAATTAAAAAAAAAACAATTCTGGAATTCTGTGTTGTCTGTTTTAACCTTTCTGGATTTATGAGTTCAGATGGCACCCTGAACAGCGTACAGAGTTCAACTACCCAAATTCAGTTACCAAAACATTTTTCAGTTTTCTGGCTAAAAAAAAAAAAACACACAAAACTGGTCAAAATTGTGGTTCCACATACAATAACTGTACATTTAAACATCTTATATTTTCTAATTGGCTGTGTCATTTCTCATTCATTGTGGACAGACAAATTGCTTGTTGCATTTTTAAATTCTCTCTTTGTATCTTTCTCTGATGAAGTTTGACATAGATGATTAAAATTGCAATGTGTTATTTTCCTCTTCTATGTGTAGTTGTTTGCAGGATGCTGAGCTGCTCCTGAAGTTCACAGAGGAGATCAGCAAAACGCTTAAAAACAAAGTCAGTTTTTTATAATTTTTTTACTAATAACAGGCCACATCCTGTTTTGCACATCTTCACACTTCCATCTTTTAAATTAAAATGTGTGTTGTCAGGTATGCATAAACCAGGATCTGGTGAGGTGTGTGTCGCGTTGTGCGAGGGATGTCTCTCTCCTCTAGCGGCAGCGGTGGGTGGTATTCGCTAGTCAGGAGGTTTTAAAGGCTCTCACTGGAAAGTTTTCCCCGCTTCAGCAATGGGTAAGTCAAAGGTCAGATGTTCTTTTGTCTTTTAAGTACACTATCATTTAAAAGTTCAGAGTCTGAAAGATTTTGAATGTTTTTAGAATTATTTTAGGTATTAATTCTTCCTTATATGTGTGTTTATACAGTTTTATCTTGATGCAGTTGAGGTGGTTCAGCCCCTTCAATCTCTTCCTGCTGAGGAATTTGCCCCAAGGTGGGTGTGAAGCAATCTTGTTTTGTTAATTCCTATGTTTCAACAGCATTTTGAGAATATTAATATTCCTTGTCGTTTTTTTTCTTTCTGATCTACAAGCATTTATATTTTAATTCAGAAATTGTCTTGAAAGAATGAGTTCACCCAAAAATGCAAATTCTGTCATCATTTACTCATTGTCGTAATTCTTAAATCTGTGGTTCTCAACCAGGGGGCCTCAACAAACTTACAAGAGGCCTCAAAATGACTTAAACTTATTTTAAATCAGACAAAAAGCTGTAAAATAAGCCAAAACAAGTAAGGATCATGATCACAATTTTTTTTTGTTTTGTTTTGTTTTTTGGCGTTGAAGAACCATGGTTCTCTCTGAAAAATGAGGTAGCCTAATTTTGTTATTTCTAGACCTGAAAAGTCATTCTTATTTTATTATATTATATTTTTTTCAGGTAGAAATTAGTGAGTATACAAGATTATGGAGGACCTGAAAGCAGACAACACAGTCTAGTCAAGTCACATTTACATTTATTTATATAGCGCTTTTTACAATACAGATTGTATCAAAGCAGCTTCACAGTGATGAAAATAATACATGAACACAGATCAATAATATTGTTGAATATAAAATGAATATGAAATTAATCTATATAAAAGAAAGATGGGAGAGGGAGGCGAACATAGTGTTGTCAGGTCAGGATTGGGGGAAATAATAAATAAATATCAGTGGAAAACCACAAATTCCTCATTTTGGAAGGAATATGGGTGGAAAAATACACTAAGGTTGTTTTGCGATCCCAGCACAGAGAAAACATGGAGATACTAAATGTTGGAGATCTTGTGGTGAAACTAGAGCAAATCACTTCCATATCTTTTGGGGTTGCTCTCATATAACTTAATAATGGGCACAATTAAAAGTGGTATTTGATTAGGTGATAGAAACGAACATACCTTGGGAGAACGGAGACTCTAAAATTAAAAAGAAAGGATGATTATAAATTGCTTCGAATTATGTTGTTGGCTAGTAGGAAAGCAATAACCAGAAGATGGTGAAGTGATTTGGTGCCTAAAGTGGAAGAATGGGTAGATGTAATGCTAAGCATTTATAATATGGAAAAGCTAACTGCGTCCATAAGATTCAAAGTCGATACATTTAAGAATATCTGGAAAGGATGGCTTAAATATATTAGGCAACATAGAAAGGATTTTGTTTAGACACTTGTGGTAAGGTTTGAATGTTTATGAATACCTCTTAAATTTATTTAAATGTAGATGGATGAAGAAAATAAATGTACTATGCAAAGATCGTCACTGAGAAAAATATATACCATGCCCCGGTTCTAAGCTACAGTTTTATTTTATTCTTTGTTGGTGTTTTGTGTTTTTATTTGGTTTTGACGTGTGCTTGTAGGGGTGATCGGTACGATGCATTGAGGGCGTGTCTATCGCGAGTCGCTGTGTTTGAAACTGCACAGTTTTCAAGTCTTTATGGTGGGCTGTGGTGCTATTGGCTGTGAGATGCTGAAGAATTTGGCACTTTTGGGTGTGGGATTGAACAGATGCTCAGGAGAGGTGGGGATATACATCTGATGGGACTCTTCTCATTTACTTTAGAAATGGAAAGTTGGTACAATTCTTAGAATGCATTTTTTTGATTCCTAGATTTGCATTACTGATCCAGATTTGATTGAGAAATCCAACCTCAACCGGCAGTTTCTCTTCAGACCACACCATATACAGGTATCTTATTAATTTCATAGTTTTTTCACTCTTTCATTCAAGAATTACTTCTCATTTCATTTTTGCCCATTTTCCTCCCTCTCTGTAGAAGCCAAAGAGCACTACAGCAGCAGCTGCCACATTAGAAATAAACCCAGAGCTCAAAATAGAAGCTCATCTGAATAAAGTATATCCTGCTACAGAGGACATTTATAGTGATGCCTTCTTCTCCCGCCTCAACGTGGTGGTCACCGCACTGGACAACGTGGAGGCTTCGGAGATATGTGGATAGGTAATCCATGATTAACAGCAGAATTCATTTTTTTTCAAAGTATAAATTCTTTGCACATTCTTTAATGGTTCTTTTGTGAACTTGCAGTCGGAGCGTATCCAATCAGAAAGCTCTGTTAGACTCGGGTACCATGGGTACGAAAGGACACACTGAGATCATCATCCCAAACCTCACTGAATCCTACAACAGCCATGTGAGTGTGAATAAGTGTTTATATAGGCTGTGTGCTAGTTTGTGTATAAATTAACCCAACTGTGGTTGTGTTTCTTAGAGAGACCCACCGGAGGAGGAGATTCCGTTTTGCACTCTAAAGTCTTTTCCTGCTGTCATTGAACACACCATACAGTGGGCCAGAGACAAGGTCAGTAACACACACTCTTACACACATTACCAGGTGTAAATATTACCGTATTTTCCGCACTATAAGGCGCACTTAAAAACCTTTAATTTTCTCAAAAGTCGAACCGTGCGCCTTATAATCCGGAGCAACTTATATATGGATCAATTGGTTAACAATAGGGCTGGGCGATATGACGATATATATCGTTACCGTGGTAGAAAGCGTCAGCCGTAACAGATTTTTTTATTCCGTGTATACCGCGAAAATGTAAATAAGTGGGCGTGGTTAACTCCCGTGCAGCGCGCGTGAGACTGATGCTGAGATTTGTCAAAGAAACATGGAGAAAGCAGATCAAGTGGATCCACAAAGGAATTCCGTTTTCTAAAGGTTTGTTGTTAACGTGATATGTTCGGGGAAAGGCAGCCGTCAACTAGAGCAGTGCAGCACCCAGGCAGAGAGAGTGCACGTTCGCAACGGGAACGCATGAAGTTACTTGATAACATTTCATAGGCTATATCAATATCATTACGAATAGAAATAACCTTAAATAATGTATAGTTATCCGCATTTTTCCTTCCCTTCTTTTTAAACATGAAAATCACATTCAGCATGAATGAACATCCTGCTTGTTAAAACGAATCCTGTTTCTGAGGCAAAATTACTAAATATGCAGCGCGAGTTATATATTTAACTCCAAACAATTGCCTACCGAACCAGTTGATAAAATCTTCCTTTGATTCGATACGTGATTACAACTTGACTCTCAAATTAATCGATCGCATTTTGTTGATGCAAAAGACGCGCGCGCACATGCACTGAGAGGGAGCGCGCGGTGTTTACCGGGCTATGGTCTAATAACGACGCACTGTTATAAGGTGTGTATAATTTAAACTACTTAGTCAACACTAACAGTAGCTGCGGTTTGGTTTTCATATTGCTGCTCTCCTTCTAGTCACTTCTGACCTCCTCTTGATTAAAGCTCAGGGTGACGGGTTGCCAGATATAACAAAAAGAGCAAAACAAGCCCCTTAAAATGCAGTATAATAAGCACATGTGGTAAAAATATATCATAATTATATTATATATATTATAATTATAAACTGATTGATGAAGTAAAGCAATGCATGAGATTGAAAATTATTTTTGAATTGCATAGAAGATTGAAAAATTAGTTGAAAAGCACCTATAAAGTTGTATTTAATATCAATCTGTTGTGGGAAGTTCATCTAAAAGTTGATGAGTCTTTTTTGTTTACTATATTTTGCTATAAAAATAGTTTACCAAATAAATAATTTACCAAATAAAATAAAAATAAAACAAGGTGACGTACTTTTCATTTCTAAAGTATTTGGGTTTATTTATTATACAAAGCCCTTTTTGTCGATATTTTTTTTTTTTTTAGGATAACTATATAAATAACTATATCGTGAAATATATCGTTACCGTGAAATAAAATTAGTCATATCGTGAAACACAATTTTGGTCATATTGCCCACCCCTAGTTAACAACGCTCCCGCGTTATTAAATTCTCCCGCGAACTCGCGCTCGTGTCCATCTTATGCCCGCTTTGTCACACGGCCAGTTCAACCTCGTATAAATCAGGTTATGTGTGTAAATCACTTGCCCGCTCGCGAGCGCTCACTCTTATCAGACCATAGTAACAAACAGACTATCCTCTGCGCTGCCTACTCCTCACAGAATGTTCATAAAGCGCTCCCTGTTCACAGTAACTGGGTCGTCTCATTCAAAACAGCCAGCTGTTGCTGTCAGCGAGCCGCCGCACAATGAATACTCATGAGTCAGGCTGCGAATGTAAGTTACGTGCCCGTCCCAGTGCGCTCACGCTTACTAAATAAACGCCTCACCTCCGGCGCCGCACACTCTCTACATTCCCTTTAGCACATCTAGTGGATGCATAACGCAAACCCAGTCAAACGTTTGACTGCAGTATCTTATGCGCATTATCTTTTAATCCGGTGTGCCCTATATATGAAATGTTCTAAAATAGGTCATACATTGAAGGTGCGCCTTATAGTGCGGAAAATACGGTAGGCGGATTTTTCCATGTTTTTAATATTGCTGTTTGTGAATGTAAAATGTCTGCACAATTTTAAAGATTAAAGTGCATATAGTTATTGTCTCCTAAAACCAAATGCAAGCCAATTTTATTTATATAGCACTTTTCCAAACAAATCAATGCAGTTCAAAGTGCTTTACATGTTCATTTTTTTATTGCGCGATTAACGGTCTTTTTAACGGTCTTGTCCTAGCAAACTTTGTACTTTTTTCACATGCTTTTGCAACAGGACGGCATGTGTCCTGAATCCTGATCCATTTCGGCATTTCACGCTCGTCTATTCACTTCAAAGCCGGCTCGCAAGCCCAAACGAGTGTGTTGCACTGAAACAAGCCAATCCACTTTCCCATGTTGATAAGAGCATTAAAATGAGAAAAAATTATGTAACAAAAAGAAATCAAAAAACATTTAGAATATGTGCGATTAATCGTGAGTTAACTATGACATTAATGCGATTAATCGCGATTAAATATTTTAATCGTTTGACAGCACTAATTAAAATACAGAAAAACATTCAATTAAAACATTGTAAAATATTACAGGAAGGCTATTAATAGAGAAAACTATTAAAAGAACTATTCATATTTTCGGCACATCTTATTTTCTCTGGAAGGTTATTCCAGAGGCGAGGAGTAGTGGCTAAAAGTAGCATCACCAAATCTTTTAGTTCTACCATGTGGTACTATTAAAAGAAAAGAATCTGATGATCTGAGAGTCCTTACAGGTTCATATACTGGAAGCATTTTTAAAAGATTAGACAAAAGATTAAACAAGATCTGTTTGCAGACTCTCTGAAAAATGAGATGATGTGCATTATGTATTATGAGAAGAATCACTGTACCTATTACTGATGTAATTATTATCATATTATTTCGTTATTTTAGTGTTTCTGTAGACCATTTCACAAGATGTAAACAACAGTGGTCCAGAAGCACTTCCTGTTTCAGTTATTTAACACTACATAAAAGCTGGGATAAAATACAACCAACAGAACATTTAAAACTGAATCAAAAAGTTAATCAAACATCTTTAAGATGTTTTCTTTACATGTGAAATAAAGAAAACCGTTACAAACTGAAACAGGAAGTGTTTCTGGACCAGTGTTGTTTACATCTTGTGAAATGGTCTATATATATGCGTTTTAGAAATGTTGAAGATTTTGACATTTTGAAGGCAAGAAATATAATTTTATTGTAATATTTTTGATGATTTTCGAGTAACCTTTTTTTAAAGTGTTTTCACTAAAACGCTTAATATTTAAGAATTTTAAGTCCAGAAACCCTTCATGTCTTTTGTAGGTTTGCTGCGGTTTTAACATTAATTGACTACTAGCTGACAGCTTAACCAGCAAAAATCCTGACCAATACCAAAATCCACATAAAGGATGATCAGGGACATGATTTTTATTATTGGACATGTGATAAATGTTTTAATATAGACATAGTTAAAAAGTGTAAATTGGAAAGAATCCTTAATTAAAGAATCCCTCATTAACCCTCCTTTGTGAATCTTTTGCACTCTTGATGGTTCACTTCTTAATTTCTGTGTGATCTTATTTAACACATTAAAAACAATTGCTCGGTTTTGGCGTATTTTACTTTCATTTCCAATGGTTGGTCAATTTTCACTACAAACAGCCACTGTGTGACTTCTATGACAACTTAGACTCATTAAATGAAATCCATTTTTTGTATGTTCAGATTGTACATTTAAGAAGGTCACCAAGTTTTCAACAACTATCTAATAGTTGGTCAAAAATGACAAAAAAAAGCTTTGATACAATCAGTTCGACTGGATCTCCTTAGAACTCCTAACAGTGTTTGGAAATGCTTTGAGCGATCTGATTTGTGGTCTTGTTTTTGTTGTGTATAGTTTGAGAGCTCTTACTCCCACAAACCCTCCATTTACAACATGTTCTGGCAGAGTCATTCATCACCTCAGGATGTGTTACAGGTGAGGATTTATACTCCATGCTTACCTAAACAGACTAATTTATCCTTGTAGTTTAATTTCATTGCTTGTGTGTGCAGAGGATGATGGCTGGGGAGAGTATGGAAGGATCATTTCAGGTCATTAAGCTGTTGAGTCGGAGACCCACTCAATGGAATCACTGTATAGCTCTTGCTCGAACTCAAATTCAACAAGTACTTCAAAAGAAAGGTAACTGTCCTGCAGAAGTTAATAGTGCCATTACCGCTATTGTTTTTGGCATTTAAAGGGATTTATATCATGTTTTTAAATGCTTTATATTATAGTAGAATATTTCTCATTGAAGAAAAGTGTGTATGTGCAATGTTTACACAACATATCTCATTTTTACTTGAATTTTTCAGGCGTTACAACTACTTCACTCATTTCCACTGGACACACGGCTAAAAGACGGCAGTAAGTCTCATGATTTGCTCACTTGTGCAGATGAGCTGTATTAATAGCCAATAGAATCATGAAAAGTGTTTCTCCTCTTTTTTATTTTCAGGTTTGTTTTGGCAGTCTCCCAAACGGCCGCCTTCTCCTATAGAGTTTGATCTCAGTGACCCACTGTGAGTATCTGAGTAAATATTCTGTTTTATAGACTGTTACTCACAGTGATGGAGAAACATGAGATTTAAAAAATAAAAAGATGTAATGTGTGGAAGTTCATGAAAAATGTCTTTCTCCTACATCAGGCATTTTGGTTTTGTTGTCAGCGCAGTCTCGGCTTTTTGCTGGAATTTATAAAATTCCATATTCAGAGGAGGTAATTTTTTTTAACATCTCAATCTGGGTCTGTTTCATTTTTTTAATTGTGTGTTATCTGAATAAAATTCCTGTATTATTTTCTTTAATGTTTTGTTGTTGATTTTTCTTACGTGCTGTTCAATAATTCACAGAAACTTTCCTATGAGGCTGTTCAAAGTGTTCTAGCTAAAGTGGAGGTTCCCGAATACAAACCAGCTGAAAAGGTATGTGTTCTTTTACCAGTTATTGTTTGTATTTAGTATTAACCATTATTGAAAATGTCTGTCTTTGATCCATAAATAAAACATAACCTAATTTTGAGTTGTTTAAAGGTGAACTATTGAGAGATTTTTTTTCCTACCAAGTAACTTTTCCTAGTGTTTAACTGTACACAAGGGTCAGTACATTGATAATAAAGGCATTTAAAGTGCTAGATCTTTTTGAACTGTTCAATCTATGAAAGTTAAAAAAATGTATCACTGTTTCCACAAAAATAGCAGTGTGACTGTTTTAAACATTAATAATAAAATTAAATGTTTATTGAGCTCCAAATCAGCATAAGCCCCGTTCACACTACACGCCAGTGGCTGCGTTGGAGGGCGTTCCCCACTACTGGTTGCCTAGTAATGTTTGTGAGTGACAATCACGGATGTTACTCTATGTTAGACAACAAATGCGTTCTATTGCAGCTAAAAACAAATATTTTGGAAGGAAAAGTCTAAATATAAATGGATCAGTACATAAACTGCAAAATATTAAAGATGAACGAGAAACAGTGAGTGCTCTTTGCCAGTCGCGGCTATTTAACTGCAGCAACGTGCAAATACCGGTCTATCTGGGTTCCTGAAACCAAGTCAGTAAGGTGAACACCACTGTATGTACACAGAGATATATCATCCATTATAGGACAGTTTCTGACTGCAAAAATGAGCTTCTCGTCAACTAGCCTCTGGGCAGACTCAGGACTTGAAGAGTGATGCGCTCCACTGACTTCACTCCTATTGGTTGTTGCTCGTGAAATCGCTCTTCATTTGCATAAAGTTAAAACTTTGTCACGTCGCTGGACACGCCCTCCGGCTCGCCAACGGCTCGTGACCGAGTGTGTCGCGGGCAGTCGCCCACTCACCATTAAAAATTAATGGTATCGTGTTCGCTTGGTCGCGTGTAGTGTGAACACAGCTACAGAATGATTTTTTTATGGATCATGTAACATGAAGCTTTGCCGTAACAGGTATGTGTTATGCAAATGTATTGATTTTCAGGTAAAAGCCTGAATTAAATAAAGTTTGGGATTCTCTTCAGATAGAATTGGTATTTTTAATTATGGCCTAAATATTGATTTCAAATCGAATCGCTAGGTCTTTGCTAATTTCTTCCCCTTATAGATTCAATGACATCATAAAATAAGTATCACTTATGGTGCAGAAAGTGCATGAACTGGCTTTTTAAATTTTATTATATTGTTGTCTGAGGTCAATTTATGATGTTCAACTTGGTTTTTGCATTTAAAAACATCAAAATGAATAAGTAATAGGCTATTTTGTACCCTAGTTTTGAGTCTAGCGAAAAAATGCTCTGTTTTAAAGGGCGTCTCTCACTGAAGACTTGGAAAGTAAATGCCCACTGCTGTGAGTGGATAACAGTTTTGCATATTATAATGAGTTTCAACTCACCTGTCGATGCATTTGGGGGAATTGTTTTGAAAATGTCCAATGTTTTAAAATGGCAATCCGGTGTGATTCGCCCATAGCATGTTACAACCCTATGAGTCCAGATGTAGTTGCAGCCATTCCTTGTCAGATACCAATATAGATTGGCACAGTAGCTTGATTCTTTACTCTTACATTGGATCTGCTATCCAGCTATTCTTGCAATAACAATCCTGCAGTGAAATGTAAGCGACGAGACAATCGTCTCGATAATGTTTTACCCTCGTCTGCTGGTAACATCATAAAGTAAAAATAAATTTATTGGAATCCAGTGTCAATAAAAGCTTTTATTGGACTAACAAGGACGTTTTCAGTTCTGAAACTTACAGGCTATTCTTATAATATGATGACCTCTTAGATGTCAAAAGCTCAATGAAAATTTGATTCGACTTTCTGTTCATCACCCTTTTAAAAAAATAGCTTGACAGAAACGCCACCAATGGTGCAGAAATTGCTCTCTTCCCTTTAAGAAAATAACTACTAAGCATCTGTGTTTGTATCAGCATATAGAGACAGATGAGTCTGTTAAGAAGCCTGATCATTTGAAAATGACAGTGAGCAGTGAAGAGGAAGAGAGAAGCGATCTCACAGCTACAGGAGGTCATCAGCTCCGGCTTTATAACACCTGGTTTGTTTATTCTCATCTACATACTCTAAACCAACATTTCCATACACTTTTCCCTCTTATTTTGTATCTTTTCCTTTCTTTTTTGTCTTTAGAGAGGCTACATATGACTCCGCTGTTCTTTGAAAAGGATGATGACTCAAACGGACACATGGATTTTGTAGGCGTGCAGCGTCGGCTGTGCCGAGCTCACATGTATGCCATCGAGGCTGCCGACAGACTACAAACCAAACGAATTGCTGGCAAAATCATCCCTGCTATCGCCACATCTACAGCTGCCGTCGCAGGACTGGTGAGAGATTAAAAAAAAACGATTGTAGGGAAATTGTTTTCTATGATGATTCCTGTTGTGTTTAGTCTTATGCTTTGTGTATTTATGATTGTGTTATTTTTCATTCTTCGTAGGTGTCAATTGAGTTGGTAAAAGTTGCTGGTGGTTATGGATTTGAGTTGTTTAAAAACTGTTTCTTCAACCTGGCAATTCCAGTCATGGTGCTCACAGAAACCGCTCCGGGTCAAGAGAACCCAGATCAGGTAACGCTACACTCATGCACAGATTGGCACTTGTAAAAATAATTAGATATGTGTTTCTTATCTTTGTATAATTTGATCTTTTTGTTTTCACCAGAGATGATATCTCCTTTTCTATCTGGGACCGTTGGACTATCTTCGGTCACGAGGACTTTACCTTGTCTGATTTCATCAGCGCAGTAAGGGTGAGTACCACTTTTCAGCCTGAAGGTTAATAATGTCAAGGGTACTTTACATTTTTAACAGAGATCCAACTGTACCAAAAATGATCAAAGTCCCTTTTTTAAGTAGATAATATCCCCAATTTTCATCAGCTGTGGATTAAACACACTGGTTACACTAAAATGTATTTTAGCAGTATTTTGTAAGTTTAGCAGCCTTTTCAGCATTTTAACCACTTTTTCATAATTCTTAATGTGATAGAAATAAAACAGTATATTTTACTGATAATTAAAAAACCCTTTTTCTAAACCTGAACTTCATTGAAATAGCAATGTAACTGCAATTAGGGTTGCAAGGGGCGGAAAATTTCCAGAAAGTTTCTGGTAAATTTCCATGGGAAGTTAAGCGGTGGAATTTTGGAAATATTCCATATTAGAACATCGGATGGTGCACGTGGCATTTTTCTATAAAATAAGCTTGTAAGAATACTAATGCAGTGCAAGAGCTTGTAAGAAATAAGAATACTAATGCAATGGCATGAACATAAATAGTAAGACTAGCTAAACAACTGGAATGATCTTGAAAACATATTGCAGGTGGCAAAAAAACAGACACATGAGGTAGCTTATTTAGTATCTAACTTATCAGCATTGCTACTAGATGAATTAGGGCTGCACGATATTGGTAAAAAATAGCATTGCGATATTTTATTTTTCCACGATATATATTGCGATTTAAAAACAATTTCTCCAGATGACTTGAATAGCTCTATTTGGAAAGAAGTGAATCATTCTAGAATGACTGGGGTGGTTTTGTCATGAAGTAAATCCACATAGAAACTAATATTAATAGAATGTTAACTAATGTAGTTAACAAGACTTTAATAAATGGAACCTTATTGTAAAGTGTTTCCGTTTTATGTGTCTTGAGTTCAGTGTTGGATAGATCAGTTGTTTTAACCATTCATTAAAGTGAATTGGTTCAAAGGAGTCATTAGTTCACGAATCGGACATGTCATTAACGGATAGATTTTAAAAAAAAATAAAAAAAATGTAAATTGAAAGTGTGGTTAATGTCATCTGAATGTGTGGACCGCTTTTCAGCTTTTCAGGGATGATAAGGCGAAGTTATTTTAGCACACTTTGTGGTATACCACAACCAGTGGTAGTTCAGAAGAAAGAAAATCCTACATCCTACTTCACTCATCGTTTTGTGATTGAGGAATGACATGGATATTCAAGTGTATTTGAATGGCATCTGTTTGTTTTAGTCAAGATTATGCTAAAATATACTTTCCTCAACTATTTTTAAGTTCCCTATGAAGAGCCAACCCTCAACTTTGAAAATTCCCACTTTATTCCCATTTATTCCAAAAAGTTCCTGTTAATTCCCTTAAATTCCCATTAATTCCCATGGAAAGTTTCCATCTTTGAAAATTCCCAGAATTTTGCAACCCTAACTGCAATGTTGAAACACTTTTCTAAAATTCACTTTAGATACAATTTACTCTGCTGTTCATTTTGGGGTTGGTAAGATTTTTTTTATTTATTTAAGAAATTGATTATTCAGCAAGGATGCATTCAATTGATCAAAAGTGACTGGAAAGATACTTTTACATTGTTACTAAAAAAATAAAAGAAACTTTCTATTCATCAAAATAGATGAACCATGAAAATATCAATCATAGTTTCCAGAAAAATATTAAGCAGCACACTATAAGAAATGTTTCTTGAGCAGCAAATCAGCATGATATCTGAAGTATCATGTGACACTTAAGACTTGTAGGAATGATGCTGAAAATTCAGCTTTCCATCACAGGAATACATAAAAAAATGTTAAAATTAGAAAACAATTGTAATATGTTACTACAGAACTCTTTTGATCAAATAAATGCAGCCTTGGTGAATCTAAAATATACATAAACATGATTTTTGTTTTTTAATAGTCAATAGTCTCCTAAAATTACATTTAAGACATGTTATTAATGTAAGAATTAAAGGGACACTGTGTAGTTCTGTAGGTATTTTATTATCTGAAATCAATATTTTTATTCATAAATATGTCCTTAATGGTGTACAAATACCTCTGCAAATTATCTGACTTATCCCCGTAAATGAAGAATTTATTATCTTAATTATCATGGGACGGGTAGGTTCACGGAGGCTTCCATGTCGTTCCGCCATCTTGAAAAACTATAATAGCAGAGAGTGTCAAAAAGTACCACCAGCCAAACGCGTTTCCACAACGCGTTTTCGTTCAGACTCAGAGCTAGCGTCACGTGACTGAAAGCATCAGAAACGGAGGAGGAGAGCATTGAGGCGCATTCGCGGCAAGTTTAGTTTAGTGCATTGCACTCCTATGTTTTTTTATTTCTCTATTATTTGTAATGGCGGACCATACATACGCCGAGCCACAGGAGAAGACCTCGTCGCAAAAAAAGGCCAGACTTGAAAGAAAAAGGAAACGTGACCGGAGATCAAAAATAGCAAAAAACCAGAGTAAATGTCGGGATAAGTTAGCGTTTTCAAGGTGGAAAGAGCTAATGCAGCAGAAAGATTTCAAAAGAGACGCTGAAGTTGCCTGCTTTCTCCTCGACATGTAAGTTAATGTTACAGTCTTACTTAATTTTTTGTCATTGCTTGGTTGTGTATTTTATTATATAGACAGTATAACATTTCTAGTTAAAGTTAAACAAACTCTTTGATTAATAGCAGCTGAGTAACGTTACTTTACTCAATAGCTGCCATTGTGAAGGTGCTAAAATCAAGGTTTGTAAGTTTACACTTTATAACCTATAAATTCATTAAGAATATAGAGTTAATGATTGTTTTTGCATTGTTTGCACACCTAAGGCTATTTCAAGATTTTAGTTTTCTGACATTTTATGTTATTTATCATTTATACTGTGACCGCATCGAATAATGCAGAAGCATACAGTAATTTTGTATGTAGCCTATGGCTATAGTTTCATTTGTGAACATTGGAGAGGGTCAACAACTGCCAATATAAATGGTCAATAAACCATGATCTGATCTAACCTCTGGTCGTTTCTCTTCGCTGCCTTTGGAAACTTTCAATCCTACTTTGATCGTCTCTTGTAGCTGCCGGGTATCTTTGTCGTCGTTGTGTTGACACTCGTGCTCCTCGTCGTCCATCTCCTCGCCTAGATCCCACTGATCCACTGCCTCTCTGTCCTCTACCTCTTCCTCTCCCTCTCCCTCTTCCTCTCCCTACTTCTGAATCATCCGAGAATGATATCTAACAATCACGTAAGTCAGAAAATATAACGAATAAAGTCGTTAAATTCAGTCGAATAAAGTTTTTCAGTGTCAGCAACTAATACTGTAACATTCATTTGTTTGTTGAGTCACGTTGCTGTTTTTTTATTTTTTAATTACAAACCTGTTCATTCGGAGAAAACTCGATGAAGTGTTACTACAAGACATCCTGTCATAGCATTTTTGGTACATAACGGCAACCGTAGATGCAGTACGCACTTGAAAAAGCGAGGCGCTGGAGAGCAAATTTCCTTTGAATGCAAAACACTTTTTAACCACTAGATGGGGTAGATCCTACACAGTGTCCCTTTAATGAATTATTGCTTAGTACATATGAACAAACATTTGTTTTATGCTTAATTTCAGGAGAAGTACGGAATTGAGCCCACTATGGTTGTTCACGGAGTGAAGATGCTGTATGTGCCTGTTATGCCGGGCCATAACAAAAGACTCAAACTGACGTAAGGCCCAACTGTAAAATAGCCTATTATTATAAAAATAATCTTACACTGTAAAAGCTTACATGTTTCAGCTTATGTGTCTAATTTTGTGCAATGACTATCAACAAATGCAATTAGAAAAATAATGCACGCTGCTTTGTGGTTTTCTTGTGAATTTCCATAACAATATCGCTATTTGCCTTCTTCTTGCAGAATGCATAAACTGATCAAACCTTCAGCAGGCAGGAAGTATGTTGACCTCACCGTATCATTTGCCCCTGAGGTGGATGGTGACGAAGATCTGCCCGGTCCCCCAGTGCGCTATTACTTCAGTCGAGAAACTGAGAGTGGCGAGACGGCCTAACACACACATACACACACTCTCACAAACTCTCCTCCCTCTTGCTCTGTGGACCACAAGTGGAGTAGCACTTGATCTGACTCAATGTACATAGTGAATTTTTGTTTTCTACTGGTTTATTATTTTATTGCACAGCATTGTCTGTGCAGATGCCTTAAGATAATTATATTGTGCTTCAAAGTGACAATAATAATGGTTATAATATGAATGCTCTAAAGAGTAAAACAAAAAAGAAAGTGTTTACACAACTTCCCCAGGGCTTATTATTCTATGTTAGTCTTTTAAACTAGGAGAGGATCCTGTAAAAAAATCAATAGAGGGCTTGTAAAAGAAGAACGTTCATCATGAATCAGCTGTAATTTATTTGCACATGTTTTAGGAGGATATTGGGGTTTAAGAATTTATCAGTCACTGTAAGCAACATAACACCAAAGATTTCACCTCTGGTTTAAAATGGTTATCATTGGCATTCAATGATGCTTCACAACTGGTTTCCCTTGAATGTGGCTGTCAGGTTCTTCATGATCATAGCTTTTTGCAAAAACTACACAAAAACTACAATGCAAAATGCATCTTGTAGTGCCACTAGAGGGCGCTATAGTTTATAGTATCCTTGTACCCATTTGCAACAATCAACCGCTTTGACTTGAGCAACCAGGCTTAAAGGATGAGGCTCTACTTAATTGACACTGATATAGACATATTAATATCACTTTTAACTCCAACTTGCATGTTGACATCTAAAACAGGCTTTTCCCAATTCTCCTTGCTGCATTTACAGTCTTGTTGATGTCATTGACTCCTAAAGTGAATCCTAAAGTGTCCTTTAGGCAGTTGGCTGTTGCTTAGCACACATGTGATGGGCAGTAGTGATCAGAAATCTCTTGCGTAGACACACCTGACTCGACACACCACTTTGAGCTTCTAGTGGATATGCTAAAATGCACAAAGAACAGGAAAACACAGACAATGTTTCTAGTTTGATCCCTTTAAATTAAACCTTCAGTTGCACCGAATTCCCTGCCATGATGTCCAGCATTTCCAGTTTATAAGAAATTGAAATCTGATGATATCTAAAGGAGCTAAACCAGTGATTGGAAAATATGATGTCATTGTGAATACAGTATTCAACAGAAAGTTAAATAAATCAAGTCAAAAAACTTCTAAATGTATTTCCCATTTTCTTCTTTTATGTATTTTCCCAGCTCTTCTATCTACTTAACTTGTGGTAGTGTGTGGAAAAAATCTGAAAAGTAGCATGGGTCTTCATTTGATCTATGACAAGATCACTCTGAAGGTTTGTGCTGTACTGAGTCTATGGTACTCATATTAATAATACTGTGATGTAATAAAACTTTCAAAATATAGTTTTTAGGGTCAGGAAGACATTACTTTTATTCAGCAATGAAGCATTCAATTGATCCAAAGTGAAGAAAGATTAAAAGTAAAGACATTTATAATTGTTACAAAAGATTTCTATTGCATACAAATGCTGTTCTTTTGACTTACTATTCTTTAAAATCCTGAAAAAAGCATTTCACACTTTCCATAAAAATGTTAAGCAGCACAAATGTTTGACAAAGCCAACTCAACATATTGATTTCAGAAGGACTGAATTAATTGGCTGCTGAAAATTCAGCTTTGCTACATACAGGAAAAAATACACTTTAAAGTATATTAAACTAGAAAACCTATTTTAAATTGTAATATTTTTTTCACAATATTGCACTGCATTTTTGATCAAATCAATAGAGCCGTGGTGGGCAAAAAAATACTTATTTCAAAAACATAAAACAGTCTTATCGACGTTAAACGTTTGAATAGTGTATATTTTAGGGCTGTGAAATCGATTAATTCGCATCCATTATAAATGTTTGTGTTTACATAATATATGTGGGTGCACTGTATATAAATATATATATATATATATATATATATATATATATATATATATATATATATATATATATATATACATATATATATATACATACACACATGCATGTATATTTAAGAAAAAATTTTTATTTATATATAAAATATTTACAATATAAATTGTCTATAAATCTATACACAGTATATACATGAAAATATTTCTTAAATATATACAAGCATGTGTGTGTGTTTATATTTATAAAATAATTATACACAGTGCACCCACATATATTATGTAAACACAAACTTTTATTTTGGATGCGATTAATCGCAATTAATTGTTTGACAACCCTATTTAAATGAATAGTGTCTTTTTTTATTGTTTTTCATGTGCACAAGCATAAAAGTGAGTCTGAATGCATGGAGGTTTACGATTGACTCTGAAATATTTGATTCATGCCTTTATTCTTTAGAATGCAAACAACTCGGCTCTGTCTCTGTTCTTAGCACGGGTGCTGCTTTAAGGAGTGGAGTTTGACCTCTGGGTCACTTGGGACAGCACGTCTCGAGCGTGTGCTTTCAGGACACGTATGCCTTTTGTTGTTTCTGCAACTTCATGCAACCACAACCACAAAAATAAATCTCTCACATTGGATGGGTTGAATCAATAAAAAATCCTTTACCTACCTATTCACTAAAACACAACACAAACACGTTAGTTTAAATGTTTCACAAACTATATATAATTCTGAGTGTAAAAAAGCACACACACACTTATAGTTCAGACAGAGCAGGAGGCCTCAGGAATTCAATTTACCCTGGAGTGTCAAATAAACTGCCTTCCACAGTCTGTCGGGTCAAAGATCACACCAAAAGTCTGCACCCTCCCCCTTTCCCATACACACAGTCAAAGAAATTTAAGAGCACAGATGGTTAGTGACTATCTTGTTGAACATGCATAGCTACAAGCTTCTCGTTCTCCTCCTGTGCCGTCTTTTCCCGAGGAAGATGATGTAACAGAATAGCTAATATAGCAGTCTAGACTCTGGACAGCTGCTTGAAAGCTCATGTCATGCAAACATATTAAAATGGGATCTTTGCTGAAATCCATCCATTAATTAGTTAGACCAACCACATACATATACTAATTAATTTCAACAAAGATCTTATAAACGCAATAGGATCTTTATTTTATTTCAGCTTAATGCAAATACGCCATGATACGTTCGAGTTGATTACACATAAACACTGGTTTAAGTGTTCGAGTTAAATGCACTTTAAAGTGCAGGTTGACACGATATTTATTATCAGAACTGAATTATTATTTCGGACAGTTTCTTGTTTTTAGCGGTACATTTGCTCCACAGTTTAAATTGTGTAAGGTTCTCTCTCCCATTCTCCAAACTTTCCGTCACGCTCTCTCTTCTCCCCATGAATGTGTTTCCTGTGGTCCGCTCTCTGATTGGTCCGCTGCCTGATTGTTCCGTCTGATTGGTCCGCTGCCTTCCGGGGAGGCGCGGATTGGAAGACGGAGCTCGACATCTGGAAGGGAGTAGTGATGGGAAGTCCGACTCAGTTCTGCGAATCGGTTCTTTCAAGCTGTGTATTTCAATGAACAATGATCCGTTTGGTTCTGACCCGTTACGCCATTCCAGCATGACATGTACTGTATTATGTGCTATATATAAGCAATAATGGTGGCACAGCTTATTAGGGCTATGCTTCCAGTACTATAAACAGAAGTGTAATGACCGAACCCACTTATTTTGAAATGATGTTGATTGCAATGCTGGCTATTGGTGACTCTTGAAAATAGACCCTTTTTATTTGAAGTTTGTAATTATTCTTCCTTGCATAATTTTACATTAATGAACGTAGTTTTCAAGAAACTATTTGAATTATTTTTAAAAAACCCTCAAATTTATTGTATTATTTTATTATTCTATGGCGATAAAACAATACTTTAGCTCACTTCAGAATTTTCATGTTACCCAGTTACAGAGTATAGAAGAACATATATACAACATGTAGCCTATATAATATGTATATGTAAAAATATACAATATGTTCTTTGCCTACAGGAAGTTGTAAGTCAAGTACCCCAGTTATATTGTTGAATTGTTTTTGCAGATATTTTTGTTAAAACATAAAGTCGTTTTGAATCTAGATTAAATTTACATTTCAGTAACAGTAATATTAATTGTCATCACTATACATATTTATAAAAATGTTTTTAATGTTTTAATAAAATGTTTGCTCATTGTTTTTCAACTACGGTCCAAATGAGAAGGCCCTATTGGTTGACTCGAGAACCGCCCGGTTCCGTGAACAGGCCATTCGATTCAGAATTGTTTTGTGAACCGGTTAATTGATTCAATGAAAAGGTCCGACTCAAACGATCGACTCGTTCGCGAATCGGACATCGCTAGAGGAGAGGAGGAGAAGAAAATACGAGAGGTAAACCAGAAAAAAAGGAGGAGAACAGGAGAGGGTGGTGACATCTGAGGTGAGTGATGTGCTAAGCCAAATTATTTAACCTGGACATAAGAGCAGCCGAATTTATGGTTTGAGAACATTTAATTATTGTCGTTCGCCACTTCTGTTGGTAATAAGTTTGAAAGGCTGGGCATATTCGTGGACGCGCTTCGCCCTAACAGCGATAGCAGAAGGCGGATAAACGCCTCGGGCTTCTGACTAACAGTATCGACATTATCGTTGCTAAAGTAACAACCACGCGGTGGCTTGATATATTGTAATAATTTTGACGCGTCTTTGATGTTGTTATATAATTTTCGTGTTTGTTGCGATGGAATGGTGTAAACGGGGGTCGTGCGTGTGGTCACAGCCCTCCTGAATATCGCTTGACTTAACGGGTCGCTTTGTGTTTGCGTTTGTTTCTTCACTTTTACAACGAATGCCGCTTCAACATTAGGCTGTATATTTGGCTATTAATCAAATGCCATTTGTTCCGTTCATTTCGCCACGATTATTTTTACGCGCCTCGCCTCTCCCCCATCAGGTCCATGGCAGGCTCCACAGCCCCCCGTTCAAGGCCAGGCCAATTGAAAAGTCAAAGCAGCGGGAATCCATAGCGTACCATTCGGGGCTGTGGAAAACGCGCTTGTTGGTTTAAGTTAAAGCACCAACTTGTGTGTTTGAAAGAATCATTCGTGTGAGCGCGCCCGTAGGCCCGTGTGAGTGTAGGCTACTCGCTGCTGAAGGTGCGCGCGTCGCAGTGGCGAGACTCCCGTTTTATGACGCCCGTTCTGCGGCAGGCACAGGCAGCTCCAACAGCAGACATGTTCTCTGAAGACCATTTCACATTCCCCGGTCCTCTTATAGAAGTACAATAGCCAATTATACTGTACACCAGTCACCGGCATAACATCTTCAACAGTAAGGCCTTTGCGAGCTGTCGTATAATTGGGTTGAAATGTACTTTAGAAAGCCAATGTAACATTGAGAGCTGATCTGGGAATTGTTACTTGAGAGCTTGTTGCTACATTTCTGCAAATCAATGTTTGTCAGATGAAATGGTTTTGGTGGCTTGTGTCAGTGGGTGTTCTGTTTGTTTATGATATTGCAAATGTGTTAAGGTCATTGCCACTGATTTGCATCCCTGGGCCTTCTACAGTTAATATCCACAATAGATGTTGGTTGTGATTGCTTCATGGGTTTGTCTTACCTCTCTTTACTGCACTGTTTATAAGCTATCTGTAGCTTGGGACATACATTTATAAATATTATTGACAATCTAAATATAGAAATATGTAATATGTGGAGGATGTGGTCCAAAATACGAAGACCACCTGCACCAGTGAAAATGTTGCATCTTTTTAATCAAAAGGTTCGTCAAAAAATGAAAGATTCTGTTGTTATTTACTCATCCTCATGTTGTTTGATTGCCTTCATCTTTGTAACACAAAAGAAAATATTTTTAATATTCTTTCCTATTTTTTTGTCTATTCACCAACATAATTAACATTTTTAAACACTATAACCATAATGAGTATAGCAATTTAATACAAGTTTTCTAAAAAGAAGATTAATCATTTGATGTAATTAAGTTTTTCATTTAGAGTTTTATTCACAAACATTGATGAACACAGCTCAAACATGCATGCTTAATACACACAAAGGTTTGTTCTTGTGTGTCAAGGTAATGTTATTAATGTGATTATATGTGATTAAAAACTTAGCTTGAACTTGAACCTTAAAAATGTTGATTATACAGACAGACTTTCAATTAATAGACAGAAGTGATTAGAGAATATTAACAAATGTTTTATGTGTTTGGAATAATGTTGAGGGTATGATGACAGAACTTTCAGTTTTGGGTGAACAAACCCTTTAATTAGGGATGCTCCGATCAGGATTTTTGCAGCCGATACAGAGTACCGATTTCTTGTCATGGTGATCGGCCGATAACGATTACCGATTCCGATGCTTAATTGACTTAATATAAGACAAATAAACAAAATGGAACAGTTTAATGCAGCTCATAAGGTTTATTTAAACATTGTCCAATACTGTGGAGGACAAAATAAACATTTAGTCTCCTAAAATGGAGAAGTCTGATGTAACTTAAACATCGTCCAATACAAGTCTGAGCAGGACAAAATAAATAAATAAAAAAATCAAACAACATTTAAACTCCTAAAAGAACAAATTGAAGTGGTTTGATACAACTCATTAGGTTTAATTAAACATTGTTCAATGTTAAAGAGAATAAAATAAATAGAAACATTTAAACTCCAACATGGAGAAGTCTGATGTAACAAATAAGGTTTAATTAAACATTCTCCAATATAAGTATCACGTACGTCCTCACGCATTGACGTCATCAAATCGCGATTCGGTTTGTAAGATCGGCCAAGTTCAGTGAGTACCGATTGAAGTCAAAAATTGTTATGATCAGCCGATACCGATCTCTGGCCGATCGATCGGAGCATCCCTACCTTTAATAATTTTTTTCCTGACAAAAATTATTATATAGTCAGGCCAGCATAAAAACATAGAAACAAAGAGTGTAAAAGTCATTCAAATTCATATTTTATGAACATAAAAGGGGTTTTTAAACTTATTCTTCATATTCATAATTTGTTGCTTTAGTACAACACTAAAGCCAGTTGTTTCAATTTGGAAACATGTTTGTCTTTATGTCAGACTTCATATTTTTCACAATAGGAAATACAAATATATATCTAGCTGAATTTCAGGAATTGCATACCTTGCAACTGATCGTGATTTAGCCTATATGATCAACTCATTTATTTGGTATGTTACTGATTGGTTAGAACTTGATTTAAAAATGTTCAGAATAGCATAATCTTTAAAGTTTCAGTAGAAGCAAGAAAATTTGGCATTTTCACATAATGATCAGTGGCACAAATTTAACATTTTATATGAATTAGTGACATATTAATAGTGCAGAATCTTTGTTTATTTCCTATAAAATAATATGCAAACTTTTAGATCTGAGTAGCAGATACTGAGTGCTGTAATTTGGACAGGCATTTTTTAACCATTTTTCTGTAAAAACTGTGAGTAGTGAGCACACATTCAGGATGCATAATGCAGTTAAATCTCAGTGTAAATAAACCTTTTTCAGTGGCTCTTTCTCTTCTTCTTGATCTCCTAAACTTGACTTTTATCCCTTCACTCCTTGTCTGTTTGTTGTGCAACAGCAGCTCAGTTCTGTCTGCTATAGTGAAAATAGTATACTAGTTAAGGATTCAGATTTCCATGTGCTCTGGCTGGGAAAAGGTCTCTGGTTCGGGATTGAGAGTCTTCTGGAATGTTTTGCTGAAGGCTGTTGTGGTCATAAAGTCTTATTTCCAGAGCCTTTGCTCCTCAAAAATGTTTGTGTAATGCAATGTTTGTTATAACACTCATCATGGGATATATTTTGGCACAATGCTATTTCTGCCAGCCTATGCAGTAACAGGGTTTTGTTGGGGTGTAAATGTGCTTGTTATTACAGGTCAGGACATAGACTGGTGGTAGTCAGACATTATCGAAGACTAAAAAAGAGTGATATATTTAGGGTATTTGGTGACTACCTCATTGGATGTTCATTAACTAGCATTCTATGGTATTATTATGTAGCATAACATTGTCAAGACAGAAGAACCCCCAAGGGTTGTCATGGCAGTATGACCCATTTTACAATTTGGATGGAGACCTTAACATTTCATCTCATCTCTTAAATTTAAAAAATATAATGTGTAAAAAGTAGGGTTGGGTATCGTTTTGAATTTGAACGATTCTGATTCCGATTCCTTGTTTCGATTTCGGATCCTAACGATTCTCGATTCCGATTCTTTTAAGAGGCAGGGTCAAAAAAGTTTAGAAGGAAGGTCTTTCTGAAGGAAATACTCCTTTCTGAAGGAAATAGTCCTTCTGTCACAATACTCTTTTGTCACAAATTTTGCATTTTGCCGAGTTTTCGTTATTTTTAGAAAAGTGAAGCCACACTTTGGACCGCCGACGTAAGCTACTCATGTTCGAACTCGGTGCGGTTATGCCAACACTTCCGGTAGACGCTTTTTCGTTGGTGATGTTCAGCGGTTTCTTCTTCCGGTTGACGGACTGTGAATATCGAAACTCAGGAATCGAAATTGACTTTTAAACGAATTCCGGGAAAACGCAAAGTTAGTCCCGGTTCCAATCGATACTCGATTCTCGATACCCAACCCTAGTGAAAAGTGAAATATATTTAGTAAATGCTGGAAATCACTACCTGTCTCACTGTTCTGAGTAGACTATAGCAGTGCTGACTATTACCAAATCCTTGGCATTTTACAGATGAATGATTTCTGTCTTTTCCAGACTTTCAGAAATAAGGCCTGCTGATTTTGTAACAAAAAGATTAGTCTGTTCCAGTTTCAAAGCTCTATCAACTCCCATTGCAAGTGCTTTACTGTAAATGATTTTGGCCATTTTGCAAACTGAGGGGCAAATGTTTTTCTGTTGGCACAGATGCTGTAGATAAAGCTTAACCCAGAACATTTATCCCTATGATGCAGCAGCTGCTTTCATTTTCATACGGCTCTGTCTGGAAATTTCAGTTTTTCTAACACAAATATGAAAATACTTTTATTCAGAGACACAAATATGAAAATATACCCTGCCAATATTTTCACCTGCCCCGCCAAGGAAAAATCAGTTGCATTTTCTTAATTTCTAAATTAAACAGTGTTTAATTTAGTATTGGTATCGGCTCTGATACTGCCATCCTTTACCCGCCATCTACAAATCGGAATCGATTCGGTATCTGTCAGACAGAATTATAAAGCACCGTAAAGTTTTTGTGCACTATGTTCCAAGTCTTCTGAAGCAATTCAATAGCTTAATGCGATGTACAGATGAATATTCAAGTCTTTAAATTAAAGTTCACATAAACACTTCTCTTCACTACCGCTGTCAGTCATTCTCCATTCAGCATTCAAACTGCTTGTCACATTAGGTTACAACAGTCAGCATGGTAAAACGCTCTCCAAGATCATTCAATGTTCCCATTATTTGTAGATAAACACAACTGAAAGAATACACGCTGCGTGTTTGAAATAGCTTTAAACAATGAACGAAATGCAATATGAGGCGGCAGGAGTTGATTTTGTGGCCGCGAATTAGTCAATGTGTGAGAAACATTGCATAAGTCACGTGTGAACTGCTAGGCTCGGCACTGACGTCTGAAGGGGCTTTCACATAGGATGCGGTATGTGCTGCGCTATGAAACCCATTAATTTCAATGGCTTGCGCTGCGCAAAGACGTTTTGCTGCGTCGACAAAAAACGCAGGCGCAGCGGCTCGCGCGCACGCCGCGGTCAAACTTCAAAATAGTTTAACTTTTCGGAATTTCCTGAGCTGTACGATACAATTTTGACACCATCAGAAAAGCTGTGTCATGGAGACATATCTCCATTCAAGTTGGCTTGTCAGGTTGGCTCCATTCAAGTTGGCTTGTTGGCTTTTTTAATATATGTATAATTTCTTCATTTGTTGTTTGAATAAATGTTTTATTAAAAAAGAACTGAGCTCATGATTCGTGTGTTGATTTCGATGTTATATGTGTACACGCACAGACATACATATATAAAATATCATATGGCATAGCGCACCGCAAATCACGTTGTATCTGAAGGGCAACTCTCAACCCAGCGGCCAGCGCAGACGCATACCGTGTCCTTGGTGAAAGCCCCTTTATAGTGTCGAGTTTCTTAACTTTTTGCCGACGTAAGCAGCAGAGCCGTGGAGAGCCGCTTTGCCATGCTTTCATTGTTTTGATTTCGTCATTGTAGCTGAAATGACGGGGTGGGGGGTTGTGTCGCCCAGATTTGCTTTCCCCGGTGCTGCATTTTCACCAAACATACATTCTTCTCCCACACAAAAACAGAATTTCAAAACAAATATGTAAAATTCCACGAAATTCCACGTCGACACTAGATTACGCGTTAATTTGCCAATTCCACAATTCTGTCCGTGACTCTGTGAAATCATAGGGCCCTAGGTCTATGGTTTTTCATAAAAGTACTTTATCTCGAGTTTATTACTGTTTCTAAATCACAACACTGGAGTAGAATGAGAAGACCGTTATTCTTCACGGCATTAGGGGTGGGAAAAATTCGAGTTTTATATGCATTGCGATGCGGACGTGGATCGATTCTGAAATCGATTCACAAATGTCAAAAATCGATTTAAAAAAAATATATATATATATAAAAATGTAGATATATATATATAATAATGTAATATTGACGCAACGTGAAAGACGGAACTCTGAAGCGCAGAATTGCAGTGGCCGGCACGTCAGTGGCGTACACATAACAGAGACGCAGACGTGATGACTGAGCGCCGAATCCAAACACCCTCCTCATTAAAAGTTGATGTGTGGAGGGGTGTGCGAATAGCACGATTTTTGATCGTGGACGATTAAAATGTCTCTACTATCTGCTTTTGAAGAAATATCGTAGTATCGTGTTACAGTGCATTCTATCAGTTCAGTTCTGGCGCATCTGTCTCGACTGTACAACGCGACGTAGCCTACACATCACACGTTAATGAATAGGTACAGCGGGACACAGCAATTCACAAAAGTTCATTATTTGCATAAGCCTTGCCCTCCTGACGCTCAAAGGCACTGTCAAACAGCGCCTGAACACTGGACTAAGTTATCTTTCGAGTCTTCTGCTAATACTGTTAAATACATACAATGTTTACATAAACAGAATTGGCTATGTCTAAAGTGAAAGCAAACATTTGAGAGAAAATCTGGTGTAATATGCGTCTATATTAAACGCATTTAGTACAAGTCGCTTGCTGGTCTATAAATAGTACTGCCGCTCAGTCCTTAAAGGGATAGTTCACAAAAAAAATCTGTCATTATTTACTCTAATGTTGTTCAAACCTGTATTAATTTCTTTCTTGTGCTGAACACAAAAGAAGATTATTTTTTTTGAATGTGGGTAACCAAACAGTTGCTGGTCCCCATCAACTTGAGGAGAGAAAAAAACAAAAAACTATGGATAACAAGTATGCTGCTAGTTCAGGCACACATTTATTTTCCTGTTGGTTCTTTGCAATGTTAATAAAATGTATTATTAATTCTTCATGGGTCATTACTTTTACTTTTAAAGCAAAGTATTTATAGTCACACACAAAAAAATATTCAGATAATCGATTTAGCATCAGAATCGGAAGCCCTCTGAATCATAATCGAATTGGAATCGTGAGGTGCCTAGAGATTCCCACCCTATCACGCATACAGTAATTTAAATATTAAACTGTTCAAAGAAAAGGCTTACTAAACTGTTGCATAGATATAATGCATTACGCATCAATATAGGCTATCTTCCCTTTTGTGCATTGAACTTTTCAATATGAAGAGCTGTGACTTGCTTCATTCTTTAAATATATTTACTTCTATACAAATTTCATGAATGTATTTTATAACAATGCAAATAAAGAGTTTTTTGACATAACGTCGGCATGACATCAGAGCTAGACGGATCGCTCTGGGACACATTTCTAACTGGCATGCATCTCGCGCTGATCACCGGTGATCGGTTCTGCGTAGATTTTGCTTATCTCAAACAAGCCTTATGTGTAGCTCAACATACGTCCATTACTGCATTGCTCTGATTGGTTGTTTTTCTATCCAATTGAGTGCAGAGGGGTTTTTTCCTGGTTCGGTTAAGACACGCCTCATAATCATAACCCTATGGAGCAGTATCAGACTTATTTTCTGTCTAGAAAATGAGTATGTACAGAAGTCAGGCTATAATGCTTTCAATAATTTCTTAGAATTCAGTTTTGACTGGCCTATTTGTAAGCATGCAATCTACCTATGTTTAAATCCTTCGAATGCCAACATCATTCAGGTAATTACAGAAAATGTTTATGTCTACAGAAAATGTTTATGGCCATTTGTAAACTAAATTCGAGTGTCATCCACTTCTAGTTATTATTGCAACCTGGTACTTATCATATTGTTTTAATTATCATGAACACACTGGTTTGTAGCACAAATAGATTTACTACAGAAGTGTTCTGTAGTAGTGTTCTGTAGTCAACAGAAGTGTTCTCCATCTGCTTGCACTCGAAAAAAAGCCCCGCCCCTCAGCCATCACAGAAATGATGGGGTTTTTAAAAACGCCCCCTAAAAATCAAGATATATGAGGCAAAAATGTC
The DNA here is from genome assembly GCA_030378365.1 of Hybognathus amarus. Taxonomy (NCBI): domain Eukaryota; kingdom Metazoa; phylum Chordata; class Actinopteri; order Cypriniformes; family Leuciscidae; genus Hybognathus; species Hybognathus amarus. The sequence continues at coordinate 27,928 of JAQIUQ010002972.1, read as the reverse complement.
CCTGTATGAGTTCTGGTTTTTATTTATAACAGGATATAGATTGCTGTTTTCCTGAATATCAGCACAATTGCAAATGTGATAACCTATTGATTTTATACAACAGTTCAATAAAAAATAAAGTTAATTTTAGGTGACTTTCATTTTAGAACTTAGAACCTTGTCTGATTTTGCTCTACTTCTCAACAAATTCACAATAGAGCAATTGTGCAACTAAATGAGTGCAAATTGAAGGAATCAGAAGGAATTGAATGACTTCGCTCGTTACAGTTTTTCTGAATTTCTAAAACACTAAAACCCATTCTCTGAACCAAATTCTCAATAGCCTAAACCAATTTGTTGTACAAATCACTCTCTCTGTAAAACATTAAACAAGTTTAGGTTGTTAAAACACTGTTTGTCAATCTCATGAACACATTCATTGAGCAAAAAACACATTTCACACTGTAATGCACATGTTTCAAAATGTCTAAACACAACTAACACAGTTATCATTTACACAAAATGGCTCAAAATTGTTCACACTTATTTATTCTAATGATGTGACCAAACCAACTGTACATAACACAAGTCAGTTCAGAGTCAAAATTGACTCAAAATGTTGCACTGCATGTTGATACCAACAATGGATGGAAACAATAAAAGAGGGCGAGAAGGAAGAGTATGTGTATAAGAGGTGGTGAACGAGGAGATAAGGATGAGAAAGAGTAGGTGTGGAGAATGTTGTCAATGTCAAGGCTGGATCTGGTTTAGGCTTTTTCCCTTTGCCTGATATGACAGTGTCTGTGATGTGGAGAAACTCCTCAGGCCAGAATCAACATGAAGACATGATGCAGAATCAAATCTCTCTCACTGACCTTGATTTTGCAGTTGCACAACTCTTCTGAGTGTACTTTTACTGTAAGATGCTTTTCATTTAGTATTTTTCTGTAAGCCATTGGGTCACTGTATTTCACAGTGTGCAAATGTTTAATATACAGATATTTACAGACCTACTATACAATATTCAGTACACTACTTTACTTGCAGTGCATACAGTATACTATTTATTGTATATTGTTCTGTAAGGTGTCAGCTATTACTATACTTTTTTACATACAGTAATTGCACAATTTGAGCATGTTTTCTGTGTACTCCATTTTTTGGAGAAAACTGTTCTCCATGTAATGTCTAACAAATGCTCTGTAGTGTTAAAAGAATTGACTCGCTGATCGAACAGCATTGTTTGATTTTGAGCACAGCTAAAATAGTTTTTTAAGGCTATTGTTTCACTGAATGTGGTTTGAAAATTTGGTTTTGTGTTTAAGGTTTTGAGATAGTGAATGATGGTTTCAAGAAATGTGTTTTAGCAATTCAGAAAAACTGTAAGATAATCATTTGCTGTCACTTACTGGCAGTTTTAGTTTCAATAATTTTTTATCCATCGTTTCATTTTCTGTATTTACACTTACCTAAAGGATTATTAGGAACACCATACTAATGCTGTGTTTGACCCCCTTTCACCTGAACTGCCTTAATTCTACGTGGCATTGATTCAACAAGGTGCTGAAAGCATTCTTTAGAAATGTTGGCCCATATTGATAGGATAGCATCTTGCAGTTGATGGAGATTTGTGGGATGCACATCCAGGGCACGAAGCTCCCGTTCCACCACATCCCAAAGATGCTCTATTGGGTTGAGATCTGGTGACTGTGGGGGCCATTTTAGTACAGTGGCCATAAAGGGATGGACATGGTCAGAAACGATGCTCAGGTAGGCCGTGGCATTTAAATGATGCCCAATTGGCACTAAGGGGCCTAAAGTGTGCCAAGAAAACATCCCCCACACCATTACACCACCAGCCTGCACAGTGGTAAACGAGGCCTGATGGATCCATGTTCTCATTCTGTTTACGCCAAACTGACTCTACCATCTGAATGTCTCAACAGAAATCCAGACTCAATCCATCTTCAACTGTCCAATTTTGGTGAGCTCTTGCAAATTGTAGCCTCTTTTCCTATTTGTAGTGGAGATGAGTGGTACGCGGTGGGGTCCTCTGCTGTTGTTGCCCATCCGGCTCAGAGGTTGTGTGTGTTGTGGCTTCACAAATGCTTTGCTGCATACCTCGGTTGTAATGAGTGGTTATTTCAGTCAAAGTTGCTCTTCTATCAGCTTGAATTAGTCAGAAACCATTCTCCTCTGACCTCTAGCATCAACAAGGCATTTTCGCCCACAGGACTGCTGCAAACTGGATGTTTTTCCCTTTTCACGCCATTCTTTGTAAACCCTAGAAATGGTTGTACGTGAAAATCCCAGTAACTGAGCAGATTGTGAAATACTCAGACCGGCCCGTCTGGCACCAACAACCATGCCACGCTCAAAAGTGCTTAAATCACCTTTCTTTCCCATTCTGACATTAAATTTGGAGTTCAAGAAATTGTCTTGACCAGGACCAGGACCACACTAAATGCATTGAAGCAACTGCCATGTGATTGGTTGATTTAATAATTGCATTAATGAGAAATTGAACAGGTGTTCCTAATAATTCTTAGGTGAGTGTATCCTTGCATCCCAATTCACCTACTTTGTACTCTTTTTGTGAAGAAAAAGTACATACTTTGAGTGTGTATCGAAAAGACTAGGCAAGCTTTGGGACATACTACTTGCATCATCTTTAAATGACAGCTCTGTCGTGTGCATCCTGTCACCGTAAACTGCCCTGTCAATCATCTCGTCATAGTTAAAATCCTCCATTCAATCTAAATTAATTTCTTCCTGTTTCGGAGAGAAATGTTGTGAGCACAGTTCATCTGCCAGTCTTGGGTCTTTCATGCAGAGACTCTCCTCATGTGTTTGCAATTTGAATATAATGATGCATTTAAAAGTTAATGTCTAACGTATCTTTACAAAAGTTCACAATGCTTCTGCAGATGCAATATAATAATGTAGACACCATTGATTAAATACATTTTCGTCAGGTTAGATACTGATAAATAATCACTCAAACCCCTTGATCTAAACCCCTCTACACAACCTCAATGTTTGTAGTTTTTTAACACATTTTTTTCCTTCGTGTTTGTAGTTCTAACCGAATCCTCGTATAACGCGTAATGTGTTGTGGGCAATATCAGCCGTTAGAGTGTGCATCGATCTGCACTTCGGATTCTGACTAGATATAGTAGAGCCATCCGGGTCTATTTTCGCATACTATTTAGGACGGATAGTATGCGAATTGAGCAGCAGCATCAATCTCACTCCTGCAGTTGATAAAATCATACTTGTGGTGCAGCTGCAAGAAAGTCTGTCCGCACTTGCGCCAACTTTGCGCCAAGTTTGAAATGGGCCTCGGAATTGCAAAGGCTGATGACTGACAAGAGGATGGGGGAGGCTTTGGTACAGTTCTTGAGAATCATTGACAAATGTCTTATCTTGTAACATGTCAGTACGGCGCTCCCTATACACAGAATGCACATGATCACGAATTCAATGCACGTACCCCTTCCCCTCCCCATCCAGTTATAGCAGTGTTGTCACGAGCTTATTTACTGGTATGAAAATGTCCTAACATTGACATCCCTTCTGCGCTTTGTTATTCTTTAAGTTATTAATCTATAAAATCTTGCACATTCACAGAAAATAGCTAAGGTGAAAAATAAGGTGGATAAAAACACTAGATCACAGGCCTGATAGGTTAGTTCCATTATTTGGCCATCCTTATTGTTGAGCTTTGAAATCTACAAGAATTAACACACAATTTTCTTATTCTGTGTTTATGCTATATTTGTAATATATTTGCTTCATAAACTTGAATATATTATGAATATATATTATATAATTTATAAATTGTAAATATCAGATGAGACAATATCCAAATTATCACCCTTTTTAAATTATTCCTCATGCTCTGTATTTCCATTGCTCTCTTTCTTTCTTCACAAATTACAAATTACACACAAATCTTTAGCATCAGACTGGAGTTGATATTACTTTGTCAGTGTGTTGGTGACCATCTTCATAGAGGATCCGGTAATCTTGTCGCAGCCTGTGTTTTTGTTATTTAGGTAAGCGATGTGATGTCACTGCTAATAGCAGCGTCCTCTGGGGCATACTCTGTGTGTGTGTGTGTGTGTGTGTGTTGGTTTATTTTCCAGCAGGCTGCTGCACTATGTCTCTGTCTCCCTCTTTAAGGGTCTGGAGTTGCTGACTGAGGAAAATGTGAGTCAGAGGGGGATAGATAGAGAGAGGGGGGGGGGTGGGGCGAGAGGGAGGTGCTGTGGTGAGACTTGCAGCTGATGGCTGAGAGGGGGGTGGGCATGTAGTACAGGGGGTACATCTGCACTGTTTGGGTTATTGCTCTGTTTATTGTTTTACAGGTTAGTGCTTTTACTGCAGCCTGCTGAAGTGTTGACATTATTACGGGAATTGAATGAAGGTTGTAAAGTTAAATAAGTTTGCAGGCTACTTTGATTTTGTGAAACTAAAGTAGCCACAGGCTACTTTGCAACAACGTTTTGGTCATATTGATTATTTATGAGCCAAATTACTACTTAGCTGACAAGTTTGATAAAGATGTCTGTTCAGAATTGGTTTAGTTCTCATTTGATGCTGTCATTGTGGCAATCCTGATTATTTATTTATTTATTGCACCTGTGGTTTGTATGAACTGCCGGCTTGTTTAAAAAAGTTATTGTTTGTTATATTTACTTTCAAATAACTAATTTACCTATTATTTACTTAGTAGGTTTTATTTACTCCCAAACATGATCAATGCAAATATTACTTTTTCAGTATTTATTTTTTCAATAGTTTACTATGCTAAACAATGAGCAATAACGTTAGTTGATTTTTCGTGAATAAATTCTTGTTGATTGTTTTTTTTTAGAATACCATTTATCACAGCAAATCTCAGTTGCGAATATTTATATATTCTTTAACGATTCCTGGTTCATTTTGAATTAGTCAAATCAAATGATTTGCAGTTCAGTAAGGGAGCAACACTCTCATGCCAAATATTTTACATTTTGACAAATTGGTGGTAGATTCATATGAATTCCTACAATCTCATTTACATTTTTACATGATATGCTTACTCCTAACGGACGGTTTGGTTTAAGGGTGAGGTAACCATAAAATACTTATGGTAAAAAATATACTAAAAAATACAATTTGTTTGTGAAAGAAAAGATTAACTTCCATACAAGATGTTATTTGACGAAACCACATATGCATGCATACAACTGTTTCCCAAATGTCACAAACAGTGTTTAGATTTTAAGTGACTGTCACACATTTTACATATTTGTTCACATATGTGACCATTTTAGACCAAATAAATGATTGCCCAGACTGATCTCATGAAATAGCATGTGTATGACAGCGCCAATTCGTATTTCCATTTTTGCCGTGCTATCAACACGCATAATCGCTTTTCAACGGCGTTTATGAACACCGTTAACTTAACCTTATTACTGTATATATAAATATATGACTTACCCTCAACCCCGTCCCTAAACCTATCCGTCACTGGGGTTAATGGCATTTACGAGTATTCCCTTACCATCCTAGGAAAGAAAAAGATAGCTCCCCAGATGTAGATCTACATTTTGCTTCGTTTCGCTCAGACATTTGACTGCGTTTACAGACACGCGGAATGACGCGGACGTTAATGGCGTAGACATACACGCATACACGCGGATAGCTCAAAATGCGTAGAGATAAGACGCCACTCGAACTCGAAAGTGGCGTGTATGTTTACGCAAAAGTCATGATGTCATGTTGGATTGCCTCTGTCATTTCTCTCCAAATACCTAGCAGGTTATCATATTTAAGTTGCTCAACTGAGCATCAAATGAACGTGAAGCTCAGGGAAGTTAAAGCAGGAGTAGCATATTAACATACTCTATTGTAATAAACGATTGACTGAATTATAATGCAATACATGGAGTAAATTTACCCTTTTAATGTGTGTGGTTGTGTATTTCCCTTCTGCTCAATCAAAACATTTGCCATATGCAGCTTTGCGTTTGCTGAATAAAAAGTTCTGGATCGTATCTGAGAGATGCGGCTCCCTCATGATTCTCAAATGGCTGTGTAAATAAAGCTTACGACTGAAAATCGAGCTTAAAAATTGTTGCTAGTGGGACATTGGCCTTAGACTAACTTCAGAGAACTGAGGGAGCTGCCAGACTCATCATTCGTCCAAATCAGTCCTGCTTTCCACAGAAAGGGGTGTCAAATCATGCCACAATCCCACTGCTATTCTTAATTTGTGTGTGTGTAACATTACACTCCTCTCATCTGACCAACAGTTGCCTTGGGCTCTGACTCAGGATTGTGAAAGTGCTGTTTCATTCCCGCTGTGTGTGCATGTGTGTCCCTATGCCTGTTTTCTAACAATAGGAGGCTTGTATTGTTATTTCTTGCTCTCCATCTCTCCTCCCCTTTCTTTCTTACTCTATGTTGCTGTTGGAAGCAGACTACCATGTGGTCTGTTTTCATAAAGAAAGATGATGACTGATGTCTCTGTCATTCACGTGGGTGAAGATATAAATGATGAAGAAAGTTTGTATGTGTGATTTAGTTGGGATGCAGTATTTCACTGATTTGCCTGATAATTCATTGGCCCCTTTGAAATGAATGGTCACAATTATTTGACAAGCCTGACATCACTTCCTGATTTCCTGTGGATGTTTTCACAGAGCCTGAGTACACACTCTTCACATTCCTCTGTGTGTTTGTTCAGAGTGATTGTGTGTTGGCATGTCTGTCGAGAGCCGGCCAGGCTTATGTTTCTTCATGCTTTTCTGGAGAAATGCAAACACATTTATTCTGTTTTTTTGGAATGAATTTGTATGTTATTCTGCCTGCCTCTCCTTGCTCGACCTTTGTTCTGTGCTGCGCTGAAATGATATCGTGTCAGTCTTGTCTCGCTCTGAGATGTGAAACACACAAAACGCAGACGCTGCACATTAATTTGCTAGAAAGTTCCTCTGCTTAGTCAATCTTCCGTCTGCAAGCTCTGTCAATGTTGTCCATCTTGTTTCTTTTCAGTTTTTTTATAGAATGATGAGGTGAGATGCAGGTGTACATTGGCACATGAAAGTAAATCTGCATTTCCAATATTTCTTAGCTACATGTGAGTGCGTGTGTATATGTTTTGTCAAGGCTGTCAGGAGCAGATGGTAATTTTTATGCTAATTTTCATGCCTCAGAGCTATGCACTCTCAAACCTGACAGGTCCAAAGGTGCTAGTGTGCGTGTGTATGTTTCTCAACGGTCATGTCGTACTGCTGTAATTTCATATTCACCTATCACAAGCCAAAAGCAAGAGGATCACTGAAATATCAAGATGTTTTATTAATGCTAGAGTGTTCTGGGTGGTTGCCAGGGTGACTCAATGCTATCTTTAGTTTGTCCAAATAGTTTCTGTTGGTTACTTTAGTCAAAAGGCTAAAAGAGGGATTCGTTCAAATGACTATGCATGCAATCTGAGGTGCATTTTCCAATCAACGTCCCAGCTAGCTGCTTTATTATACTAGGGTTGAGAAATTTTTGGTACCTCAAGCTTCTATTCAAATTGGTTCTTGAGTTCACAATTCGAATTACAAATCAATTCTCAGTTTGAGTCAAATTTCAATTTGATATATGCATAGATTTGATTTTAGAGTTTACTGTTTTGGGTTACTTTTCCTATTTGTATGTGGTAGACAGTTTAATAGCTCTTGAAGAAAGCCAACGGACTGTTTGCTAACATCCAACGCTTGAACCATTTTGTTTCAATAATATTTCGTTTTGTTAATGATGTGGAGGTGATGGAGGACAGAAAAAATGTGTTGTACACTTTAATTTGATATGGTTTTCACTCAGAAATTGCCAGTAAATTTCACAAATAATTACACAAAGAAACACATTGATTTAAAAACAATTTTGTAAATAGAAAATTTTTTTTTGTAAAATTTTAAAATAGAAAGATTGAAATAGTATTTTCTACTCAGTCCAGTAATCTTTATTTTATTTACAACTTTTAATAAAAGTGTGTTTTATACTTATAAATTAAATGAAAGATGTAACCTAGATTGTACTGCATGTTAGCTTGCTCGTTTATGTTTTCTTTTCTTAATTTTTCTCTATTCTAACTAAAGTTGTGCTTTTGCAATGTTTGAAATGTTGTTTGCAAATGTTCATTGTAGAGGGGTAACAAATATTAATATCTCTGTCCTTCACCGTATGATATGAGAACGACACGCTGGGGCTATATTCTTAATTAATAAAATGATGTGCTCCAAAAAGATTTCCTTGATCCCATGTGTCGCTACTTCATGGCTTCTCAGGTGGCGCCCAAGACATGAATGAGGGAAACGTGAACACGAAGTACAGTAAACTAAGAAAAAGAGGTTTTTAACATAATGGTGGACAGCAGTGATTTAAAGTCCAAAGTCTGGACCCCACTTCGGCTTTTATACCATTGTAGGGACAAACAAAAATCAACAAAGAGTACGCTGATATATATAGCAAGAACTGACAAGAAATATCGTGATGTATCAGGATAGCTCTAGCAATGTATTATTTATCAGAAATCATCCTTAGTATTGTGACAATATTGGTATCTGCGAGCCATGTATCGTGTATCATATCGTATTGCTGATAGTCCCTGTGATTCCCACCCCTAGTTCATTGGAAATATGGTTTCCGGGAAAAGTACTCAACCGTCGAACTATGCTTGCTGATTCAGAGACTCGCGACCTTATGACCTAAAGCTACACTGTGTGATTTCTACCCCCATCTAGTGGTGAAAAGGTATATGACCATCCAGTGAATATTAGTTTCTGTTCCTCTCAATTCCGATTTTGTTTTAACTCCTACGGTGGCCAATGTAGTCCAAGATTAACATGGCTTCCAGTTCGACCTCTCGTCCATGAGTGTTAACTCAAACATAAACGCGAAAGGCGAAGCTTGAATTAACGATTATGTCCTCTTTGGCTAATGTACTTTCAAGATGGAGGGGCAACATCGCGATCACATTAGAACCCCTTACCCGTTGTATTTTTCAATGGCATATTATACACTCACGAGAATACTTTATTACTTGAACGAAGTAAATATACATTAATGAGCACATATATTATTGAAAGAACTAAGTGTTTTTAGCTAAGAATAAACTAAAAGAGTTACACAGTGTAGCTTTAACTTGGATAACAATGCTTTTGGGAAACATGCCTCTGGGTAGTTGAATGTATTGTACGACCTTACTTTACTGACTTGTCTAAAAATTGTCTGGCCAGCTAGGCCTGTTAAACTGCAGACTGCTGGTTTTAATGGGTATTAGTGCAAATATATTGCTACACTATCTGATCAGGAGTTACAGAGTTTCACAGAAATGAAATATAGAGAGGGAGGGAGAGATAAGCCCTGTTTAAGCTGTTTTATGTAATATCAATTTTGCTGTGATTTGGTAATGCTTAGTTTAAAATGTATGTCCACAGGTCAACACACACATTTTTGCATTTTGCAAAACTGTTTTTCAGAGGAAAGACTGGGAACAATAGACCCATCCTGCTGGCTGTTAGAACATGCTTATTTCTCATACACACATGACACACAAACACCCAATGTTTCTGTCCAGTTCTTTGTTTTGTCTGAGCTATCAACTTCCTTGTTGTGTGTGTGTGTGTGTCTCAAGCTCTCATGGCTTCAAGTCTTTTTTATTGTGGCCCATCCGTTCTATTCATTGTTCTGGGATCTATTTTGAGGTCACAATAATCCTGCACCTATATTTTTTTAAAAGCTAGGTGTACAAAATATATAGTTTTTCAATTTTCAATACTCAGTGTTGGGAAAGTTCACTTTCTACATGAACTAGTTCAAAGTTCAGTTCACACATTTTAAAATGAACTAGTTCAGTTCATAGTTCATACTTCAAAAAATGAACTAGTTCATTCATAGTTCTTTTTTTCCATATGTTGCAAGCTCTTTTTTTATTATGCTATTATTGCCACAGCCCATATACAACCACAGACAACAATTATTTTATCGACGGGCAGTTTGCACAGAAATGTAAGATTTTTCCCATCCTCACCGACCTCGCCATAAAATCTGTTTAAATGATCATATGCCGTCCTCGCTCGCTGCTTTGTTGATGCCGGCCGCGGTGCGACACTGCTGGCTGGTGTTGCCAGATTGGATGTTTTTTCGCTACATATTAAGGCCTGTTTACGTGTGTTTAGCCGGGTTTTCGCCTGGAAGGCTCTATAGAAATCTGGCACCCTCTTGAACGAAGTTAAACTGAGAGAGCGTGCGTTCACATACACCAGAATGAACGCGTTCGTAACGTTCATCAGGCAGTAATACAGTACGTTCAGTTCCCATTCGCCCAAATATGAACACGTTCATGAACTATCGTTCATTGAACGCGTTCAGGCACAACACTGTCAATACTGTATAGGGTGACAAACTGTCCTGTTTTCCCAGGACATGTCCTGTTTTCATATAACAATATAACCTTTTTCTATCCATACAGAGGAGGCATAACCTACTTTAAATGTATTGAAATTAATAAGGTATTTTTGAGTAAACTTCGAGTATCATTTGAGTAGGCCCATCTGTTTGCCTGGTCGAGTGTCCTAGTTTTTGGTAATCAAAATATGGTCACCCTAATACTGTACATTTTACTGTTTGTTACCACTTTTTTCAAGATCGATAATATTTTCTTGAGCACCAGATTAACCTATTACAAATGATTTCTGAAGTGTCATGTGACTGAAGACTGGTGTAATGGTGCTGAAGATTCAGTATTGACATCACAGAAATAAATTACATTTTAAAATATACAAAAAACAGTCATTTTGAACAGTAATAATTGTTCATGATATTACCGTTTTTGATCATATGAGACTTCTTTCGAGCCCTGCTTTAGCTTTGGCCAGTTTCCAGTGACACTTTGGGATATTCAGTGTCTAATGAATGTGAGGTGCCTTTGAATGTAACACACAAAGATTATGCCATCACTGAACCAGAGCTGTGGAATGTCACCACCACCACCATAATGACATCACTGAAACATTATCCAAAGTGGTGCGGGGCTGTACTAGTTGCATGTCTTCATGCTCTTTGTGAGTGTGTGTGTGTGTGTGTGTGTAGAGAGAGAGAGAGAGAGAGAGAGAGAGAGAGCGAGAGAGAGAGAGAGAAGTCCACTCCAGATGTTTGGCATTGGCAATCATGTTTGAGGAGGACGGACTGTTTTTTAGTGATGCCCCCCATCTCCCTCTCCCCAATTCCTGTCTGCTGCTGCAACAGGAAATGAGTTTGGGGCTCTTTTCAGCTCTTGTGCTGTGGCTTTGGCTCTCACACAACGAGAGGGACAAGAATGCTCCTCCGTGTGTGTTCCTGAGCCAGGCTACGTGCCTATTTTCTTCTGCAATGCTTTCTTGCCCTAGATCTGAGACATTGTCTCATACACTTAAAGGGATAGTTCACCCAATAATGAAAATGATGTCATTATTATTTAAATAATTGTCTTATGGTTTCATTTATGGTTGTAAAGAATGTGCTGGTTGCTATTTTTTATTCAGTTTCAGATGAGGGACTTTCAAGTTTCAAAAAGGATTTAAAAGCTGTATAAAATTTTTTATAAAATAATTCATGTGACTCATGCACTATAACTTTCTGCGTACGTGTTCCAGAATGTTTGTATAAACAAAGCAAAATGTTCTTAATGTAAAAAAACCCCAACTAAAAACATAAACAACATTAACAATAAGTTGTGGCCTTGTGGGTGAGTAAATGATAAATTAGTTATTATTATTATTATCAGTATTATTATTATTTTGTAATAAAACAACATTTCATGGTATGTTTTATGTAAACAGTATTCCTCCTCATTTGTTACAACAAAGTCAGCCAGGATTATTCCTCATCATATTCTCACATATCCTTTAGCTGTGTGTTTGTGTGGTGTGACAGCATTGATTTATGGTGTTTCATCATGTTTAATTTTGTGGTGGTTATTAGGGAATGATATAATCTAATTTTACTTGTCACTCTTCATATGAGCAGTATCAGAGCGGCCTTCATCTCAGCTGTGTTTGACGTATGTCAGCATTTTCTTCTCTGATCAGTGGCGGCACAGAAGATATGGACTGTTAGCTGAAGCGCTGTATGTGCATTTCTGACCGAATGCAGCTGTACTATTGGGGACAAATTTCTGAAACTTTCCTACAACAACATTTCTTGTAGTCATTATAATTATTATGCCCTTTTACAAAGCCTTGATTTTATTTTTGGGGTCTGCTAGAAGTGGTTATCATGCTTGAATGTTCCAATTCAAAATATACATTATTTTTTCACAGATCTTAGATTGTTGCAGCACGTCTCTTCCCAGTCTGTCAGTAACTGTTACGAATGGGAAGACTCAAGGGGATCCATGTGCAGCTTATATTTATTGAGCAGAGTAGTCAAACAGGCAATGGTCAGAACCAGCAGATACAGCAGTGGAGACAGGGCTGAATCGTAGTACAATACCAGGCAGATGATCAGGGCAGGCAGCAAACAGTCAAGGTCAAAGAACAAAGCAGAGGTAACGTAGGCAGGCAGCAGACAGGGAGATATCCAAAACAGGCAGGGTCACAAAACAATCAGGTAGTCACAGGAATAAACGCTCAGAAATTACAAGCCGTGGCAATGCAATACTTCGCAACAAGTCTCTGTTTGAGTGTGGCTTAAATAGAGAGTCTGAATGAGGTGCAGGTGTGAGTGCAATCAGTCCCAGGAATGAAGCATTATGGGGATTAGAGTTTTGTGAAGTGATCAATTCTGATGTGGAGTGCCCTCTGGTGATTCTCAGGGGCACTCCAGCTGGTGATCGTTACATAGCCCCACCCCAAAGAGCGGCTTCCAGACGCTCAAAACAAACAAACAAACAAAACTGTCCAGATGGGCGGTGGAGCGGAGGCGGATCTGGGGGCGGGATGGAGGACCAGGTCCGTGGAGCAGCAGAGGAGCAGGCGACCAGGGCGTATCAGGCTGTGTAGGCGACCAGAGCGGAGCATGCTGTGCAGGCGACCAGGGCGTATCAGGCTGTGCAGGCGACCAGGGCGTATCAGGCTGTGCAGGCGACCAGGGCGGAGCAGGCTGTGCAGGCGACCAGGGCGGAGCAGGCTGTGCAGGCGACCAGGGCGGAGCAGGCTGTGCAGGCGACCAGGGCGCATCAGGCTGTGCAGGCGACCAGGGCGCATCAGGCTGTGCAGGCGACCAGGGCGGAGCAGGCTGTGCAGGCGACCAGGGCCCCTCGGGTAGCCACGGCGAAGACCCCTCTGGCAGCAACGGCAGTGAAGACCCCTCGGGCGGCCAATGCGGTGAAGACTCCTTGGGTGACCATGGCGGTGATGAGCCCTCGGGCGACCACGGCGGGAAGAACCATCGGGCAGCCAGGGCGGAGACCTCCCTTCAGGCGGACATGGAACAGGAGCAGGCATCCACCCAGGAACAGTCATCGGTTGCTCTGGAACAGACCCTGGTTCAGGACTAGGAACTGATACCTGCTCAGAAACAGACACAGGAACAGACACTGCATAAGGCTTAGGAACAGACACCAGCTTAGATGCGGCCATCTTGTCCGAAGACACTGGCTCGGAGGTAGCCATCTTGTCCGAAGACACTGGCTCAGAGGCGGTGACGTGAAAAGTCTCTGGATTGGCAGAAGTAATATGAACAGTCTCTGAATTCGGCCATCTTGTCCGTAGACACTGGCTCGGAGGTGGCCATCTTGTCCGTAGACACTGGCTCGGAGGCGGCCATCTTGTCCTTAGACACTGGCTCGGAGGCGGCCATCTTGTCCTTAGACACTGGCTTGGAGGCTGTGACGTGAACAGTCTCTGGATTGGCTGAAGTAACGTGAATAGTCTCTGAATCGGCCAACTTGTCCTTAGACACTGGCTCGGGGCGGCCATCTTGTCCTTAGACACTGGCTTGGAGGCTGTGACGTGAACAGTCTCTGGATTGGCTGAAGTAACATGAACAGTCTCTGAATCGGCCATCTTGTCCGTAGACACTGGCTCGGGGGCGGCCATCTTGTCCTTAGACACTGGCTTGGAGGCTGTGATGTGAACAGTCTCTGGATTGGCTGAAGTAACGTGAATAGTCTCTGAATCGGCCAACTTGTCCTTAGACACTGGCTCGGGGGCGGCCATCTTGTCCTTAGACACTGGCTCGGGGGCGGTGACAGGAAACATCTCTGGCTCGGCAGAAGTGACGGGTAGCGTCTCTGGCTCGGCAGAAGTGACGGGTAGCGTCTCTGGCTCGGCAGAAGTGACGGGTAGCGTCTCTGGCTCGGCAGAAGTGACGGGTAGCGTCTCTGGCTCGGCGGAAGTGACGTGAAGCGTCTCTGGCTCGGCGAAAGTGACGTGAAGCGTCTCTGGCTCGGCAGAAGTGGACGTGAAGCGTCTCTGGCTCGGCAGAAGTGACGTGAAGCGTCTCTGGCTCGGCAGAAGTGACGTGCTCGGCAGGACTGACGGGACCGCAGGTTTGGCTGGGCTGACGGGGAGCGCAGGCTCGGCAGGGCTGACGTGAAGAGTCTCTGGAAGCTCTGCTGAGACGTGACGAGGCTGAACAGGTTCTGAGGAGACGTGACGAGGCTTTGGAAGCTCTGAGGAGACGTGGCTGACGTGAGCGATGGTTCTCTGATAGCACGAGCTGACATCAGCGGGGGGTCAGCCACGCTGGAAACAAGTCCTGGATGGCCATAGACTGATCCGATGGCTGGGTTGATGGTGGGTTCACGGAGTTCCTCATCTACCACACCCACCGTATACACTGAACTGCTTAACAGAAGGGCCAGTTCAATATAGCTCTCTAATGTCCCGTGAGGCTCATGCAAGGGCATGAATGAACTGAGCGGTTCTGATAGCCCTCCACGGAAGAAGATCATCAGGCAGTCCTGGCTCATAGAGGTGAAAGGTGCTAGCTTGATAAAATCTTCTACGTACTCCTCAATCAAACGATTCCCCTGACGGAGACACAGGATTTGGGCTGCTGTGTCCATGGCTGGTATCGCTGCTGGATCTAGGTATGGCGAAGTATTCTGTTACGAATGGGAAGACTCAAGGGGATCCATGTGCAGCTTATATTTATTGAGCAGAGTAGTCAAACAGGCAATGGTCAGAACCAGCAGATACAGCAGTGGAGACAGGGCTGAATCGTAGTACAATACCAGGCAGATGATCAGGGCAGGCAGCAAACAGTCAAGGTCAAAGAACAAAGCAGAGGTAACGTAGGCAGGCAGCAGACAGGGAGATATCCAAAACAGGCAGGGTCACAAAACAATCAGGTAGTCACAGGAATAAACGCTCAGAAATTACAAGCCGTGGCAATGCAATACTTCGCAACAAGTCTCTGTTTGAGTGTGGCTTAAATAGAGAGTCTGAATGAGGTGCAGGTGTGAGTGCAATCAGTCCCAGGAATGAAGCATTATGGGGATTAGAGTTTTGTGAAGTGATCAATTCTGATGTGGAGTGCCCTCTGGTGATTCTCAGGGGCACTCCAGCTGGTGATCGTTACAGTAACGCTCTGGGCTGCATTCCCCAAAAGCATCATCAGCTTCAGTTGATCGTAGAACATTTGCCACCAATAGTCTCTACGATCAACTTAGGCTTACTATGCTTTTGGGAAACACAGCCCTGTTTAGTTTAGTTTCGGTCTCTTATAAAGCCCCTTTTTCCGAAAAGCTCAATGTGCTAACTTAAGGCATCTCAACCAGGCCTTTTGGGGTCTCATGAGACTTCAGTGATGATTTCATTCATCAACTTTGTATCAGATGTGTCTCCTAAAATAGAAGTAAAAACAGACCCAAATGAGACAATTGTTGATTAAAGAGTTACAGAGAACACTTTACTGTAAGTTTCCGTTTGTTAACATTAAAATGAACTAACAATAAACAATACTTCAGAATTTATTGATATTGAAGGTCAGGGATGCACCGATATGAACATTTTGGCCGAGACCGATAACCGATAATACTTTATATTTGAAAGCCGATAACCGATATATCGGCCGATAAACTTAAATCCAAATTTTTATCTAATTTTGAGAGCCTGATTACAAAAACAAAAGTCTCACAATTAAATCCATGTCCCAAGTGCACAATTATAATGATGTTCTCATTATAGTGTTGTATAGTTGAGAGATTTGAGCTGCACGTGTTGTACCGAACCGTATTTTCATATTTTTAAGAGATTTCAAGAAATTCAAAAACATAAAACAGCGCTCAACAAGTGTCTCAGCTGAAGGGAATAATACATTATTTATCGGCTTTAATATATCGGCCACATTTTCTAACCAGGCCGATAACGAGTAACATTAAAAATGAACATATATCGGCCGTATGAATATGCTGGCCGATATATCGTGCATCCCTGAATTGAAGGTCGTATCTGTTAGTATTAAGTAATGCACTTCTGAACTGACATGAAAAATATGAACAATTGTATTTCTATTGACTACATTAACAAATATTTATAGGCCTAAATGCAAAATAAAAATGTGTTGCTCACTGTTTGTTAGTCCATATCAGTCCTACTCGAACAGTAAAGAAGCGATTGCTGACGTCAGTGGGTTTGATTCCCAGGGAATGCATGAACTGATAAAATGTACAGAATAATACAGTACAATTAATAATTTAAATAGCTTCAGATAAAAGCGGCTAATGTATATTTCACCAGTTCTCGAGGCTTTGAACCTGAGGCTCGGCTCAAACTCTTGAGTTTAAACCCCCATAGGATGAAAGAAAGAATTAGAGGAGGCGGAGGACGGGAGGAGGAGTATTTTTGGATGACGCAGTGTCTGTGTCAAACTGCTCTGAGACACAAAGGTTGTGTGGATCCAAATGCAGTATTTATTGAACAAGGTAATCCAAAGACGTAATCCAGAGTACAGGCAGGGTCAATCACAGACAGGCAGTCCATACAAACAAACAAACACAACAAGGCAGGGTACAAGGGCAAAAGAGAAATCCAAAAACCAAAAGAAATGAAACCAGGGAGAATGTTTGGAATTGCAGTGTGACACTAAACAAGACTTCGCAGGGAATGAGGCTATGTTTACACAGAAATGAATCTGAAGAGAAAACGTTAAAGTGGCGGTTGCGTTATCACTTTTTATTCGCATTTTTGAATCCGAGCGGTGCGTTCGGTTCATTTGTCCTGCCGACCAACATTTCGTTATTTCAAATGTATGTGCGTCGCACGTGGCAAGCGCGTTCATAATGTAAGAGACGCTGGCGTGACCACAACATTGTCCAACATCAAATGGCAAATGTAATGTAAGCGGAACGAACCTGAGCTACTCGTTATTGTGTGGTTGTCTGAATCACAAACCGTTTATCAGTTTGGACCAATGCGCCAGCTGATCTTGATCAGCACTGTTACTACACAGCCAAATCCAGTAAAGAAAACATTTGAATTCGTCACTGAAGTAATAACATCGCTGCGAGATCTAGTGAGAAACATTCACATTTCTCCGTTATTAACGGATTAAACAGCGCTGACGTGGAAACCAGGAAGAAACATTGTGCCATGAATGAAGTATCCAGTGTCCACAGATCAGCAACATCACCATGGATTTACTGTATAACACTACTATCTGTAAGTTTGGCAGGAATAGTAGGCTATAATAATGCTTTCAAGTAACATCACGTCAGTTGTATTTTGACATTATCAATACTATTGCTGCCCTCAAATGTTAATCTAAACTAAAATAAACCTTTGTTTATAACTACTACAATATTAGCCTACATTTCATTTTGTCCAAAGAGCTGTTTTGTTAAATGCTCCTAAGAAAAGTCAAGTATAGTTTCATCATTGCTCAAAGTTAAAAATATCATACTTTATGATGTTAGTTTTAATAAAAATATAATAAAAAAATTAAATCAAGGAAATTTCTCTGCCATTTCTTTTTGCTATATTCTGAAATGTACCGAACTCGAACCGTTGACACAAAGTGTATTCGCATCAAACTTGAACCGTGAATTTTGTGAACTGTTATCTTTAGTGATTTTCCTTTTTTGGGGGGCATTTTTAAAACCCCTCTCCATATTAAGACCTCATATTCAGATTTAGATATCTAGATTTAGAGTTAGGTACTTCTAGGCAATAAGCTGTAACCCTATTGGGAAACTTAAGAGTAGATGTGGGGAAAAAAGAGAGGTAAAACGTGTATGTCTGTTGAAGGAAGTGCAAAACTGTGACCAACTAATAAGTGTGTCTCAAAGCTTTGAGTATGCACACAGATTGTTTATACTGATGTTGATGGAAACGCACAGTGCTGTGGGTTTTCTCTTTCTTCTTTTCCTCTCTGTTGCCTTTTGCACTCGTTCTCACCATCTCACTCTCTTTCCTCCCTCTTTCTTTCTCTGTCATTTGGCAGCTGTTTTCAAAGTGCAATGTGGTGGAAAGCAAGTCTTTGATATGAAGCCTGTATGTGTGTGTGTGTGTTCGAAATTTCTCCTCCTGAAATGTGATCTCGAATTGCCTCTTTCCCAGCATTCATATGTTTTTCCATGACACTGATTGGATGCTCTTTTATGGCACCTTTGGATGCAGTTATGAGCAGCAGTTTACTCCGACTATACATGTTCCTCCCTGTTTCTGCAGCTAAATAAAAGCCTTTAATCTCACCACCAGTCTGTCTCTCGCTTTCTTTCGCCCTCAGCGGGATGTGCTTCACAGAACTGTGCTCTCTGTTTTTCATTTGCACAGTTGGATTATTTAGCAGGTCATATTTACTTCTGTTCTGTGTGGTTTATTTAACATTTTATTTTCAGCTGCTATAACTATCAGAGTTTTTGTTGTGCATTTTGGCATTTCTGTCTAATATTATTTCTTTTGACTTAATGTGAATTCTCAAACTAACTGTCCATTTCTCTGTTTTGCAGGTAAGATCCTCTGCTAAATGTGAGAAGCACCTCTTCCTGCAGAGATACAGGTGTGTGTGTGTGTGTAAGAGAAAGGGGTGTGATGTGTTTTTCTCAGATGGGTAATTAAAGACTTCTGAAAATGACATGCCTAGAATTCTTCAGTTTTCCCT
The DNA here is from genome assembly GCA_030378365.1 of Hybognathus amarus. NCBI lineage: Eukaryota > Metazoa > Chordata > Actinopteri > Cypriniformes > Leuciscidae > Hybognathus > Hybognathus amarus. Next base: position 8,881 of record JAQIUQ010002972.1, on the reverse strand, counting down.
CACATTCCTTTTTTTAACTCCTTGTAAAAATGGGAGTGTGTGTGTGTGTTATGATTATAGCTGTTGTGTCCAGACGCCAAACTCTGTCTGTTCTAGTTTGCTGCAGAATTCATTTCTTTGAGTGAAGTTAGGGGTGGAAAAAGAACTGACCTATAAAGTGTATTTCATTGTTTTTTGTGTGTGTGTGTGTGTGCAATCTGGCTGCAGTTCTGTGAAGAGTGGAGTTTGTCCTCTTGAATTGTCATTTGCTGCTATAGTATTCCGTAACACACATTTGAGGGAACAATAGCGGGAACAATTTTCCTTTGAAAGGTTTATTTTATAGATTGTGAATTGCATTATTGTTTTGAAAGGAATAGTTGACGCACAATTAAAACTGTCATCACCATCACCCATATGTCATTATTTTCTTTGTTTAGCACAAAATGTTAAGCAAAATACCAGAGCTGTTTTTTTCATATAGAAGGAAAGTGGTGTTGATTGATTAATTCCAACCTCAAAAAAGACAAAAATGCACTATAAAAGTAGGGCTGTAAATAATAGGCCATGGAAATAGTCAACATTTGGTGTGTTCCAAGTCTCCTGAAGTTATTCAGTTGCTTTGTGTGGGAAATAGACTTTTGAATATTCCATCTATTGGAAGTACCAAAAGATATTGCATAAGCTCTATGCATGTGCATTTATATGACTAATAGCCTGAGTAATGTCTTTCCAGCATGTCAAATTTGATTATAAACTGCTTAATTCACATAATTACTTTTTATGATGTATTTTTTTGTAATTTTTGATATGTGTATATACTTTCAGTTGAAGGGCAAAAATGATGAGAGAATATAAGTCTTATTCTAAGTCTTATGGCTTGGGATGAGTAAATGATAGCATAGTTCTCATTTTTGAAATCTGATGTAAACATATTAGAAGCAGATAAAAGTTGATTTGCAATGACTGCGTTTACATGCAGCCAGTAACCCGTTCAAACCCGGGATATTAGCAATAACCCGGTCGCAAACGGCCATGTAAACACCGCCAAAAACCCGAATATTGCTCATATCCCCGGTTTTTAAAAACTGGGATATTATACGCCTTGTTCACGGCAGCACCATCTTTGATTTTTAATAAGAATGAAAGTGAGGCTGTGAGGGATAGACTTGCATCTCTTCAATGGGCTGTACTGTTATTTAATGTGTTTTCGGATTGTTCTGCTCATGGAACACTAAAAAAATATCTTTCCAAGAAATTTCTGTTGACAAAAAACTCCCGACAATATAAGCTGTGGAAAATTGTAAGTAATCTAGGAGCTTTATTCAACTTTTTACAGCGGATGCCATTGCAAACACGGTAAGTCTATCCCTCACAGCCTCACTTTCATACCTGTCATGGCGCTGCTCTGAATAAGGTCTATACCTGGGTACCCCTTTTTAACCTCGATTTTTTGGTCATGTAAACGCGCATCGGCATATCCCCATAGTGATTTGTGTTCTGTGCATGTTCTATTCGCAAGAAATCTTGGTCTTTTGAGTAGAGAAACTTCTCTGCGCATACAAAAATCTGCGTGCAGTATACCGGAAGTAAACATGGCGAGACACAGCACAGCATACTTTTGGAGCGAGCTCAGTAACGTTACCAGCATCACAGCGCAAACAAAGGCGATCGCTATCTGCCCCGAACTATTCATTATCCGCGTGCTGCTGTTGTTGTTGTCTTTGGATACAGGAAGAAGAATCGGAAATTACGCAAATTGCGTCTAAAGGTTATCCGTACGTCAAGACGCTAACCGCGTGTCGCTGTTTACATCGGGATATTGCAGTTCCATGTATACAGGAGAAACTCTCTCTGCTCACACATGTAAACGGATTATCCCTAATGTTTCAGAAACCCGAAAAGTGACCTTAACCCGACCATAACCCGAAAATTGGCTGCATGTAAACATAGTCAATGTCACTTCATTAGTCCAAATGCTTTATAAGCGCATTTTACTATTTCAGTGTTCACTGAAAATCTTCACTTAATATCGAATGGGTAGTTCTGTAAAGCTAGCTTGCAGCGTACAACAGTAAACAAGGAGTGCAGGGTTTAGCCGAAGGGTCAATTACTGAGGTCAGGTTCAATTCATGTACACAAACACACACTCTTTTTTGAAGGGTCATGAGTGCGGCAGCCTCCTGAATGAGAGAGAGATGCATGATTATGAAAGTGGGATCTCATGGAGGTTAGCCACCACTTTGACATCTCTAATTAAAGCTCACCACACTCTCACACACACTGAACTGTTCTACTTCTGTTTGTTTTTCTGTTCTTGGTTATACATGGATACAAAATGACAAATATATATGTTCTAGGCTGATTTTTCACTGCTTTTCATTAAGGAACACAAAGAATGTTATTGAAACATTTATAATACAGCATTAAAGCGTGTAGTAATAAAAAGCAAATGGTTCCATTTCAGTTGCTCGCGTTCGACGTAACATACTCTTACGGTCAGTAACCGAGATAAGTTTTTACACATGCTTTTGGTAAAACATTTGAATCCAAATGACATGCAGAGACATTTAAGGAAAGCCTCAAACTAACTGTTGAATGAATCAGTGAATGAGTGAAATCACTAAAATGCACATTTTCAAATGCGCAAGCTATTCAAATTTCAATTTTATCACTTATAAGGTGCAGTCATATTTAGATTTGTTTTGTGAATTTTTGTGGACAATAACCTTTTCAAATGGAATCCATTCAATTGAAAATGTCACATGAGGGCGAAAGAATTTCAGACACAGACTTTGCAACAGACCAACAGAAAGCTGCTTTCTGTCTTTGAAATTTCATCGAAACTTTGCTAATGTCACAGCATCTATAGTCACTAGTCATGATGAGAGAGGGAAGGATTGTGAAGCTAGCATACCAAAACACTCTTTAGGAAACCTAAAAACCCCTGTGGGGAAAACCAAGTTTTTAATGTTGCTTATATATCTATGTGGTGTTTTAATGTGCTTTAAGACAAACCATGTGCAAAGTGATAAGTCAACATCATTGCTGAGTATTTCCTGGGGTTATTTTTTAAATGGTTGGTAAATTCTACAGCCCTTCATCAAACTTCTCAACATACAGCTTTGATTGTTTTCTAGATTTTTCTTAATTAATGCTCAAATCTTAAAAAACAAAAACAGATTAACAGTATTTTATTTTATTTTACAGAAACAATGTATGGCACTTAGCCATACCATATTATATGTGCCTAAATTCTGATTGGGAGCCCACCTCTCTTGTATCTTTTATCTGAAATCATCACAAATACTTGATGAATTGCCCAGCCCTGAGTTATTTTTGGTTATAATGTTTAGACATGTTTTATGTCCTTTGATCTATGCAGTGAAAATTTATTTTATTCATATTCACCACCCAGTTAGGTGATTCCCCTTGAGATTGAGTGTGTGTTTCTGTTTGTGTCTCCACCCTGACAGTTATTTTTGTCATTGTGCTCCAGATGCATATTTCCACCCCATGCTGTTTACACACACTGTAGAAGATCTCCCAGAAGATACACACACTCACACATCACTAACCTTAGATGAGAGATGGATGTAGTGAAAATGCATTAAGTAAAAATGTACATAAGCTATCTATTTTCTAAACAATATTATTGTGTTCAGAACATATTTCTTGAGTGCTTCCATGGTGATATACTCAGCTGGTGCTGATTGGCCAAAACCTTGATGAATGCGCTGATTCTACCGTACACCATGGCCCAGGAGGCTCTGTGGAAATACCCACAATCCTCAGCTCCCTGGTGAGTATGATTGCCTGCTCATTGAATGTTTGTTTGTATTAACCTTTGATTTTATACTGATATTATGCTTTTCAAAAACTAACATTGAAACTGCATATTTGTAATTGTGAATAAATGCATAAAAGTTACATTAAGCATATATTGAAACCAGACTGTACTACCTTTGCAACTGCATGCTTGTGTGTTTATGAACAGTCTTTGGATGATAAAGAAGAAATTATATTATTATATTTGATATTGTTGCAGATTTACATTGACACCTTTCTCTGGCTCAACAAGAAAACCTGTACAAGGTCAGTCAGCCCTCTGTGTATGGACACTGATTCTGTGCATCAACTAGGGAGCCAATGGCTATTAAAATTAATCTTTTAGGAGACTAATTGCTTTGGTTAATTGCCATTTTACATAACCGTTATATTGGTGGTTGTAATATTTTTGCCTGCTTAAAGAAAATCCAATGTTGCATTGATCCAACATTGTCTAACAGTGTTATTCCCAAACAATGTCAATTTAACCTTATTTTTTTTTTGTCTCACAATGCTATACAACAACCAAAATAATCAGTTTATTATTTTATTACTATTGTGAATCTGTATCTTTAATTTTTTGTATATTACCATGTCAGTAAATGGACTGACAAACTTAAAGTACACTTTCCCAGTTCTTCTCAGTTAATTTAATATTGGACTGATGGCACTCCAATGATGGCATACAGTGCTTTTCCTTCTGTTGCCATTGGTGACTAGATTTGAAATTTAAATTAAATCTTTTTTTTTACTCAGTCTGGAGGCCCTGTTTGTGTTCATCTGTTTCATAAAATGTCAGATTACTGTGTGATTGGTTACATCCTCTTTCCTAGTGAATGTACTCCCTCTAAATCTGCTCTTTGAGCGTTAGTAAAAATCATCTTATCTTTTGGCATGAAACTGATTAAATTTTCCACCCAATCTCATCATATCTATGAAGCACTGAGTTGTAAATGAGCTAAAATCACATTCAATTCCTGCCAGATTAAGTTGATTTTAAATGTGGTAATTCAGTTTGGTATCACAGAAGCAGCACAGTGTGCAGTGCTGCTTGAGTAAAGACAAATAAGCTTTTCAACTTTAGTTCAATTACAGTTTTTCTCAATTGTTTACACACAAATTCTGGTAACTTAGACACAATGAGCACATGTAACTCATTCACCAACCCCCTGAACCAATTCTGCTGAACTACAAGCACAATTCCTGCTTTACACTCAAATTGCAGTTGTAAAACACACTTTTTTCAAAACACTACACACAAATTCTGCACAATTTTCATGCAGAAAATCTCTTGTTTTCACGATTAACACACTGCCATTCAATATTCACACTGACTCGTCACATGGGCAAACACACGTCACACAATTTTACAATTAGCAATCAGAGCTTTAGCATAAAATACCAAAACCGAAGAGAGGATGCAGCATAGATATTTATTTATTGTATTTTTTTACTGTAACAGCATACACATTTTTTCTGTTGTTTTTTATGTAGACCACTGTATGTGCAACTTTGTATTGGTTGGGCTGTATGAAATGTGCGATCTATCTCCCATTGTTTTTGTGGGAAAAATACAGTAAAATATATTTTTACCGTGTATTTGTGTATTCTGGGTATAAAAACAATATTCTAAAATATTTTACAACACACTAATGTATGTAATGTCTGTAGTAAGTGTAACATTGAACAAAAAAGGCCCAAGTCATTATGATGAATGGAGAAGAAGTGTTTCATTTATCACAGTGTTTTACATTAAGCACATCAGTGTTCAACTGGTTCTTATAAATGTCTATAAATATGATGGTTTGTGTGTGTCATTTGAAAACAAAATAACATTTTGAGAATATATAACATTGTTTTGAAAGTAAAGTTTCATTTTGCACTAGAATTGAGGGGTTTTTGCCGATTATGTGTGTGTTTTTAGATTTGTGTCTAAGAGTTCTGAGAGTATGAGGCACACTTGCAGGAAATGTGTGTAAACAATTGAGAAAAATTGTAATAGAGGCACGCTGTCCTAAAAATTGAGAATTCAGCTTAGATTGAAATTTTTTTTTTTAAAATATTGTCAGATTTTATTTGACCTTTTGCATTTGTCTTTCTATTGTTGAATGTTTAAGTGTGATTTTGACTGCTTTTTCACTCTTTGTCACTTTAGCCATGATGTCAGTCTGCGTGCCCTCACCACGTAACCCCTCCCCCTCTGTGGACATAGCGAATCGCAACGGGCCCTCTGCAACTCCTCCCACTTCCCTCAGCCTGCGTTCCTCACACAATCAACTGCTAAGTGGTGATGTCATCAAACAGGGCCAGGCCACGCCTTCGAAGTGCCGGAAGAAGTACGCACACTCACAAGCATTCAGAGTGCCGATGGGACTTGGCGAAGGCGTGACGCCACCGTCGTCATCTTCAGCAACTACTGCCAACCCTAAACTGGCCAAAAATGGTGCAAATCAGTTACGTAAAGCTGCGGAGCGAGAGGATCAGCAACAAGAACACAACAGAAGAAGACGAAGATGGAAACACAACTGGCGAATCAGAGCTCAGACATCAACGATGAGTTGAGGAACGTCGAGGAATTAAGCCTCGACAGTGAGTCTTATTGTTGACGACGTTCACAGTGACTTTGACACCAACAACGAGCTTGTTGACGGGGATGTAAATGAGTTGGTTGATGATGAATCTAATGAGGAGGATCATGTGGAGTATTGTGACGACCTGCTCATTCTGTCTGAGAAAACTGAGATTGTTTCAGGACAGGGAAGTCCCCGAGCTCCTTAAGACCAAGAGTTTCCTGGAGTCATGTCTGCATGACCTGTCATACGAACTGCCTGATGTGCATGATGAGAATGTCACTAAGCCTTTGCTGGAGAAAGAGAAGAATCCCTGCCCCTCGTCTCCACAGAAACCGCACAGTCCCGAGGACACGCCCCTCCTGTCTGTCGGCTCTTCATCTTCCTCTTCGTCACCGGAGACAAAAAAAAGACCGACCGACGGACGGGAGCCAAGACAGACCGGGCACTGAAACCGCATCCAGAACCTTCCACACAGTGACGAGGAGTCCAGCTGGACCACGCTGTCACAGGACAGCGCATCACTGGGCTCACCAGAAGAGAGCGGTTAGTAGTACACATTCAAAGCGTTATGTGTGTTAGCTTGCTGGTCTCCTCAGTGTGGTTTGGTGTGTGTGTTTTGGCCCAGTGTAGTGGATATGGTCCACTCGTGTGGTATGTGTGAGTTTTCAATTTGACTGAAGTGCGTTGGCAGAGAGGTTTTTGTGTGTTTGTTGTCTTTTCACTTCACTGGAGTTTGATCTAGGTAAACGCAGCACAGTGTGTGTCTGGTTTGAGGCTGTGAATGAAAGCTTGTCAAAAGCGAGTTTACTATTTTGTGTGTGTGTTTTTATGTCATTTTTTTCACCGTCTCTCTCTCATGTGATTCCAAACCTGTTAGATTTGAACCACAAAATAAGAAGTTAAACAGAATCTTTATGCTCCCAGCAAACAAATTTAGGTTCTGGGAACGTTCCAGGAACGTTAGTTTTTGGTTTCCAGAACGTTCCTAGAACTTTTCCCTTAAGGTTAGGGGAACGTTCCCCGGAATGTTTTTGTCCTGAAAAGGCTACTGAGTAAATAGTAAAGTCTGTATTACCTCAATAAATTTAAGGTCATTTCTAATTTATTTGTATTTTTTAATACATTTTCATCATTAACTTTAAAAGCATACTGTTTTTACAACTAAACAGTCAAGGGTAAAAAAAAACCTAATTCCCAAAAATTTAAAGGGTACTTATTATGGCATTTAAAATGTTGGTAATATTGTTCTGGGAGTCCCCAACAACAGTTTTACAAGCATGCAATGACAAAAAACCCTTTTGTTGTCTTATAATATGCATTTATTTTTACCTGATTTGCTCACCGACTCCCATATGAATCGTTTAGCGAGTCCTTTTTCCAAAACCCGCCTTTGCGTGACGCTAATCTGCGGTGATTGGTCAGATGACCTAGCCAAGTTGTGATTGGTATTCTCTGTGCAGAGTATGTCGGAATAAACTCGGTACTGATCCTTCCTTCAGTATCAGCCGGCTCGTCGAATCCATACTTTATAGCATTTAGGTTTGTGAAGCAATCATCTTCAAAATGACGCGAACACAGAACAAGGTTTGGGCTATACTTGTGTGGTATACTTGTATATATGAACTGTAGCCACTTAGCTCTTCAAATGCTCCTCTCCTGGCAGATGAAAAAAGTTCGCTTTTGCATCGCACTTCAAAACACAGCGTCTCGTCGACATGATTGTTTTCCGGTTTTCCCTGCGTCTCAGAGCGCAATAAGTGGGCGTTTCTTATTCAAATAACTTGTCAAGTTGACGTAAACTAGACAAAGGAAAAGCATCGTCGTTGAACGATTTCATATCAAAGACTCATGCTGCGTCCGAAATCTCCCATTACTCACTATATAGTGGACTATATAGTGAGCTCGCCATTTTGTAGTGCTGTCCGAATGTATAGTGATGATTATTATACCCTATATAGTCCACTCAATGTATCCCAGAATGCATTTTGAAAAGTAGTGAACAACCGATGGTCACTAACCTAAGCCCTACATACCATCATGCATTGCGCTGATCGTAAAAATAAGTTATAATCATATGTGGAGTAGCGCATTATAACAAAAACGGCCAGAAATCACTTTTAGTTTTTAAATTTTGGAGATATAAGCTCAATATAATGTAATGTATTTATTTTTAAAAATCTATTTAGCCCAGAGCCGGCTCGGCACCAGCTGACAGATGATGTCATCAACGGCGCCGAGAGACGATCGAGTAGTGTCCGAACGTGGCTTCTGTTATGCTGGTGAGCTCACTATATAGTGCTCTGCTCTCTAACCCCAACATAGGGGTTAGGGAGTAGTGCTTTGAGTGGAGATTTCGGACGCAGCATCAGAGTCGACTCTTACTTTTGAGAGACAATAACTTTGTATACGGTGAACTTTCATTTTTAAAACTTTGCAGGATGTTTTCGTTCACTTAGATCTATGTTACACACTACATGAAGGAGCAATACGTAACTGAACGA
>JAQIUQ010002969.1:140000-165242 GCA_030378365.1 Hybognathus amarus | reverse complement strand
CTGGACCTGAGGCCACCGGCTTGTTTATCCCATGCCCTCTCACCATCCCTCCCGCCTCTTCATCTGCTCTTATCACGGCCGGTGTTGAGAGGGCCTCCACGCCGTCCTGTTTTGGGTTTGCTGTCAACCCCTTTGACCTGTTGACCCCGGGACTTATCTCTCACTTTCCTAAAAGCCAAATGCCTTGTCTTGAAGCAGCAGGGCAAGTGCTCTATCTTGGCTGTTCTTGTTGCTGTTACTTGAAGGCTTGTAGAGCGCTGTACACTTAAGTGTGAGGGTGTGTGAAGAGGCATAGCCACAACTTCTAAATATTTTTTTGTAATTATTATGACATTTACAATAGTTTTTTCTCAGTATCGCTTCCTTTTACAGTTCAGTACTTACAGTGTACTTACCTAGAAAGTACTGACTAATATAAAGGTAAGTACATGGAACAGGGGTAGGTTTAGGGGTAGGTTCAGGGTTAGTACTAGTTATCACCCAGTAATTGTAGTTACTCAAAATAAGTACATAGTATTTACATGGGTAACTGGACTGTAAAAGGAAGCTGTTACCAAACTTTTTTTTCCATTTCTTTCAGAGAAGCAAGTCTCTGCCATCTGGTTGCAATTGTTATTTTGCAATTGTTATATTACAAATTACATAAAGAATGTGATTTATACATAGAAAGACTTTCATACACATTTGGGGCATCTCTTAATTTCTGTATTAAATGTTGATCTTAATGGGTTTGAGCATTTTGTTGTTGTTGTTGTTTTGTTGTTGTTGTTAATCACTGGATGTTCCCCGTTCCTTATGGATTGTGTGGCTCTGTTGTGCTTTGTGAGGTGAGAATGGATCCTCAGTAGAGGCACTCACTTAGGAATGAGGAAAAATAGTGTGTCACGTATTGAAAACTCGCAAAGGAAACATCAAATATTTGGTAATGGAATTCACATGCCGGCTGGCTCTACAAATCCCATTAAAACAGCTTTGAGCTTCCTCCATCTCCGAGGAGCAGACTCAGAGCTATTTTAATAGTGCCCAGGACTTCTTCATTTTAACAGCAAAAGAGTTCCTGCTCTGTACTACGATACATAATTCGCATGGCATTAGGACCAGATAAAGGAAGATTGCTGCATGATTCAATGGTCATTTATGCCTGCTCCATATGATAATAGCAATCAACAGATATTTGTTGCTTTTTTCCTGTTCATTTAACTGCTTCTGTGTTGGTTCACTTCAATCATGATCTGTTTTTTTTTCCCTTCTTCCTTTCTTCCCTGTTTTCTCTTCCCCTTCTTCCCATCCTCTCCTTCAGACAGGATATTCGGCTTTGTAACTTTCGAGAACGAGGATGTGGGCTGGAGAAGGCTCTGCGAGATTCATTTTCACGAAATCAGAATAAAATGGTGAGTTGGCTTCACCTCTTTGCAATTTTTCATTTCAGAGGCCAGGATTAATATTTGATCCTGGAAGCAGAATGGGTGCTTATAATGGGCAGCGTACAGTAAGGGGTGACAGGGCTGCTGGGTGCGTGCGTACATGGGCGGGGGGTCGGGGTGTCATCCCTATCCCCGAGCCAGCCTGCTTTCAAGGGGATGAGAGTCACTGGGGTGCACCAACCACAAACCAGAATTGCGCTCGCAACCCTGTCTGCTCTGACTTGGAGTTAAGGCCTGTCTCTTTCCCACCGTCACAATTCCCTCAGCCAGGGAAGACTGGGAAAAGATCTGGCAGTCACTCTGGGGGCTTGTTCAAAGTGTGTGGTGCAAAAGATTGAAAGGAGATTTAAAAATCAAAGCCTGGGTGCTTCTTCCACCTTGGCACCTGATGCCCTGTCCCATGATTTTCTGTTTGCTGCTACGGTTCGTATCAGACATCTCCCTTGTCTGGCCAAGCTTTTAAGAATGAAAGACAGCAGAGGGACACTGTCCTGACCTTGAGGCATCTGCAGGCGAGCCACAGATGCAGCTTGCAGTGCTCGCGACGAATCACCAAATGAGAACAAACCCCAGTGTCATTCTACATGACAGCCAGTTAGCAGGATTTTTAATGAAGGTCAGCGCTGTCAGTAAAGTTCAATCACTTAAACTCACAAATCACAGAGAACCACGAGCCTCTTGGAGTTTTCCATGAGATCGAGCTGAGGACTGATTTGTGGCATTGATGACCAGTGTTGGGGAGTTGACTAGCTAAATTTAACTACATTGTACTCTTTAGCATGACAGGAGCTTTGCTGGTTTTTCATTCAGATGATTTATATGAAATTAACTGGTTCACTGACTACGTTTACAGGCAGCTACTTTTCGGGTGCATTCTTCGAGTTAAGGTCACTATTTGGGTTTCTGAAACATAAGGAATAACCCGTTTACATGCTTAAGTCTGAAACTGCTTAATTGGGCTTTGATTATGAGGCGTGTCTTAACCAAACCAGGAAAAACGAACAAACTCTGCACTCAATTGGCAGTCGGCAGACCTACAACCAATCAGAGCAACGCAGTAAGGCAAATACTTTGCATTTTACAGTTGTCAACAGAACTTCCTTATTTTAGAAGTAAAATAACTAGTGTTGCTTCTTTTACTTGGTCCTTCATGAGTGCGACCAAAGGAGAAACCACAACGACCACAGGCTTTTCTTCATTATGTCCCATCTTCTTAGTTTCCCGAATCATGTAGGAGGAAGGACGGCAAAGGTGTCTTTCCGATCGACAAATGCCTTGATTGCAGTTCTCTGTTTGTCTATTAAATTAACGCTGTCCGATTCATTTAGACAGACGCGACAGCGGAATCTATACATTTCAATCTCCTCAGCTGCAGTCACTCTGCAGGTAAACCAGCCAGCGCTCGCTCTTTGATAACATGATGATTACGTCCCTAGATCAATCTGTCCATCATTCATAGCCGCCTGGCAATCTGATTGGCGTGAACGTTTTTTGCCTGATCATAATTACTCCTACTTGGATTCAGTCTCAGATCCGACTTTCTCGAACTAAAACAGTTTGTGGTCAGAGTTCAGGCTGGCATCCAGGCTAAGCCCTACCCTACCCGACACTGAACCTACCCATCACAGCTTGCGTGCTCAGACCAACCATAACGGGTGCCATGTGCGTAGTATAAGCGCTGTTTTGTCATATAGCGTCACCTATATAACCACAATGCTATAGTTCGGGGCACAGAAGTGATCGCCTTTGTTTGCCGCTTTGATGCTGGTAATCGATGCTGAGCTCCGCTCCAAAAAGTATGCCTGTGCCTGGATGTCTCGCACGTTTCATGCTTCCACATATACTGAACACGGATCTTCTGTATGCGCCGAGAAGTTTCTCTACTCAAAAGTCCAAGATTCCGTGCGAATAGAATGTGCGCAGAACACAAATCACTATGGGGATATGCCGATACACGTTTACATGACAAAGAATTCTGGGTTAGAAAAGGTGTAACCCGAGCGTATAACATCCTAGTTTCCATAATCCGGGATATGAGCATATTCGGGTGTACTTTGCCGGTGTCTACGTGGCCGCTCGCTAGCCTGGGTTATTTAATATTGCTAATATCTCGAGCTTTTGAACGGGTTATTGGCTGCATGTAAACGCAGTCACCTATTCGGGTTTTCTACACATAGTCTGGCATTTTTGGCATTTGGAAGCCATTCATATGTAGACCCATACGACCCATTTGTTTTGGGACAGAGGTCTAGAGGCTGGGCTTAGCTGGTTTTGCTTCTTAATAGGGTTGTTTCTTGTATCTACCTGCTGATGCTGAAGTTTGTTGGTGTGTCCCTGTTCTGATATTGTATTGCACAAAACAGCTTGTCTAGAGACTGTTTTAACTCTAGCTTCAAAGTAGCTTCTCGAAATCCTGCTGATGCCATAATGAACAGTATCCGCAGTCACTTAACACTAAACATGACAACACAGTGTGACCAGCCTCTGCCCCTCTTCAAACTGATCTTCACACGATAGCTGCATCAAGTGCTCTCATCTCATCCAACAAGCTTCGAGAGAAAGCCTGAATTTCTTTTTCTTTTTTTTTTAGATATTGCCTCCCCCAGCTGTCCCACAGAGCAGGAACTCTCGCTGTTGATCGACTGGCTGGCTTACAATTGGGCCATTGGAGAAATCACTTGCAGTGAGCTAATATTCCGCCAGGGGAGGTTTAAAGAAAAAAGAAAAATGTGGCCAAGGGAAAACATTTCACTTAAACTGACAGCTTGGTCATGGTCTCACAGTTCGAGAATCCATTTCTACAGATGATATGCTGGACAAAACTGAAAGGCTTAAAAACAAAACAAGACGAGAAAAAAAAGGCTCAAGTGCTGTGATCTGGGCAGCAATGTCGTCCCTTCCTTTTGCTCTCCTTACTGATTTTCAATTGCCATCATCAAGTTGCTTTTGCCAGCAAGATCAAAGTGGTCTCTGAAGCCTCATCTGCTCAGCAGGCCTGTGTGCATATTTGACTTGCTAATTCGGACCATGGTAATATTGTTATTATCTATGAATATTTTGTACAGTGGCCGGAATGATCTCCCTCTTGCTTGTGGAAATGCCAGCTTTTGTACATGTTGACTGCCTGCTTTGGTGCAGCCACCATCTTCAGAGGCACCATCTGTGACCTCGACCCCAGGCTGTGGAGCAGAGAACAAGCCAGGCTCAGTAGCTGTTTATAGAGAAGCTCTGTTGACCCAGTAGAGGCCACTCTTGAGCTGCCAGGGCCCTGGGAATATCCATAGATGACCCTAATGGTTCCAGGATCTGGAAAGCTGGACCAGTGAACGTCTCTACAGACTCCAGGCTTCCTGATCAGTTCATTTGATATCTGGCCTGGAAATATAGCCAGGCATTAAACATTCAGGAAGACATTTCCTTGATTCCACAGACTTGGAGACAGGAACGCTGCATCCAGCAGGCAGGTTAGATCTCATGGATGGATGGAGTTTACCTTGAAGTGAACTCTCTTAGAGAGATTCATTTGAAATGGGAAGTCCACTTTATAGGCAAATCATTCAGGGAACAAACACATATTATGTCTTTATTTTATTAATGGAAACGATTAAAACGATAGAACAGCACGAACTTAGTTCCAGATTGCACAGATATGGAAGGGGGTCAGTATTAATAGACTGACCCTATTGGTTGTTTTGACTATTTCCCATCCCTTTATAATTCGAACAGCACATTCAGAGACCATAATATCCTGTTACATCTGTGTGGGAGCTTTTTTTTTGTGAAGTTCCATTCCGAACATTCTGTATTTTATCAGGCATTCCAGGGACTTTTATCTCCCCCAGTGCTGTCTGTCATGAGGAATACTGTGCAAAATAGATAAGTGGTTGAAATCACCTGGACTGCTATATATTATTATTATTAGTAGTATTTGAGGATTTTATGCGCCATTGTTATGTTGCACCTTTTCAACTTCAAACATCACTGAAATGTTGTATTGTGATAAACAATACTAATAATATACTTTATTGAATATGCATATTTTATTTTTTATATGGAAATCATATATTTTAATAATTCTAAAATGTCTATTTTTATATGGAAATCATATATTTTAATAATTTCAAAATGTCTATTTTTATATGCATTTGTAAAAAAATATATAATTATTTTATATTCGGTTTTTTTTTTTTTAATTAATCTGATTTCTATCTGTATAAAGTGTTACATAAGATAATTGTTCATATTACATTATTACATATTATCCTATCCACCGGATATATATATATATATATACATATATATATATATATATATATATATATATATATATATATATATATATATATATATATATATATATATATATATATATATATATATATATATATATATATATATATATATTAGTGCTGGGCAACGATAACATTTTTAATCGTGATTAATCGCATGAATTTCTTGCGATTAATTCGCATTGTTACGCGGAAAATCTTTTACAGTATATTATGAAAAGTATATATACATATCATTTAATTATTCAAAACTTTTGACCAATAATATATATGAGATATATATTACTGGTCAAAAGGTTTGGAATAGTTAAATTTTATATATACTTTTTATATATTATATATTTTGTGTATATAAAATGATTGATTTTATTATTAATTATTATGTAAATATTTATAAATAATATAGATTTTAACTACTTAATACAGTTTAACTACAGTATGCTAATTAAAGCTGTCCCAATAAAAACACTAAAAATAAAAATAAATCCTCAATCTCACTAATCAATTAAGTGGGATGCTTGGACCATTGTGACCCATAGCTAAGTGAGGGAGAATTCAATAGCAGGCTAAATTTAGGTACCAGCCCAGGAAGTGTTATCTATAGACTAGTGGCTGTTTGAAACCATGGAAGTATTGACTCTATCCTTGACCCCATGTAAACCCTCTCTCGGGAGTTCTCATGGACATGTGACTGCACATGGTATCTACCTCTCTTTTTATTTTCTATTTTATTCTATGTTACTCCCATTCCCTCTCTCTCTCTCTTGGAAATCATCACCTCTCCAACCTTGGAACAGTATGGACTGCATAAGTCATCTCTTGTCACATATTCAGGAACACATCCTTTCCTTTATCCGCCTGTCATTAAGCGAATCAAGTACTTGGTCAATACCCTCCTCGGCCCTAACGCGTAAAGAGCAATGCCGCACCATATCCCACGCGTGCCTGCAGCAGAATGATGTGAATTCTGTGCTCATGTCCTCCCTGGCCGTGCCCTTGCCTCCTGCAGGCAGCGTGGAGGTTGTCGGTCTCATTTTGGTTTCCGCTCCCGCCCTTCTTTCTCAGTGTGCCCCGGCCGCCCAGCCAGGCCTCGCGCCTGCCCACAGCGAGCTCGGGCCATTAGCATGTATGATAAGTGCCGAGTGTGTCGGCAGGCCAATTCAGTGTCTGCCTTGCCGCGCTGAGGCCCCGGCCTGTGCTATCATTGGAAGATAATCTCACCGCTGTGAGGAGAAAGAGGAAAAAGTGTCAGGTTCTAGAAGGGAGAAAATGACTCCTATTTCCCCTTTTTTTGGAGGGAGGGGGCAGGGGGCCGCAGGTTTACGGCTCTTCGGCTCTTTGAATCTATCTTCAAGATGTGGTGCAAATGGCGATGACAGTGCAGAGTTAGTGTGCTTTCATGCCTGCTTCATTTAGCAGTCGCACACCGAAACTTAGTCTGGTTAAACATTTGAATTCGGATTAGCTGAGAAATGTTATAAAAATATATGCAGTATGTGGCTCAAAACACAAGTAATTTTTAGCTTAGCTTGAGTGTTTTGCCTGCAGCTGCAAATACTGAGGTGAAAACAGTCAGTAAAAATGTTTTGATTAATAAGATCATTTATTTAATTCTGCCATTTACTGACCATTGTATCATTTTTAACCTTACTTTCTTCTAGGGCTGCACAATATTGGGAATTTTTAAAATATTGTGATTAGGGCTGTGCAAAAATTAATTGCGATTAATCGAACACAAACAAATGTCTGTGTTTACATAATATATTTGTGTGTGCTGTATATAATTATTTTGTACATATAAATACACACACATGCATGTATATATTTAAAAAATGTGTTATTCATATATAAAATATTTATATTTATATAATATAGATTATGTATTTTTGTATATATAATACAGAATTTAAGCGCAAATAATTCTTGAAATATATACATGCATGCATACGTATTTATATATACAAAATAATTATATACTGCACATTCAAATATATTATGTAAACACAGACTTTTATTTTGGATGCGATTAATCACAATTCATTTTTGCACAGCCCTAATTGTGATATTTAGATTTTCTGCTATATATATTTAGCGATATAATGATTTTGAATTGCTCTCAGTTGTAAAGATTTGAATCATTCTAGGATGATTGGGGTGATTTTGTAGTGTGTTGCATCTGTATAGAAAATAATAACCAAATTGCAAGCATATATGAATGCAGTAGAACAAAGACACAGATGAAATAAGCAGTGCTGTGTTTTTTTTTAGGTAAATTAACTGTATTCAGGTACAGGCATTGAATCATTATCTGTATAAATTAAATATGATTCAGGGCTGCAACGATTAGTCGACATTGTCGAACAACGTTGACAATAAAACATTGTCGACAAATATCTTTGTTGTCGAGTAGTTGTTTGATCTCACGTGACCTAATGTAAGGGCGTGCAATATCGCGATTTGACCGCTACGGCGTTTTGGCGCTAGAGTGTAATGCAGCCCTTTATAAATGCAAGTGCGGTAGAAGAAAAAACACCGCGAATTATGACGAGTGCAAACGAATCCGAACTAGCAAGGTTTGGCAAAGTTTTACAAAACTTAAAACTAACAATGCGGTCATGTGCAATACATGCAAGGCAGAACTTGCTTTTCACCGGAGCACAACATGCATGTTGGAGCATTTAAAGAGGAAACATCCCGGCAAAAGAGGAGCCGGTGAGAATCGAGTGTTCTCCAGCTGGAGCTAACTAAACTAGTGGTAAATATCTTTATTAGATCATGCAATACTACTAATAGTAATAATATCATCAATAATAATATAATTACAGTAATATGATGATTTATTTTGCATAGAATAAAGCTTGATTGAGCTTAGGAGTCAGGGCTGTTTTTATTATTGTAACACTATTAGGTAACGTTATAGTCTTATCACTCGCCTGTATTTTGTTCCATAATCATGAAGACTTACAAAAGGAGATGTTAGGAATAATATCATGGCAGTTACGTTTTCTTTTTCATTCTGTAAATTAAAAGGTGAACGAGAACATCTCTGTCAGCTCAATTCTCATGTAAAAAAACGATTGTAATTTTATATCTTTAATAATGGTTTGCAGATTAATATTTTACCCTTTTTGTGTCCTGAAGTAATGACCCTTTTTCTGTTTCAGTTCTATGAAAAGCAGTGGGCTTATTAAACAATGCTTAGAGAGCATTTGTGTGTGATTTGAGTTAAACTTAAAGAGAATGACCTGTTTAGTTTGCTCCAAGTTCATTAAAACCACTATTCCAAAGTGTTTTAAATAATTGAAAAAGCTAAATAATCATTCCAAACTTAAAGGGTCAGTTCACCCAAAAATTAAAATTCGGTCAGTATTTACTCACCCTCATGTTGTTCACTTCCAAACCTCTATGTGTATTTGTTCTGCTGTACACAAAGGAAGATATTTGGAAGAATGTTTTAATCAAACAGATCTAAAATCCCCTTTGACTACCCTAGTATGTATTTTTTCCTACTATGGTAGTCAATGGGGATTGAGATCTGTTTGATTAAAACATTCTTCCAAATATCTTCCTTTATGTTCAGCAGAACAAATAAACGCATAGAGGTTTGGAACAACATGAGGGTGAGTATATACTGACAGAATTTTAATTTTTGGGTGAACTGACCCTTCAATGATTAGCTGGCAAAATAATTGATGATTAGTCGATTAATCGTTCTAATAATCGCTTATATTAATCGATTATCAGAATAATCGTTTGTTGCAGCCTTCCAAAACCTAAGGGTTTCCAGAAGTATTTGTCAAAATTTGTTAATATGTTTATAAGCAACTGAAAAAAAGCACAAATGTCAGAGCATGTCAAAACATCTCAAAGACCACAATTTAAAACAATTTACAGTTTTATGTGAATGATTTGGCTGGATGATTTTCAGATCATTGTGAAGAAAAAACTTTAGGCCACAACATCCATTAGTCAAAAGTCTTGTGGACGCATATTTCGGATGTGTTTGTGGCTTTATTTCAGAAACTTTCATTTTTAGTTTTTTTTTCAATAACCACGCATAATAAATATTCTCTCAAAAATACAAACATGTACATACATGTTGCTCACATATTATGGCAGCCCTTTTTGTGCTACTGTACTACCTTTGTGTGATACTGTTTGTGCTAAATATAGTGTAATTTCACCTGTGTCATTAATATGTTTACAAGCAACTGAAAAAAGCACAAATGTCACAGCATGTCAAAACATCTCAAGGACCCCAAAAACACCTTAGACCCCAGAGGGTTAAAGCCTACTAAATCTTAATTTCTCAGGCTCTACAGCAGATAAAAACATCATAAAAACATAAAAATGACGCAGAAGCATTTGCCGGGCTTAATGGTGACTCCGCACAGTTGCGCGATCCGGTCTTAAAGGTAAACACACACACATGTGTGATCCGGTTTTAATGGATTAAGACGAATACACGTTTAGGCCTTTCCAATGGTGGTAATGACAAGCATCCGTTTTCTTTCTCTGTTTACAGATCATATTCACAACCGACTGCGTTTACTGAGAAACTTGTAGAGGGCATTTTGACTTAATTGTACATACATATCTCTGTTCAAGCACAAATAAGTAAGGAAGGGAAGGAAATTTGGTGTTCACAATCTTCACATGCTGTCTGTGTGGATCTGTGCGCGCACACAAATCACAGCGCAAGTTCCAGTCTTCTTGCTCTTGATGTTTAAACTGACATGACTTTAAAATGCAAATGATAAACTCACTCTGTGATGGTTAAACTTTGCAATTAATCTGCGAATCACATGCGTTTCCGATCCATGGGGCAGCTGGCCCTTACGGCTCAAGTACAATCTCTATCAGGCTACTTGACATTGCACATCCTGCAATGTGACTATTGCAGATGCGCTAGTTTCTTCACAGCCCTACTTTCTTATACATATGTATACATATGTATATACATATGTGTATATATATATATATATATATATATATATATATATATATATATATATATATATATACATGTACATAATAGAAGAATTCGCAATGAATATTCACAAACTTGGAATGCTGCGCTTTGTAATGATACCAAACTTGTGCTGAGGGGACCTTTCAGAAAACGTACAAATAAAGATACTTATAGATGTTTAATAGCTATTTGTAGCATTGTGATCGCTAGATGAGGGCATAACAAACTCATTTTTGTGAACACCTCAAATTCTACCAAAATCGACATTTTTTTTTCCTGTAGCTCGTGCCCGTGCGCATTCTGGCTCATTTTGCCAGCACGGGTCACATATATTGGGAAACCAATGTTGTTTGTTCCTCATTGACTTTCATTGTATGGAGTTCAGTCCTTAAAAAATGCAGTTAGCCAAGAGGTGATCAGTTTTACTTTTCAGGGTCAAATTAGACCAGAATTAGAATTATGTTCCACAGAAGAAAGTCATTGCAAAATCTTTGTACAAGATATTTTGTTATAGGGAAATGTGTTTATAAATTAGTTTAACAGTAAAGAAATTAAGTAAACTAACCAAATCATGTGTGAAAACCATTTGTAGGACTTGCTATGTTTTCTTTTTGTAAATAGCAGCTAAGCACATTTCAAAGTATGTCTGTTTATTGTCCCCCTCTCTAATCACCCAGATCCGTTTAGCCCTTTTTATCTAATAGATGTTTATTTGCGCTTTGTGTGTGGTGACTGTAGATGTATTTACACACTCCTGTCACAGTATCTTAAGAGTAGGTTGGGCTAATGGAAGGGGATTGTGATATTTGAAAAGATTACAGTAATTCAGCCGGTTGTAATGGAGCAGGCTGTTTCCGGAGAGCTCTCCGAGATCTGGAAATGTCACAACAAAGAAAAGAGGAGATTCAGCACAATCACAACTTAAATAGAAGGCTGGAAAAAACCAAAGGAAAAAGAGTGTGAATGTGTGCGTGTGTGTGCACGCATAAAATATATAATGAAAATAGATAAATAGACAGATAGATAGATAGACAGACAGACAGACAGACAGACAGACAAACAGACAAACAGATAGATATATAGAGAGATAGACAGACAGACAGCTAGACAGACAGCTAGACAGACAGCTAGACAGACAGCTAGACAGACAGATCTGACAGACAGACAGATTGACAGACAGACAGTATTGACAGACAGTACAGATTGACAGACAGACAGATAGATTGACAGACAGACAGATAGATTGACAGACAGACAGACAGACAGACAGACAGACAGCTAGACAGACAGACAGACAGATTGACAACAGACAGACAGATTGATATGACACAGACAGACAGATTCGATAGACAGACAGACAGCTAGACAGACAGACAGATTGATAGACAGACAGACAGACATAAAACCTCAAGTTTTAATTTTCTGAGCAATTTGATGTCCCATGACTGCTAATGGACTAGTTTCTGGCCTGAGTTAGTTTACACTGTCTGCCATTTTTCTCCAGCCTGGAGCAGCTGTAGCGACAAGAATGTCTCGTAGGAGATTGAGGTGTTTTGTTGTTGGATGTTAGAGTGAACATAGTTTTCATGTGCGGAAGACTCAGTGGATTACTATTGTTTTTGCACCCTAACAAAAGTAAATGCGCCCTAGCCTGGTAATGCGTAACCTGGCCCTAGCCAGATGAATGTCGTTCCGCTTAGCTCCGCCTAGCTTCACTCACATCCATCTGGAACCTCTTCCATTGAGAGTGATTTCTCCAACCAACTTTATGGTTTAGCCAATCAGGACGCAGGGTGGGAGTTTCATAGATGTGACGTAGTGACAAAGTGACTGATGATTGTTCAGAAGCGGTTCCTTTTCTGCTTTTTGCCATCCTCTAAAATTTGCCAGAGCAAGCCTCTTCGAGTCTGCCGATCAAGCGAACGCACCGACTGCATATCTGACATGATCTTACCTGAACTTGTAACAATGTTAAACCGAGTTCTGTAAGTCGTTTGTCGGCTGTTCTGTTTTGTTTTTTCCTGCGTCGCTCTCATCAGCGTCACGGGTTGGCTTCGGTGTGAGTGGTTGAAATAGCTTGTCGAATAAAGATGACAGACAAGTGGCTTATCCAATCATATGCAAGGATTTTTGATAAGCCCCAGCCTTCTGAAACGCCTTTTCAATGGATCGGTTCCAGATGGATGAGTGGAGCTAGGCGGAGCGAAATTCATCTGGCTAGGGCCAGGTTAAGTAATGCGCCCTAGGAAATGCACCCTAGCCTGGTATTGCCAAACTCTACTACTTCGCTTTGCTTCATAGACAGAGTCTGGAGTGGCGCTATTGAAAAGTGTTCTCTTTATCGCGAGGGGCGCTTGTCTGAAGTATAAAATAAGGGTGCTAGTTCCAGTCTCGACAGATAATAGAGACTGAGATACTCCCTCTGTCAGGAGTATGGACACATCACCTCCAAAATGTTTAACAAACACTCTTCTTGTTCGGGCTTCAGTTTGCAAATGCCGGGAATATTCTCCACAACACAGCCTCCATATCCGCGGTCATTTTCGATTTCCCCAATCTTAAACTCGGCAGTTAGCGTCTACGTCTGCGGCTCTCAGTCCGCCCTCTGTTCGTTCGATTGGCCGGCTGTTTTCAGGCCGGAGGAAAACGAAGAGACGTGTCGCTGTCTCAGACTGAGTACAGAAGCAAAATTAAATAAAGCCGAAATACGAAGTCTGATGTAGTCAGGCTAAATGCGACCCCCAATTTGCCTAAAATCATTTTGCACCAGACTGCTTTGTGAATGCGAGTCAAAACAAAGCAGGTTTTGCTACAAAGTTGTTACTCAAGGTCAAGGATGGATCAGTAACAACTGTTTTGTGCTCCAGCTAATAGTCTCTGGAGTGATACTGATCACGGCAGTAATGAGAGAGAGAGCGCACACTTGATTACAGTTCACTGGAGTTGATTTACAGATGTAAAGTTTACCAGTTTATTTACCCCCTCCCCCATATGTTGATGATGATACAAGGGACAGTGAGAGTTTATGGATAAGATTTTAATGTGCACTACTGTTGGTAACGCTTCCTTTTACAATCCAGTTACCCATGTAAATACTATGTACTTATTTTAGTAACTTCAATTACTGGGTGATAACTAGTTCTAACCCTGAACCTACCCCTGTTCCATGTACTTACCTTATATTAGGCAAGTACATAGTAAGTACACTGTAATTACTGTACTGTAAACGGAAGCGGGTAACGCTTCCTTTTACAGTACAGTACTTACAGGGTACTTACAGTGTACTTACCTAGAAAGTACTGGCTAATATAAGGTAAGTACATGGAACAGGGTTAGGTTTAGGGGTAGGTTCAGGGTTAGTACTAGTTATTACCCAGTAATTGTAGTTACTGAAATAAGTACATAGTATCTACATGGGTAACTGGACTGTAAAGGAAGCGTTACCCGGAAACGTAACCCTACTGTTTTATCCAGCTCTTACTCTTAGTGAAACTGACGCTTCATTTTTTTTGTGATGTACAATAACCTTAATAAAATTCATCAGTAAAGTTTTGGCCATCATTCGGACGGGGTCCGCTACAACAGGCTTGTACTCAATTGACACAGTCTCATCCCAATTCGTCATATAACTGACGTTTTGGGACGTCTTTTGACCATTCGTCAATATACGACTTTTTAGGGCCCCCTTAAACGTCAGTAGATGACGATCCCGGGTCGTCATACAACTGACGCTTTACCTTTAACGTCAGTTAGGTGACGAGTTGGGTTTAGGGTTAGGTTAAGGTCTGGGGTAGAGTTGGGATCCCATAACGTCATCTACCGACGTTTAAGGGGGCCCTAAAAAGTCGTATATTGACGAATGGTCAAAAGACGTCCCAAAACGTCAGTTATATGACGAATTGGGATGAGACTGCGCTGTACTAATAGTGGATTAAAGCAAGATGACAACAAAAGTTATAACCGCATAAAGTAAACTACGCCTGTTCTTTGTTCATAAAGCATTTTTTTCTCTGTAAGCATCATTGTCTGACTCCGGTTAAAGTCCTTTTTCAGCATTTATAATAATTAGTGCTGAGCAACGATAAATCGCACCCAAAATAAAAGTTTGCGTTTACATAATACGTGTGTGCATTGCGTATAATTACTTTGTATATATACTGTAAATACACACACATGCATGTATATATTTAAGAAAAAATATTATTTAAAAATATTAATATTTATAAATAATATACATTTTGTACAAATAAACATGCAATATATACATTTACATATTAATAGACTTGTCAAATATAGTACCTTACTGTTTGGGAATTATATCTAGGCAGGGCGAAATAGCAGGTGCGAACACATTGATATAAATAAGAAGATAAACTGTTTACCTTCTCATTTATATCAATGTGTTTACCGTAAACGTGTGATAAAGATGAAGAATGAGTCTGAGTGTAAGTGTGTTTTACTCTTTAAATTACACCAGAGCAAAGCCATGATTAAATGTGAAGTTGTTTCAGTTTTTTGTTCATCTGTATGTGCTTACCAGAGTTCCCACTGTAACACACTGTTGAAACAGACATTCTGTTTGGGAGGCATAAATAGTCTCTGACAGCCTTTCTTTTTTTGTTGGTGAATATAGATTTCTGTGTCGGATAGAATAGCTGTAAGTGTATCAATAATGTACGGGAGCCCCAGTCTCCAATGTAATTTAATTCAAGTTGCGATGAATTATGCCTCGATGTTAAGCCGAGAATTCTGGCGCCTCTGGGCAAAAGAGCAGGGGGTTGTTTTCTCTTTTTTTTCTCTCTTTTCCTCTCATGTCTGTTTTATCTCTGGGAACTGTACAAACAAGATGCAGCGTATGACATGACCTCTTGTGCAGTGATGTAACGGGAGTTCACTGGCAGAGCTGTGATAACATTTAAATATGCTATATTTGATGGGAAACCACAGACACACGCAGATAGTGTAGTGTGGGCCTGTAAAAGACAGCTTGAGTTTTTGGATGCGTATACTAAATCTACATAGTACATACTTGAAAACAGTTGCTTCTACATTCAATTAAAATGAGTTTGCTCCCCCTGTGCATGCCGCCGTATGCTGCAAAAATCACACATCCTTACAGGGCCAGCAAACAAGAACATATGCACAACCTTTTTGAACATTAGAATCTTAAAAATATGAAGTTTTTATTACAAAATAATGCAAATGTGTATCTTTAATAACACGCTGAGATTATCATGTAATGATACTAGGGCTGTCCACTTTAGTCGTTTAGTCGACTAATCAGTTCGATGCCGTCTTGGTCGACTGAAATTCTTATTGGTTGACCAGTCGCATTATTATTATTATTATTTTTTTTTTGCCAATAGAAATACATTTTCAATGATTTACTCCTTGATATTTATTCCTTTATAAAGCAGTTATTTATTACTGTATTCTAAATATAATTAGCCTATGTTTTATCCCCATCTTTAAATGCTTTAATTTAGGCTATTTCTTGTACCTGCGCCACAGTTTAGCGCACACACATAACACACTCGGGAACCGCATGGCTGGCTGCGCTGCTGCTCGCGCTCAGTAAGGGATGTACCGGTAGGTAGTTTTGCTGTATTCATTCAGTTCACGCTACTTAAGTCGACAGAATGTCCAAGAAATCTAAATCTTTTGTCTGGCTACATTTTTGTGGAGGTAGGCGACGGTGGCGACCGCGTTGCTCCATTATGAGCGCGCACATCGCGTGCCTATTTGAAATCGAACTTGAGCGCGCAAAAGACGTGAGCAGCTCTTTTAACGGCTTTATCATATACTGACTCAATCGATTGTTTTCTTAATAGGGTTTTATTTGTACACTTGACTCATTTGAAAGTAGCCTAAATAATGTAACAAAACGAAATTAAACGTATATGCTATCTTACAACAGAGCCTAGATTTCAGATTGTTTTTTAGGCTATTTTGTCTGTTGTTTTAAAACGCCTAACAGATCGGCTGGACAAAAGTTAACCCATAGCTTTGTAAGTAAAGAAGAATACAGCATGTATAAACGAGAGCTTTTTTAGATTTTTCATTATGTGGCAGCTATAGCAGTTATATTATTTTGTAGCGTGTGGTGTGATCAGGTGCGCGATTGTGACTGTCAATAGACCAAGGACAGAGCTCCTCACTTGCAGTTAAAAAAATCACTTAATTTTCAAAGAATTGTATAATTATTATAGTTTTATTTATTTTCGATGTTTTTTCGTTGTTGTTTTATAAATGCTCTATGACAATTGTTTAAAAAATGTTCAATCAAAACATCCGTTTTTTTTTTGTTTTTTTTTAGTCGACTAATCGTCGCGCAGGACAAGACCTTGGTCGACTAAGGATTTCTTTGGTTGATTACAGCCCTAAATGATACTGATGCAAAATTCATTTTGACACCTGTTCAACTGAAAATAATGGTTCAGTAAGTGAATCAGATGTTGTTTGATTAAAGACTGATGGATTCAGTTCAGTGAAAGACACATCATACTAATTTAAACCCATAATTTTTCTTAATTATTCATCAGTAGAAGAGCAATTCATTTGGGAGTCAGACTGTTCACTTAGTTTGATTCACTAAAAAGAATCAGCTCATTAGAGTCGTCTGTTTGTGAATCGGTATACACTTGTCACATTGAATGTGTTTTTTGGCTTGTACGCCCGCAAGGACAACTCAAGAGAAAGATGTTCCTTGCCGTTTTTTCACAGTTTATGTTTTTTTTTCAATATGGACTGCAAACTCACATTATATCTCAGGTAAACTGTTCTTGTGGCATTGAAATCCCCTTCACTCTGACCTGCTTTATTTGTTGTCGGGATATGAAGTTTGATGGTGAAAAGTGTTTTTCAAGCTCACTGTCAGAGGTGGTTGTCTGAATGAGGGAAGGTCCAGTCGATTTGCCTCTGTGGCTTTATGAACGATCTACAGCGGTACGCAATGGCGGAAATAAGACTGATTCCTCAGGCACCACGGATATACATTACAGCGCATGGAATTCTAACTCCATCATTGTGACAATCTCAGCACGCCAGGGCTCATAAAGGTGGCCCTGTTTCTTGGGCTCCTGCCTGTTTAAAATGCATATTTATTTGTCGAGTTTGGCTAAGTGCCTTTCATATCAGGCATTATGCGATCCCGAACTCTCGGGAGTGAGGCGGGTGGCCCGGTGTTTTGCAGTTAGAGTGAATGAATCAGCTTTCTGATTCATCCTCTTTTATCCTCCTTGTCAGAGGAGAATGTCTTTTTCTCTCACTCTAGCTGGAAGAAGCAAATCTGCTGGAAGGAATAAAATTTAACTGTCTAGTGTTTTGCAATTACTCTTGAGGTTTTCTTTTCTTTTTATTTTAAACACTGTTACGTTAAAACTAAGGCTGTCAGTTAAACACGTTATTAACGGCATTAACGCAAACCAGTTTTCAACGGCGTCAATTTTTTTATCGTGCAGTTAACAATCTTTTGGCCTAGGAAACTTTGTAGTTTTCTTTCACGTGCTTTTGTATCAGGACGGGCGTGCGCGCACTGTGCTATGAAACCCGTTCATTTCAATGGCTTGTGTTGCGTGAGAACGTTGTGGTGCTTTGTCGAACTGTCGTTTTGCGGTCTAGCTAGAAGTGCAAGCGGATTTAGCTGAGACCGTAAACAAAACAACAGGCACGCCGCACACACTCGTTTGGGCATGCAAGCCAGCCATATAGTAGGTTAACGTTTACGTTTTCGAGTGGGTGATGAGACCGAGAATGCCGAATGGATGCCAGTAAGATTCTGATTGGAAAATTTACTTTTAAAAGTTGCCAAATGGTTCCATTGACAAGACCAAAGTGATCTGTGTGTTTTGTCGTTGTGAACTGAGCTATATCATCGAAGCACGTCTAGTCTGAAATACCGCTTGATGATGGACAAGGACACACACACAGCTGATGCGAATTCTCCGCCCCTCGTCAATATTCAGGACATCGTCAGTATTTCTTTCACCCTTTTATTGATGGACAGTGTTACATTGTGTGAGAGATTATTTGCTCCAAGTAAGAATTCTAGTGTGAATTTGAACACAGTATGCCAATGTTGTTTTCAAAAAAAAAAAAACATTTGCACAAAGCAAGCCGATCCACTTTTCCATGTTGATAAGAGCATTAAAATGAGAAAAAAAGTAAGGGACAAAAATAAATTGAGAACATTGAGAACAGATATAAAAGTGCGATTAATCGTGAGTTAATTATGACATTAATGCATTAATCACGATTAAATATTTTAAATCGTTTGACAGCACTAATTAATTTTTTTTAAAACAACATATTTTTTTGTATATTATGTAATATAAAGCCTATTAACTTTAATAAAAATGCTTCTTCATACATTTTTGACAACCCTAAACATTTTTCCCCATAAGAGTACAATCAGTAATGCAAGTATATATATATGTTTAAATACGTATTTGGCTTTGCACAAAAAGCCAAAATGTGCGTGCAATGCTTTTGATCTACAGTCATGAAAGGTGGCCTTACATGCAGCCTGTGGTCTCTGAGAAATGCACCTTTGTGAAACAACCCCCTTTTCAAAGTCAAAACAAGTGGCTGAAGTTTTAATGCGGGTGACATTTCTTGTCACAAGGTCAGGGCAGCAGATTAGCAGATTGGATCTAATCTATCCGCTAACCAGCCAGCTAATAAGCCTGCGTGTGTTCTCTGGAGCTGATCGATCCTGTCTCGCACCTCTCGCCCGCTCACACTGCGGCTCTGCCAGGGACATCGACACTAATGGCCACATTTGCTCCAGCCCACCGGTACAGTGTTCCCGCTACATGATTTCCCGACAATTAGCGAAGGCGAGTAGACGCACCCTGTTCTCATCTCTGCTGTCATCCTTTCCACCCTGGACTTCCACTTAACCTGTTCTCTGGGGTGAACGGTAGATGAGAGATGTTATGGGGTTTTGATTTGCACTCTCACACACACACAAACACCTTGAAGTCTCTTTTGGGCTCAGAGTGGCGGTGCGGTCATTAGACAGGTGGCAAGACTAAATGAACAAATAATATGTTCAGTAACACTTAGCCTTCATTAATAAGTCATTATATGAATAATTTGAAACATGATATAATTAAGACATATAAGCGTTATTATTATTTTATGCCTGCAACTTGCAATATTCACTATATAACAGCAGATGATGTGTTAAGTGATAACCAGATCATGATTCTTTTTCATTTAATGACAGTGATTTATGACCTTTTAAATAGATTAATAAAATAAATTTGAAATTTATCTGAATGTTTTATTTATTTAACGAGAAGAGAGTTGAAAGAAGGAAATGGCAGATTAAAACACCTTTTCCCCAACATTAGCACCAACTTTGACCTTTCCAGTCACATTTTATTACGTTCGTTAAGCCTAAATATCAAAATAATGCCTCGTCTTCCACTGAGCCGTACGGTTCGGTACGCATTTATTTGCGTTTCCACTGTGCAAAAGTTGTGAATGGTACCAAAAAGCCGAACCGTACCACTATTTTGGGTACCCTTCTGTTGGGGTACCTAGCACAGTGAAAGGGTACTAAAAGGTGGAGCTAGACTCACTGCAGAACGGTGATTGGTGGACAGAGTATCGTCACTCGCGCGTGCTAAGGGCATTAAGAAGCATACAGTTGAAATATAATTCTACTGTTATTGTGTCACGAAATGTAGTTTTAAGAGTTTTTCAGGCGAGAAAGTAGTTTTTTAAAGCTCAAATCTGTGGTTTATTTATAGATTTATGATAATTTGACTGAGATCCATTTCAAGCGATCACCGGACGCTCGTGCTCGTGTCCCCGCCTGGAACAACCTATCTGCGGCTAGTCATCCTGACTTTTGCCGCTGACTCGGACGTCTCTGTAGTGGTTAAACATGAGATATACACTCACCGGCCACTTTATTAGGTACCCCATGCTAGTAACGGGTTGGACACCCTTTTGCCTTCAGAACTGCCTCAATTCTTCGTGGCATAGATTCAACAAGGTGCTGGAAGCATTCCTCAGGGAGTTTGGTCCATATTGACATGATGACATCACACAGTTGCCGCAGATTTGTCGGCTGCACATCCATGATGCGAATCTTCCCGTTCCACCACATCCCAAAGATGCTCTATTGGATTGAGATCTGGTGACTGTGGAGGCCATTTGAGTACAGCGAACTCATTGTCATGTTCAAGAAACCAGTCTGAGATGATTCCAGCTTTATGACATGGTGCATTATCCTGCTGAAAGTAGCCATCAGAAGTTGGGTACATTGTGGTCATAAAGGGATGGACATGGTCAGCAACAATACTCAGGTAGGCTGTGGCGTTGGAACGATGCTCAATTGGTACCAAGGGGCCCAAAGAGTGCCAAGAAAATATTCCCCACACCATGACACCACCACCACCAGCCTGAACCGTTGATACAAGGCAGGATGGATCCATGCTTTCATGTTGTAGACGCCAAATTCTGACCCTACCATCCGAATGTCGCAGCAGAAATCAAGGCTCATCAGACCAGGCAACGTTTTTCCAATCTTCTATTGTCCAATTTCGATGAGCTTGTGCAAATTGTAGCCTCAGTTTCCTGTTCTTAGCTGAAAGGAGTGGCACCCGGTGTGGTCTTCTGCTGCTGTAGCCCATCTGCCTCAAAGTTTCGACGTACTGTGCGTTCAGAGATGCTCTTCTGCCCACCTTGGTTGTAACGGGTGGTTATTTGAGTCACTGTTGCCCTTCTATCAGCTCGAACCAGTCTGGCCATTCTCCTCTGACCTCTGGCATCAACAAGGCATTTCCGCCCACAGAACTGCCGCTCACTGGATGTTTTTTCTTTTTCGGACCATTCTCTGTAAACCCTAGAGATGGTTGTGCGTGAAAATCCCAGTAAGATTAGCAGTTTCTGAAATACTCAGACCAGCCCTTCTGGCACCAACAATCATGCCACGTTCAAAGTCACTCAAATCACCTTTCTTCCCCATACTGATGCTCGGTTTGAACTGCAGGAGATTGTCTTGACCATGTCTACATGCCTAAATGCACTGAGTTGCCGCCATGTGATTGGCTGCTTAGAAATTAAGTGTTAACGAGCAGTTGGACAGGTGTACCTAATAAAGTGGCCGGTGAGTGTAGTTCGTCTTGTATAAACCTAACAGGTGATCTTTGGTCTCGTGAATCTATAATTCATTCCCTGGCCAATAGCTTTGGCAGAAGGCTACGTGAAGTTTCATATCTTTGAGCGCTGAATTTGTATATTTGACTGACTGAATTGTTTCTTTATGTTATTTAAGCTTTACTGTATATCTGTTTGTACCTTTTACTTATACTTTTATAATGGCTATTATTGATAAAACTGAAATGCAACAAAAAGAGATAATTTTGTCATTTTTTAAATTGTATTACAAGATAATCTGTTGTTTATTGCAACATTTGTACCAATACGATATGCAATACATTACATATTGCCTGGAATATGTTTAATATTTTTACATTTAACGAAAAGAGGCAGGGTTGTGTTTTATATTTAGTTTTGTTATAAATATAACGTTACATACATGCAGTGAATATAATCAATAGGCTATGCGTTGCCTGAACCACATTTGTGTGCTTTATAATGTTTAAAATGTATTGAAATGAAATCGAAAAGAAGCAGAGTGGTGTTTTATAACATATTTCGTTTTATTATTGCCTAAAATGTACATACAGAGATAACCGGAGTCGCAGAGCCAGAGCGAGCTGAGTGGCGCGTCAAGAACGCGCTGTTCCATTAGCAGGGATCATTCTCCTGAGTCGGACTTTGCGATGGCTACTTGGTATTGAGAAACGCCTAATGCCAGTGCTTGTTTCTAGTGACAAACATGCTGAGAAGCAAGAACAAGATCTGCTGTGCTGTCTGTCATCCATTGTTGTTTACTATGTCGCTTTCTTCGCGCGAAAATGACGTCGATCGCTTCTTCCAGCAAACACCACGCCTATCAAGTAAGGGTACTGTTGGCGGTGGAAACGCAAGCTGATCGTGGTGTACCCGACACGACCCGCACTGTACTGCGATCACGTCACTCGTACCCCTCAGTGGAAACGAGGCATAAGACTGCATTATGTAGCGAGTTCCACTTTTCAAAGTCAATGCCCCGATTTGGTCCTGAAGTGCAGGCAGTCCATCTATCAACAGTTCTGTCCTCCTCTGGCCTTTTCCTCCTCTGTGCAGGAGTGATAACGCAGCTACCCCGCGCTTCTCAGGTCATTAGCCACGGGCCTTCGTAGTTTCATTAACGATAGAAGGGAGCTCATCATTGGCCTACTTCGACTGACGAGGGTAATTAGTTAAGTAATAATGTGGAGCCGTAGTCATGGCTCTTAAATGCCCATTGATGACAGTCAGATCGAAGCCAGGCTTTCCTCGCCTATTAGCAACACACAGATGATTGCAGGCCTCATCACTGAAACCACACACTGACATAATTACACGCATCACACTCACACACACTCGCTCTCTTCTTTAGCGCCAGTGCCTAATGAAGGCATGTTGTATTTGGAGAAGTCCTGAGGACTTGAATACTGATTACCAGTGCTTGTTGGTTTTTATGTGTTCATTTTTTTTTTTTTAAAAGAAGACATTGCGTTGCAGTGTCTGAAGTTTGTTAGCCCGCTCAAAGCGTGAAAATACAGCTTCCTTTCAGCGCTTTTGTTGACATGTAAGGTCATTTAAAAGAATTGGAGCATTATCTTTAACAGATATCTGGATTTCCTTTATCTTTCGGTGACTGAAATTCAAGATTATTTTCCCTCGCAGTTAACGTCAAGGTCAATGTACTGTCATACAATGTACTTTTTGATGTCAAGGATCCCTAAATTTGATTTCAGGGGGCCTCCTTAAAAGTATAAAGGCTGCTATATATTTACATGCTTAAGGCCCGTTACACCAAGCACGATAACTATAAAGATAACTATAAAGATATAATTCTAAAAGTTGTTCTCCATATTAAAGAATAACAGAGTTCACACCACAGCTATAACGATAAAGATATGAGGAACGATATCGTTGGGATCACTTTCAGAGCGATTTTTTCCAGCTGTCCAACGATAAAACACTGACAACCAATCAAAATCGTGCATTTAACATGGCAGATGACATTGCAGAGAAGTTAATCGTCAAGGTACAAAAAAAAATCCTCCACTGTTTGACAAGTCAAACCCACTTTTCAATGATATGTTAAAAAAAGATGGATATATGGAAAGCATCCTGGGAATAAACGGTGAGAGTATTCACAATGAGATTATGCAGTTTAGCATAGTGTTACAAAATTACCTCAGGTAGGCTATCCAGCGCTAGTTGACAACATTGCTGAAGTACTAGGTGATGTTTTTATCCCATCATTGAATTCGTCAGCTAAATCCAGATATTACACTAGACATGCTAGATTCACTGTTTAGATGCGCTTCCAACACCTCTCGTCTTTTAAGGATATTGATATGTACCCAAAACAAAAAGCGCCTGTTTTTCCTTTTTAAAATTAGTTTGTAACGTAAAGCAGCAACAGGTCATTTGCGCGCACGCGCGTACTACTGAAACCGCTTATGCTTAGAATAAAAAGAACGTTATCGGTCGTTGGTGTGGAACGCATATATAGTTATCTTTATCATTATCTTTATACTGTAGTTATTGTGCTTAGTGTGAACAGGCCTTTACAGATCCATTTATTCTCTGAGAAAACTGTTAGGTTCAGTATTATTTACTAAGGCTGTCAAACGATTAATCGTGATTAATCGCGATTAATCGCATCCAAAATAAAAGTTTGTCTTTACATAATATATGTGGGTGCACATGTGTATAATTATTTTGTATATATATATAAATGCACACACATGCATGTATATTTAAGAAACAAAATATTATTTATTATGTAAAATATATTTATATATAATCAAAATTATTTATAAATCTATATACATAAAAATATTTCTTAAATATATACAAGCATGCGTGTGCACTTTTATTTTGGTAACGCTTCATTTTACAATCCTGTTACCCATGTACATACTATTTACTTATTATAGTAAATACAATTACAGGGTAATAACTAGGTACTAACCCTGAACCTACGCCAAACCTACCCCTAACCCATGTACTTAACCGTAATATTAGCCAGTACTTTCTAGGTAAGTACACTGTAAGATATTGTGCTGTAAAACAAAGCGCTACCAAGCACTAATATTTTTTTGTGCTTTTGTCATTTTTAGTACTTTATTACAGTTTTTATTTTTAGTAGTTTTAGGGCTTTTAAGTTACGTAAAGCATATGCGCGTTTCCTTTGGGGTCGTCAGTTTCAAAACCCCCCGTGTTATTCTCTTCCCTGACATTCACAGACACGCAGTTTAAATCTCATACTTAAATCATGAACGTTTGCTTTTAGTCACTTGAACTGAAGCTCCGAGAGAGCAGGGAAGCAGCTGTAATATAAATGGACAAATAGAGGTTGACACGGTCAGGGAATATTGTCTATCCTGCCCTACCAGAGCCCCTCGTAGTGCTCTTAGTCAATTTCAATAAGCCTTTC
>JAQIUQ010002969.1:0-137500 GCA_030378365.1 Hybognathus amarus | reverse complement strand
GTAGGAATAATACAGTTATTAATGCAGTTATAGAGAGAGTGAGTCAGAGAGAGAGATTGACTGAAGCGTATGTGAATCACCTGAGTCTGTGTGTCTCAGCAGCGTCTCTACTAATAGTAAAGAAGAACAACAGGGCCATTATTACCTAGCTAGAGAGAAATTCATGTAGCTTTTAAGTTTACCATTTTACTGATAAAATCATTAGAGCTGTGCTTTCATATAATATTCAAATATAAATATATATGAATATTATATATTAAATTACTATTAGTTTTTAAATATTTCTATGACTCCTTTTTCTGCATGCTTGAATTGGTTCTACATTAGTATGCATGTATATGTGATTGGTGAAAATACATTTATTAATGAGTTCTGCTGTTAGGAAATTCTGTTTTAATGTGAATCTCGATCTTAGTTATCCACTGGGTGTGATTTTAGAGCAAATGTTGTCTCATGCTGACCTCAGAGACAAATGGTCACTTCAGAATGATACTTGTAAATATGTCTGTTCAGCCTTTAAGCATAGATGCTGAGCTTGATGGTGTGGAACAAGTGC
The DNA here is from genome assembly GCA_030378365.1 of Hybognathus amarus. Classification (NCBI taxonomy): domain Eukaryota; kingdom Metazoa; phylum Chordata; class Actinopteri; order Cypriniformes; family Leuciscidae; genus Hybognathus; species Hybognathus amarus. Next base: position 136,944 of record JAQIUQ010002969.1, on the reverse strand, counting down.
ATCACTGTAAACTCATAGAGCAAAATGGCAACACATAATGTTGGAACAGGCAGACAGGGAGAGGCAACAGCCCATTGAAAGAGAGCACTGGGACCGGAGCTCCGATGTTGGCACGGTGCTCGCGTTAACGTCGCCACGCTCTGCTAGCGGCTCTACAACTGCCATGGCAGTTGAAACTCCTCTCTGTTTCTGCTGGGAGTCCCGCTTCAGAGTCTTCACGGATACGACACGCGCGTGCTATCAGAGAGACGAGCACTGGAACCCGTCAAACACCAGAGGCGTCATCCCGACACTGGCAAGAGCTTGTCTTGACGTTTTCCTGTAGATTTGATGTGTCAAGAGGACAGGAAATGTAGAATTAGACAAGAATACCCACCTATCAGCCACCCCCCCATCTCAAACTTCAGTCCCCCCCCCCAACCAGCTCCAGTGACAAGAGATAATTACTGTGAGATTGATCGTCTGCTGAAAGTAACTGAAGCAAATAAATCGTTTGATGCCTAGTGCAGAATGCGAATGGCAGCTAATGGGTGAAGCTGCGGGAGAGGTCCGTCCTGCCCGTAATTTGACTTGATGAAGCTTCCTCGCTCTGGGCCCGCATGAAATATGCTATTGATATTCAGCCAGATCCGCTTCCAGCTCCACCAAATCCCTAATCGACCCTCACCAGAGCAGGGCTCTGCATTATAGTGCTAAATGAAGAGGAAAATGTAAGTAATGTTGAGTTATGATCCTATGGTTTCAACAATCTGACCTAAAAGGAGGGTGAATTCATCAGTTATTCGGAATATGCAAGAGCTCGTCAAGACCTTTTCACCAACATCTGGTGCCCCCAGGCATGATTTTAGTAGTCTGTGATATCATTCGGCTTCACAGTCCCAACAGCGTGATGTCAGCTCAAGTTGACTTGAGTTGAGGTTGATGAAATTACGCCGCAAGTGGGTGTCATGAGCTTATTAGGGTTTAAAGCAGATCAGTGTTGAACAAACCGAAAGGGAGGAAGACTGAGACAGTGGAAGCAGAGAGCCGGTTAAAGGGGTCGCGCTCACTCGATCGCAACACCGTCTTATCTAAATGAAATTGGAAAGCAGGACAGCGAAACATTCCTTTTGGTAATTTGCATACAAAAATCAACAAGGCTCATTATTTAAGGAACTTCAATTCCTTATGTGCCGAAATCTCATTAGAGCCCCGCTCTGAGCAACGGTGTTTACCACACCTAATCGAGCTATTTATCTTTATTGTGCTGGGCCTCATGTATGTTTGCTAAAATTAATACACATCTCAGCCAGCGCAAAGTGCAGCTTTACCAGATGGATAATTGATTTTACAGTGAATCGAAACTGTTGAGCCATAAAATGGGCACATTAGCATGCATATTAATAACGCAAATAAGAGGGCGAGGCCAACGGCACTAGGCCAGATTAAGTGACAGTCTTTATTTACACGCGTTGCCTAGAGACGGAAGGTGTCTACCGTGGTGACGGCGTAGCTTAATGAGTCTTCTCCCCGGGCTCAGGTACATGTCTTCCTCCTCCTCTGCATTTAGTCTGGCTCTGGTCTCCTGCGAGGGGCCGTGACTGCGACATGCAGTGTTGCCACTTATTGAACGTCAAAAGGTATGGCGGTTTGGTGATTCTGGTCTCCTGGTGTTCCCCTTTCTTGAGCCCACAGCTCGACACTGAGGCTCAGCTATTAAACCTAGTGGAGAGCCAATTAGGTATGAAAATTGAGCCAAATAGTTTTGACAAGGAGGTGGATGAATGTGTCTGGGAAAAATGGTACCTTTCTATTTTGTTTTTTGTTTAGCTGAGCCAAAAGTGGCATAAAACATTTTTTTGTTGTTGTTCAAAGTTTGTTTTCCCGGTATTCTTCCAAATACAGCATTTATTGTGAGCTTTTGTGTGCATAGACTGTTCACTCTTCACAGCAGACCATTATTCTTGATTGAAGTTGCAGATGTGGCTATTTGCTTTACGGCTATTTTCACTCTTATTTGCTTGGATTACATTTTAAAAGCAAAATAGACTTGTTATTTTAAGGGAGCCTCAATTTCATTTTGAACTGTAAGCCAATTGCTACAAGAGACTGGATTGAGAGGTTGTGTACCAGTAAAGAAACCATTTATTAGTTTTATCAACTGCAAAATAATTCTTGCATTTGCCAAAGAACATGAGGATTATTGAGTATGGAAGATAAGTGGCGTAAAGTCAAAATGTAATAACCTACAGTAGCATTGGATGGTGTCAGGTATGTTCGTAGAAGTTTGTAGAGTGTTTTAATGCCAAATACGCATAGCACCATTAAGCACAACATGGGAAACATACCATAAAACTTCAAATAAAAGCTGAGTCCCGAATAGAAGCCTGTCTCTTTTACACGCCTGGTGTGGCTGCAGGTTCCAGTAAACAAAGGCCGGTCTCAAATAGAGGCCGGGTCCTTTTTTTTTACTTTCGGGTTGTATTTAATCTTCTGAAATCTGTCAGATCGTCCACTTTTTGGTGGCCGCCAAAGCAAATTTTTGTACCGCCAAAGCCTTTTTTGATCGGTAAGTGATGTAGAATAGAATGACTGCAGCGCTTGACAGGGCGCATAACGGGCAGAGAGAGTGCCACGAGTGCTGTCTTGCTTTCTTGGTCGGAAGACCTTAGTTTCACGTGGAGCAATTGGAGATTTTTAGAGATTAGAGACTGTAGGCCTACACTCAATGAACAATATCTCTCAACACTAAATTGTAAAGGCCTGTCTTATATAGACGCCTTTCTCGAATACAAGCCGGTGCAATTTGACGATTTGGAAAAATAAAGGCCCGGGCTATTATTTGAAGTTTTACAGTAATGGTATTGGGATGCATGTCTTCAGCAGGTGTTGGAAGGATCTACACAGTTAATGGTACAATACTTGGGAATCCTGCTGAACACAATGTAGTCACATATGGAGGATGTATTTAGAGATCAAATGTGTTTTTTTTTTCCATCATGATAATAATCCCAAACAAACCACAAATGCAACAAAGGTGCATGCGAATGTGTTCATGCTCAGCATTTTCAGGTCATCAATTGACCTCCTGAAGTCAACTGACCTTAAATCCACTGAAAACCTTTGGGAAATTATAAAATTGAATTGTGATAAGCTATATAGGTTTTCAAATGAAGCTCAACTTTAGGGAAAACTTGAGGAGGATTGGAAAGAAGTTAAAGTAGTTCACTTGTTAAAAAACACTTTTACTGATAATTTACTCACCCCCATGCCATCCAAGATATCCATGTCATTCTTTCTTCAGTCGAAAAGAAATTAAGGTTTTTGATTAATTCCTGAATTTTTTTCTCCTTATAATGGACTTTACTGGTAACCATATGGTTCAAGGCAGAGGCGTAGGTTTGATTTTGAAATTGGTGGGGACGGGGACTCACGTGTTCAATTTCGATTAAACTTTGTTTCGAAAGCTCTCAGATCGATTCGATTTCGCTTCGATTTTGATTCTCGATTCCTGATTTTAGTCTCGATTCGACTATAATGAATATTGATGTAATATCCTATATTTATAAAAAAAGAACAGTGGACATAAGTTTACTAGTGGTTAAATAATAGCTACAAAGAAATTAAAATCCACAAACCTGTATATAAAACTCTTTTTATTTTAGGTACACTATACACTAAATGCATACAATGCAGGATTTTGATGGATTTTGAACAGGATTTTGATGCAAGATGCAAAAAATTCAGAACAGTCGCACCTTGATCAAACAGGATCAGGTTATTTTATGTTTAAGATAGATATAGATAAATAAATATATAAATATTTAGACTTTTTTATTACATTGATCATTGGATTGTCTTTTTAGTCCAGACAGAATTAAATACAGAGGCTATTAATTCTGATTGCTTACAATTAATGCTATTTTATGTTGTTATGACAACAGAATTAATGACAGACACAAATGGCTGCATTCACTTTAAGAACTAGTGCGCAAATCGATTACTGTCTCGTGTCTCTTTACTGTCTCTCTTCTGTCATACTCGTTTAATGCTTATTTGAGACATAACCGACTGTCTTTACGAGGTTACTCACCAAGACCAGAGTTTTGACATAATTTTGCATGTTTTAACTGTTAAAGCGATATAATCTAGGGATAAAACTTTTGTTTCTGGCGAGCTGTTTGTGAAGCGGATTTAGGCTGTATCCTACATGTGCACGCAGTAAAAGACATCTCTGAAAGTGCGCGAGCACGGGATGGTTTTACATTGCTTGAATGTTTAAACTGATAAAACTTAAAAAGACGTGAAAATGATAAACGTTAGTTTACGATCATAGGTTACGATGCAATGCTGGCCCGATTGTGCAAGTGAATATTCCGTCATGTCCCGACTCCTGAAACGCGAGTGTGTACCTGCAGCACGCTTGCCTAGTACAGAGAGAGACGCAGCACCGCGAGTATAATTTCCTTAATATGGAAAAAATATATAATCGATTTTGAATCGACCACATTTTAATAAAAGATTAATCGAAAATCTATATTTTGCCCAGCCCTAATCAATTTATAAATATATTTTAAGTTTTGATTGAAATTATTGCTAGGGAATAAATCAGTGTCACTGAATATTGGTAGGGACACGTCCCTAGCGTCCCTACTAAATTCTACGCCCCTGGTTCAAGGTCCAAAAGACAGTTTTAGTGCAAACTGTTCAAAGGGCTTTAAACGATTCCAGATGATGAATAAGGGTCTTATCAAGCAGATAAGGTCTTATCGTTTCCAAAATGAACATCTTTTTCGTGTCATTTGGTACATTCAACGAACAAAATTAGCAAATTGACTCAGAAAAAGATTCGTTCATTTTGATGAACGAGTTCGAACAGGAGAGTCACAAACGCGCATCACAGAACAGAGCAAGGCAACCATTTGAGCTTATAAAACTTAAATTTTATTTATTTATTTATTTTTCGTTTCGCTGATAAGACCCTTATTCAGTCGTCTGGAATCGTTTAAAGCCCTTTGGACAGTTTGCGGTTTGCACTGAAAACTGTCTTTTGGACCTTGAACCATTTGGTTACAAGTAAAGTGCATTATAAGGAGAAAAAATTCAGGAATGTTTTCATCAAAAAAACTTAATTTCTTTTCGACTGAAGAAAGAATGACATGGACATCTTGGATGACATGGGGGTGAGTAAATGATCAGCAAAAGTTTTTTTTTTTTTTTTTCAAGTGAACTACTCCTTTAAGCATGTCACATGCACAAATTTCAGTGAGTCAAGGAGAATAGAGAGCCTAAGTCCCTCCCCTTCCGGTCGACCACCATGGGACCTTATTTCGGAAAATATTGTATGGTAGTCAATGGCGAGAGATAACGAATATTTTGATTTCGTTTAAATTGATCCCTGAATTACACATATGATGTTTGTCAATTTAAAAGATACATTTTAAAGTCAAGAAAGTCGCAGTTGTGTAAAACTGTTGAGATATAAGACTGTGAAAATACGTAATTACAAAGACTACAAACCCCAAAGGCACACATTTTCTCTCAATGAATGAAGCGAACTTTACTGAGGCTATGTCATTGTTTCTATAGTCTTCCGTTATAATCGGAACGTTACCGTCATGAGTGTGTTGTTCCAGACTGCACACACACACAGCAGCTGATCTTGCTCGTTGTTTCGCCTCCCGGGAGATGTAGTTCATTGAGGGTTTTTCACATAAAACTAAAAGTTACTCTTCTGTTTTATGACGAACTGCGACTTTCTTGGCTTTCATAATTATCTTTTAAATTGACAAACATCATATGTGTAATCCAGGACACAGTTCAGACGGAATAAAAAGATAAGTTATCTCTCGCCATTGACTACCATGCATTATTTTTCTGAGATAAGGTCCCATGAACCGGAAGCGGAGGGGCGGGACTTAGGCTCTCTATGGCTGCTATAATCTAAAACGAGGGATAATCAACAAAATATTAATGACTGATTACATTGTAGTCAATGATTGTTTTATTTCCTGTGAGCTTTTAGTTTTTCTATATATTATTTGCACCCTCGAGTCTCTTTTCTGCATACGGCGTGGAAGCACTGCTGATTTCTCTCCTCTGCGTTGTGTTCCCATAGGTGTTGGCCCTACCAGTAAGTTAATCCCCTACTGTCAACAGAACCCCATCCCTCTACATTTAAAGTAATCTCTTTAAATGTCACAGGAAAAGCCCATGTCATGTATATTTAGTATGGGCGTCTGGCATTTGCTCCTCTGTAAGAGTAGAGTACACAGAACCAGTGTAGTCTCTGGGAGAGACGGAGGAGCTCAGATATTAAGGCTTTGTAAACATATAATACAGCACTTGGAAGGAGCAAAGTTAAAGATGGCCAACTTGCTGCAGAACATACAAGCATGTATTTCAGAGGCAAGATTGCTAGGTGAAGGGTTTTTTTTTTTTATGGAGCAAAAAAGATGAAGACCGGTAGCCTAGAAATCTAGACGCACTCTAGCGGCAGCAAAAGTTATTTTGCAGCAAAGTGTGGTCTAGCAACTCTCCGTTGACTTTCGTTGTGGAAAAACCAAACTCTGGTCCGGCCAATCACATCGTGTATAGAGTTGGTGGGCGGGCTTAACAATGACGGCAGAGTTGTGACGGTTCTGCGCCGTGATTTCCATTGGTGATTTCCCTGCTAGTTAAAAACAAACAAGATGCAGCTGGCGAACAGCGGTCTTTCGATTCGGCTTTGGCCGCGACTCGGATGACTTGGAGTTAAGAGAACGTCACTTGAGTCATTCTTAAAAAAGGAAGATGTGTTCGGCGTTTTGACGACCGGATACGGCAAAAGTTTAATATATCAACTTGCTCCGCTGGAGGGAAAACGCATTGGACTCACTCATCCACAGCCGTTCGTTGCTCTGGTTGGTTAGCGCTATCCTATGGCGTGCAGAGGGATATTAAAAGACAACCTTTTATCCCGCCCCTCGGATTGAGGTATGCCAATTGAGAGTTCCCAGACCTAACATCTTGATAGGTCTTGCTTGCCAGGCTAGAAGACCGGCATAATTTGAAAAATGGTCAGTGTCAACGTTTCACCCAAAAATGCCAATTCTGTCATCATATACTCACCATAATGACATTCAAAACTTTGTCTTTGTTCTCTAGAACACAAAAGAAGATACTGTTCTTGTCAGGGGGTTTCAATATTGTTTCGGACCTCACTGACTTTCTTTGTTGGGACAAAATAGTTGAAACATTCTTCAAAATATTCTCTTTTAAACATTTTGACTGAGTCATTGTTCAGAATATCTTCATACAGGTTTGGAATGGCATGAATTCGAGCAAATGATGACCAAATTTAGTTTTTTGGTTGAACTGTCCCTTTAAGGGAGATTCTGCAATATTTTTCTCTATACTTTTGGCAGTAGTGTATTTAATACTTATCCATTCCTCCTCCTTGCTCTGATTCCCTCAGAGATGAACTTTCCTCAAGAATAGTCTTTGATTTTAAAACTGACTCTGTGGTTTACATAGCATTTACCGCAAACGGCACAGAAAGCCTTTCAGAAGCAGTCAATAACGACAGAAAACTTCATAAAAGCAAGTTATTTCTTTTAAGCCTCTACTATAGCGCTGACCCTCACCAAAGAAACTTTGACAGGATCAATAGCTTCACATAGACTACTTCCCACCAGTCTGCCTCTGCAATGTCAAACTGAATTGATCTGTGTTATGTCTAGCCTAACTTGCGGTGGAGTGTATTTATTCTCTTCACCAACTCACATTTGTGGCCGAGAGCCAAAGATAAGCCACTAGCGATCATTTGGTGCAAGCTAGCTCTGTGCGCAGCCAATAACTATTAGCAAGATCTTTCAGGTGGGTTTGGGAGGGAAGAAATTGGGCTGATGACCAGTGGCGGATTTAGCAAATTGGGGGCCCAAGGCGAAGGTCAGTATGGGGCCCCCATCCGATCTTTAAAAGAGAACGAAAAAAGAAAAAAAAAAGAAAAATAAACCATTAAATGGCACTTTCTGGAGAGTTTTTTGCAAAGAAATATACAAAAAAATGGGTCCAACAAGTCAGTTGGCACAGATCAAAACACAAATATGCTGACTGAATAGATTGCTAGTTGAGAAACACTGCTTTAATTAATGTTTTTATGATGACTTTGTGAAAGGTTAACTAAACAGCATGAGACGTCTTCCAGCTGGCCAGTAAGTTATTTGGCAAATTTCATTCATACAGATCTGTATATTATGCTATAGTTTTTGATAGTGTTATACATTTCTTTCAGATAATCACGATGATCATTGCGTTTGTCTTACCGAATGTGGTAACTTTATGCAATTACAGTTTGTCCATAAGCTTTTTTTATATTAATGCCAACAGTAAAATGTTGCCAGATTGCTATGAAAAACAAAACAAATTAATAATAATAATCCGAAATAAGTTCAAAGCTTGTGTTTTGAAAATAAGATTAATATATCACTAAGCCTAACATATAACTTTCCACTTTATAACTTCCTAAAGTGGCACATTACACCAGAAAAACAGGTCCAGAAGACTACTGCACCTTTCCATTAGGTGGATCTGGCAACACGGAGACTGTACCCGCGCGCTCACAACGCGCTCATGCACCACACTCATATGAGGTGGTTTAAAGTTAAACCATAGATATGTATATAAAGGCTAGATGTGTCGTCCGCGCTGCTGGCCAATGGAGGTCGATGTCTGACCCTGGCGGCCATCTTGTCTCAGGCAGCTCGCTCACTCATAACATTGTGTTAATGGTACATGTACTATTTAAATGACCATAACTTGCTCAATTTTCTACCGACTTTCAAACGGTTTGGTTTGTTATGAACGTCAGAGATGTAGCTATAACACAGCATACTTATGAAAAATAAGTGTAAAAATAAATAATCATCCAGATAATTATAGCCTCGTTAATAACGTTTGTAAGAAACTAAACCGTTTGTAAATCCGTCAAGATTTCAACGAGATAAGAGTATTTGTGTTCGTGTTGACCACTCATCTTACATCAGCTTACCTGTGACAAGATGGCTGCCGGTGATGATGATGGAAACTCCGCCATAACACATCTAGCCTTTATATACATATCTATGGTTTAAACGGCTGATTAATGCATTTAGAGAACTTGACATTTTATTTTTGAATGTAAAAAGATGACAGAGGTCCGGACTTCGGTGACTTAGCTGGCTACGGCCATGGACTTCTAACATATTGTTAGCATTGTTGTCATTGTTAGCAGGCATCACAAAAAAAGTGTGTTACCTTCTGCAATTTTGCTGAAAACGTTTTGCTTTCCTCCTGCGTCCTGTTTTTTCAGTACCGCTTGGGTAAGTTAGCTGTAGATTTGCTTCATTTTTACTCTGTCAACTACTCTGAACACTCTGCCTGTCACTTCTTTTTCTCCTTAATTTTTTTTCAGCGCATTACAGCTGTTGTCACTTTCGCACGCAGAAAGTCAAATGAGAAAATGGAATAGTCCAATGCAGTGAGTTGAGGTGGGGGGGGCCTTCTGTCTGCGACACAAATTTTATGCGTTTTTTTAGAAATATATAATTTGCGAAAAGGAAAAAAAAAAAAACAATAAACTTAAGCATAATTTAATAGGACATTTTGGGGGGCCCTTGGTAGTTTGGGACCCAAGGCAGTTGCTGACCTTTGCCTAATGGTTAAGTCCGCCCCTGCTCATGACAACAAACTAGAGTCCTAAAGAAGGTGACACCACTATAGAGTGTTGTTTTCGCGTGATTATAGGTGCAACAATATGGCTGATTTGTTCGATTTGCGTTTTTTCCTTCTGTTTGAAAGCCGGCCAGATAATTAGTGTCTAGGCTCACACTGTAATAGGCCATTGTGACAGAATAAGAACAATGGGTCTTTGGGCTCTAGCCTGGTAAAGAGGTACACACAGCGGCCCGCCGCTAAATCCTGGCAGCGAGACAACTATAGCATGTGCATTGGGTTGCATCCCACTTTTTCTTAACAGCACGAGCAGGATGCGTTCCAGTGTTGTAAACGCAGCTGATGGCGTGTTTCGCCTCGCTCTCAAACAAGATGTATCTCAGATAATATAATAGTCAAGGGGAAGCCAAGCTCATTCGCCCGAGCCTCATCATTAAAAAGTTCTGCCTCAGCAAAGACGACAAGAGGTGGGCTAAAAAAACAAATTGCGGCCTTAGCATGCTTTTGCAGCGCTTCGCTCCACTTTCGAATGAGTTCTGCAATCGCTCAATCATATTCGTGCCATCCTGTTAGCATTCAGCGCGCAGGAGGCTGAGGCTGCACGGCACGTAGGGACTTTAATCCGTGATGTCCTGCCACAACTATCAGCCTGCCATTGTCTTGCGCTGTCGTGTCCTTCATGATCGATTAGCCCGGGCTATAAAAGAAGGGTTATCGATCAATGACAGTGGAGAGGTGAGAAAAAAAGGAGGGAGGGAGAGAGAGATGACAGCCGCAGACATGTCCGTTCCCTCAGCAAGGGAAAAAGAGGGATGAGCCCCAGGGAATGAAGCGAGATTGTGTCTTGTGATGTTTATGCTGTTCATCACTGCAAACTGAAGTTTGCGAGCCAGCTAATCTGTTACATTGCGGCCTTGCGGGGAGGGCTGCGGTTATGTGGTGAAAGAGAAGCTGTTTTCACTTGCTTCTTGTGTGTATGTGTATTTTAAATGGGATACTGATTTATTGGTGTGATAGGGAAGCTCTGGGCGGTCTGAGCGGTTTATCACATCCTTGGATTTTCTTCTCTCCCTACAGGTTATCCAAACATTGTAGCAACGTATGGCCGCGGATACACTGGTTTCGCCCCAAGCTACAGCTACCAATTCCCTGGTAAGTTCCATCTTGTTAAGCTCTGTATGGTGCTTCTCTCTCCTGCTGCTGTCTGGTAATGGCCTCCCTGCTGACCGGCAAACTCGCAAACATCAATGCGCACCCATCCCTGCCTCTCGCTACACCCCAATGCTGAAAAACTTTACTGTGGCACTTTACACTTAAATACATATTTCACATACTCAACCAGCATACATCTTGATGTACAAAGACACACATATTGCCTAATTCAACCCCCCCTGGTGAAGCCCCACATGCTTGTAGCTTTATAGATAACACTGCCATACGTGATGCTTTTACAATCCGTGGGAGCTACAAACGAGCCTGTGGCCTTCTCACTTTCGATCCTTTGACTCAGCAGGGTTTTAGGGCTATCCTGACGAAGACAGGTCTTTTTTGTCTGGAATAAATGTGATGCGGCGAAGCAGCTCTATTATATCATAGCCCACTTCTCAGAACTGGCCTTTGGTAGCATGATGATCTGAAACGTGCATAGTATTTCTTATCATGTTCAGCACAGTGGTTTATCTGGTACTACTGAGTGTACTTAATTTGACACCTTGTAGATTATACTAGTAATGCCCAGTCCCCGTCCACACTACTGCATTTTCTTTCAAAAACTGAAAATTAAAACGAATACGATCTCTGTCCACGCCAGCGTTTTATCTGCGTATTAGAATTGATCTCTGTCCACATTAAAACGACTGAAAACGCAGATCACGTGACCATTCACCAACACTGGGTATGCGCGTGCCGGTGTAAACAGTGGCTGACGAATCAGGGAAGGATACGTCATGACTGATGACACCCAATCATAGAGCCGAGCGTGAGCCTCTGCGTCATCGTTTCTAAACTTCTCCGTTTTGTTCCGTCTTCACTAAAATGCCCTCCGGAGATACAAAACGCAAAACGGAGCTGTAGCGATTCTAAACTTCTCAGTTTTAGGTCTTCGTTTTTTCCGTTTTAGTCTGGACGGGAGGTGCAAACGTAGCAAAAGGTCTCTGTTTTTAAACGAAAACACATTAGTGTGGATGGGGCCCCAGTGAATCTCTTCTAATTGCACCTTATATATTTCTGATACACATGTTTATTTTTGCATCTCTACTGATAAAAAAAATGTCTAAGCAAGTCTGGTTAGCTGGTTTAAGCTGGTCTATCTGGTCTCCGCAGCCTGTAGATTTGAGTCTGTCTGGAACCCCAGGAAGTATCCATTTGAAAGCCCAACTTTAATTTATTTTATCATGTTTATGTATTACTTTTAGGCAGACATGATTTAGTGGCTAGACCCATTAGTTTGTCACACTGGTTTTCCAATGTGAGCAACTGGTAAATGCCCAAAAACAGATTTATTGTCAATTTCCAACGCAATCTCATCCTTTAGCGTCATATAGGTGATGCTTTATGACAAAATGGCGCTATACTACGCACATGGCACCCGTTATCGTTAATATAACACGTGCTGTGATGGGTAGGTTTAGGTGTGGGGTAGGGTAGGGTAGTCTCATATTACGCTAAAGGATTTATGACGCCTTGGGTTCGCGTGTTATATAAACGATAAAGGGTACCATGTGAGTAGTATAGCGCCCTTTTGTCATATAGCGTTCTATGTGACGCTAAAGGATGAGAACGGGCTGCAATTTCAGCAGTGAAAGCACTAGTCCATGTTGACATGTCTGCTGTTTGATGCTTTGCATAAATGTACAGTAAGAATCATGATTATTTATAGGAACTTCAAATGAATGTTCTTCATAAACACAAGACCACGGCTCTTGATGAATTTGAAAGCGACTTTTTGTTTACACAATTGATCCTCAGGTGTACATATGTAGCTGTATATCATCTCTGTGCAATCAGAGTATCTTCAAGAGAGGTTGCAACCTTATTTATGTACATAAATTTATCATTTTTGTCAGTCGCTCAAAGGACCTCCCTGGCGATGAAATTCTTCTGTTGACTTGGTTGTTAAGTATAAAGGTGGCTGTTTTTTTATTGAGAAGAGATCATTTAGCTTTGATGCCAGTGCACAAATTAACCTCAAACAATCTGTACAGGCGTCCCAAACTAACCGTCAAGTGAAAACAGAATATTCCAGTGGCGACTAAGATAAATAAATGGGGGTGGGGTGGGGTGGGGTGATGGGCTAGAGTAATGGATAATGAGGAAGTGTAAATTGGCAGGCGCTTGAGGAAGAGCTGCTGTGACTAAGCCTGGTTAGGGGGATTAAAACATCATTGTAGGCTCACTCTTTTCGGTGAAAAGTCTTAGCCTAGTGCCATGTTAGCAACAGTTCTGAGTCTAGCAAACGTAACTAAGTCACCCTTACAAATATATGTGTAGGCCTATATCTAAACACTAAACTCCCACCTGACGCTAAAAATAACTGAACGAATAAACGCATACCAGTCCGCCCATGCCAAAAGCCTCATAACACTAGCTGAAAAGCAATCGAGTGTATCGAATGCATATTTTTAGTGATATTGACCCTGGATATAGAGCTGAAGGTCCTGCTGGCATATGACTCACTGGAAAATAGGCTGCAAACCGCTTGACTTAAACTGCAGTTCTAGTGCAAAAAGGTGCTTTTTTTTTTCTCCGCTCATTTAATCCCCCAGCTTTTCTTGTAAAATGATCTGCCCAGTGCCACTCCAAAAGGGTCCCTTCACTCTTCCATTTCAGATGTTGTCAATGACCTTGGTGTTGAACATATAGGGTGAAAAAGCTTTTTTTTCCAGACTGCTTGTAGCACCTGGGATTTGCTATAATCTTGGTTGCAGTGAAGGTTAAAAATTGACTGTTGAAAAGAGAAAAGCTAATTTTTTTCAAGGCACTTCTTGTAATCCGTGCAGGTGACTGGATTTGTAACAGGTCACAGGGGATGGTGCACATTTTCTCAGTTCGTGCATGTATGCAAGTTACTGTGTTGATTTTTTTAAAGAAAACAAGAACCATAAATTGCTTATCAATGGCACTCAGGTAAAAATAAAGCCCTGCGATGCTACAGTGTGTGTGTATGATCGATATACAGCGTATGTACCTTTCTAGTCCTCCTCCGGGAACAATTTTGATCACGGATGGATTTAGTGTTTTCTTTGCCCCAAAGACATACAGGCATAAACAACCAATGGTGCTATGGCGAAGCTCCTGAGCAAGTGTTGCTGCTAATGTCATTTTCATACTAACATCCTCTGGTAGATAAGATAAGAAACAGCTGACAGCATCAGGCCACCTTCATTGTTATCTCCCCAGTCACCAGTGCACACACACACACACACACACATTGTTCTTCTCATTTATAAGACTGAAAAGGGTGTTTCAGTGGCTATAAATCCACGAGAAGCACATCCAAAGCTCAGTGTCTATCCTAGCGGTGTGACAGTTTTTATATAACCGTGAGACCGAACGATTATAGTTGAACATCGTCATTAGAACTCTATAAACCGTGTTGTTAAAATATTTCACAGATAATGTTATATAGGCAACTAATATCATTGTTGGCGGAGTAACGGAATACATGTGCTGGCGTTACTTATTCAGAGTACTAATTATGTGTAACAGTGGTCTCCACAGAACATAAAATATTAACTTTATTTTATAATTTGTGTTCGCATTTATGAGGAAAAAACTGTTACGGATGTGACCAGTCTGAAAGCGCCACTAAAAGACGTGACATTTAATCACATCACACAGAGTAAAACGTTCACAGAGACATCGAACAGAAAGCACAAAACCTTTCTATAAAGTGAATTTCGTTTTGTATTAAAGGTGCAGTTTGTATGTTTTAGCAACCTCTAGTGGTTCGGTTGCGAGTTGCAGCCCACTGCTTACCCCTCCCTTTCGAAGAAGCTTATGGTGGCTAGAACAGGACCAACATATCGCTGTCTGATACAGCAGAAAATAGCCAGAGTAAGCCAAGAGTGTGTAACATTGTCACTGTTTCTGTACCACAGTCCATTATAAACCACACAATGGATAAAGTTTACAAAGCCATAGTCAGGTAAAGATCAAGGGTCCTAATATATAATATAATAATAGTAATCAGCTGATAGTCTCACAAACGTAACCAGCACATTTCTCCCCACATAGGAAACCCATAATAGCGAGGGAGAAGAACCACATAAAACTATGCAACTATATATTTTTTCTAACAGAATAGCAAAAGTTTAGCTGGCTAAATATGAGCTGTTACTGTACCTGAGCTCGTTAAAGCATAAAGCCTTGTTTAAACTCGACGCGTCCGCATGAGCCCAAAGTTGCGGGCGACAAAAATGAAATGATTGTAACAGCGCGCGCCTCCCTGAGACACCATTTACTACAGACAATAGGCTTTTTTTCTCTGATTTTGAAAACTTTGCAATTGACTTAAAATGCTTCCAAGATTAAAACATAGTTGTGGCTGTCATATTGCATTTGTGTTAATAGATGCTCAAAATCTTTACACATTACACCTTTATTGTATCTTAATTTTAAGCAATGTTTCATCAACCAATTGCCTGAATTTAATAAATAAGTAGTAAATATAGCAGGTGATAGATAATCATGAAATCGAGGCGCCGGCACATGAACTGGATTTCGTCTCATAAATGAACCGAAACTCGGCGTATAAGGTAGCGTACTTGCCTCACAGACATGTCTACTTTTAAACGTAACAATTAAAACCGAAAGAAAACAGACTACAATCTGCTCTTCAAATCTACTGCGAAGATCGCGAGTCAGCATTGTCAACTTCATCTTTGCAGCCGACACTGACAAAGAAAGGCCTGTTTTTTTTTTTTGCTTTTTTGTTTTTTGTTAAGGGTTAAGTTGTTAAAGCTACACTGTATAACTTGTTTAGTTTATTCTTAGCTAAAAACACTTAGTTCTTTCAAAAATATATGTGCTCATTAATGTATATATACTTCGTTCAAGTAATAAAGTATTCTCGTGAGTGTATAATATGCCATTGAAAATACATACGGGTAAGGGGTTCTAATGTCGGTCGCCATGTTGCCCCTCCATCTTGAAAGTACATTAGCCAAAGAGGGACATACCCGTTTATTCAAGCTTCGCCTTTCGCGTTTACGTTTGAGTTAACACTCATGGACGAGGTCGAACTGGAAGCGATGTTAATCTTGGACTACATTGGCCACCGTAGGAGTTCGAAATTGGAATTGAGAGGAACAGAAACTAATATTCACTGGATGGTCAAATAACTTTTCACCGCTAGATGGGGTAAAAATCACACAGTGTAGCTTTAAGTTGTTTACTGTGTGTGATTGAGTTAATGGAAAGCACATTCACTGCTAGTTGTCTTGCTGTTCTTTTAAAATAAACGTAGAGCAAGTAGCTATTCAGTGTCTGCTTGTTTATTCCAACTAAGTTGTCCTGTAACAGACGAACAACGCAACAACTCTATCCTGCAAGCCAGTGGATCCATCAGACAAGCTGTCGGAGAAGGTCTTCTCATTTTGCCGTAAATCTGTGGATTACGGTTGCATTGATCCAGAGGAGTGCAAGCAGAGGTGGTCTTATCAAAGATAATTGTTTAGTACGACTTTGTTGTCGTCTTGTGTTTTGTTTATTTCTGTTTGATCTCGCCACCGCTTTTGGTTTACCAAGCGGCGAATCATCTCTTCTCATCTCCGTTCAGCCGCGATTTCTGGCGTTTGACGCGGCTGGCACTGATGAGACCTGAAGGATATTCCAACATCAAGGTCGCCGCCACTCTCGGCCCAGTCAGAACAAACAGCGTGTTAAAATACCATCCTTTAGCTCTCATTCCTCCATTTATCCCTCTGTTCTCCTCAGGAGGAAGAAGAGAGAGGGCTGGAATTGATGCTTCACTTTTGATTAGGGCCCAATCAGTTATGCAAACACAGAGGCTGTCAGGGACAGGGCCGGCCCCGTCATACAGATAACACGACCGGGCTTGCAGGATATTGGAGTGCAAACAAATAAATAAAGATGCTGTTTTGGCTGACCACAGACACTCTTTGTGTGGGAGACGAGGGAGACTGAGAAGAAGAGGAAATTGGGAGATGACAGAAAGGAGTGAGCGGCACTGGCTGAGGGGAAAGTATGATATGAGCCCTGCCCCGCTGAGCTTGGCGCACCGACTAGACTTTAGGAGAGTGGCACAATTTCTTTTCTCTGACCCATTGTAAAGAGAGGACCATAAAAGGAGAGAAAGAGAGAAAGTGGATGAATAGTCTCCTGCAGCTGTTCTACCCCATTCAGCTCTTCACCCAAATTAGCTCTAATTGAAAAGGCTGCTTATTAACTCAGTAGGCATGAGGCAAACACTTTCACCATGTTACATGCTCAAAACGGAGACCGCTGTGCCGGACACAGACTCACCACACACACATGGCTCTTATAAACGCATTCCGCCGCTTCATTTAGGGGTAATTCTCTGACTGACGTGGTCTGCGGCGGGCAGATGTGTGTGTTTACGGAGTAAACTGCGTGCATGGTGGCAGAGGTCATTTTGGAGGTGGCCTCGTAGCGATAGATTAGACAGCCTGTCTCATGCGCCCTGCCTGCTGTAATCACACTGATGACTCATCCGCTGTTCCCCACAGTCAGGCTGAATCCCTGTCATATCCTACTCTGCACTGCAGAGGCGGTTTAACCAGTACGGGTTTAATTAGCAGCTTGTATCAGATCCACAACTCAGACATGGAACTCTGAATGGAACGCCTTCTTTTGCGTTTAGGGAAGCTCTGCAAAATGTCACATGACACTGCACAGTCACAGTCAATCAAAGCGCAGTTTACGTTTAACGTAAAGTTAAGTGGAGAGGCAATTTGAACCGGTGAGACGATTTCACTACTGTCCTAAAGCTCATTGTTGGACATGGTTAGTTAAGACGGAACTTAAGATCAACCTTCCTTTATTGATTTAGCCACAATGTTGCAAAACACAGAGCCCTAATCGGATACAACACAACAGATGCTTATTGTTCTGACCTACTGTGTCAAGCTACAAAACAAGCTAGTTGGTTTCTTTGTTTCTTTCATTTTAATTTATACTATATAGTGTTTTTATTTATTTATTAATTTATTAGGTTATTGATTTTATTTTTTATAAAATTATGAAAAAAAACAATTATTTTACATTTTTTACGTTTTTTTATTTAACTTATTGTTTATTTTATTTTGTATATTATTTTATTTATTATTTTTTGTTTTAGTGTTATGTATTTATATTATGTTGTTATATATATGTTTTAGTTTATTATGTTACATTATTATAGTGTTTGTTTATTTTAATTTTAATTTGTAAAGCACAATTTAATACAACCACTAAAGCCCCGTTCACACTACACGCGACTTTGTCACTGCAGGTCGCCAGTGGCTGCGCTGTAGGGCGTTCCCCACTACTGGTTGCCTAGTAATATTTGTGAGTGACATTCACGGATGTTACTCTATGTTAGACAACAAATGCGTTTTATTGCCACTACAAACAAATATTTTGGAAGGACAAGTCTAAATATAAATGGAATCAGTACATAAAATGCATAATATTAAAGATGAACGAGAAACAGTGAGTGCTCTTTGCCATCGCGGCTATTTAACTGCAGCAAACATGCAAATACCGGTCTAGCTGGGTTCCCGAAACCATTCAGTCACGGAGTCAGTAGGGTGAACAACACTGTATGTACCTGGAGATATATCATCCATTATAGGACAGTTTCTGACTGCTAAAATGAGCTTCTCATTCAACTTGCCTCGGTCAGACTCGGCACTGAAGAGTGACGCGCTCCACTGACTTCACTCCTTTTGGTTGTCGATCGCAAAAATCGCCCTTTCATTTGCATAAAGTTAAACATTTCTCAACTTTGTCATTGATAATGAATGGTATCGCGTCGCTTGGTCACGTGTAGTGTGAACGGGGCTTAAGGGGCCTAAAGTGTGCCAAGAAAACATCCCCAACACCATTACACCACCACCACCACCAGCCTGCACAGTGGTAACAAGGCATGATCCATGTTCTCAGTCTGTTTACACCAAATTCTGACCCTACCATCTGAATTTCTCAACAGATGCCGAGACTCATCAGACCAGGCAACATTATTCCAGTCTTCAGCTTTCCAATTTTGGTGAGCTCTTGCAAATTGTAGCCTCATTTTCCTATTTGTAGTGGATATGAGTGGTACCCGGTGGGTCTTCTGCTGTTCTTCTGCTGCCCATCCGCCTCAAGGTTGTGCGTGTTGTGGCTTCACAAATGCTTTGCTGCATACCTCGGTTGTAACGAGTGGTTATTTCAGTCAAAGTTGCTTTTCTATCAGCTTGAATCAGTCGGCTCATTGTCCTCTGACCTCTAGCATCAACAAGGCATTTTTTGATTTTGTTACATTATATTGTATGTATTATATTTTATTTATTTTGTCATGTAGAATTTTCGCATCAAGTGTGCTCAAATTATTTGCAATATACTTGGCTCATCTCTAGGATGTGTTCAAACTTTGCTTTCTCCAACATTTTGAAAAACTTTATAACGTAAAAAAATGAAGATTAAAGCTTGATAGTATCCCACTGTCTTATAATAGAATGAAAAGGGTACTTAAAATAAAATAAGTGTCAGCATGATGCTTTTCCTGGCCTGCCAGCTTCAGCTAATAGCCACTTTCTGGCATGTCAGCTGGGGGCACTTCTCACTGTCTCCCATTCCTCTGGCCAGATCATTCTTGCAGAACTTTAGCACTGCACCTATGCTGCCCTACAAGCACTATATCCCTAAAGAAATGTGAATTTTAGAAAATGTATGGACAGATGCACTACAATACACTTAGCATTTAGCATTAGCGTTACTGCCATTTCTACCTGTCGTACTAACCACAGATCTGCCCCCCTCTCACATGGTCATCAATGAGAAGTCCAATGTCCTCAGATAAGCTTCTTAAAGAATCTGACCTGATGAGTGAGTGACTTTGCCCCCAACTCCCGGAATAATCCCTATGCCCCTCTACCAGAGATATAGTATATGTCTGGCCAGTAATTGCCCTCATCAAGGAGACGGCCAGTTGAGGAGACCTGTCCCAGTGCCTCAGTCTCATTATATGTGCTCATGCTGATGGCAGTGATTGGACCTGAATCCAGGGGCCAGCAGCCGCAGGGGAGGTGGGCTGGTTTGCTCTAGCCGTATGAGGTCTCACTGATGTCTAGGCAGGTTCTGACATTAGCAGGCCGAACCAGATCCGGATCTTTCAATTCCCTGATGCCATGACTCTTCAGCAGAGTGACAAAGTTCACATCTCTTGCATTGTTCACCCTTTTGATCTTCCTTTCTCGATTGGGGTTGAACTTTAGATCCTGAATTAAGATCCTGTTTGCCGAGCACATGGCATTACACATTTCTGTATTTAACTAATGAGCTGGCTACATCACTGGACATATATCAATATGACATTCTGAAGCGGTGACTTAGCCCTTTGCATTCCCCGTTGTGTTCTCAGGCATTTACTTGCATTTTCTTAGCCAAAGCTTCATCAGTAATATGTATGCAGCGGTGTCAGGCTGTTCTTTTACTTTATTTGTTTTGTGCACCAGAACTGATATGTATTTTTCTTTGCTGCTCATTACCGCTTTGAGAAAATTCTCTCTTTTTGAGTGGTTGTAGGTTTTATTGCCTCGTGTAAAGTGGCGTCTTCTCTAAACTGCCTCTCCTTGCACAGCTTCTTCCCCTGGGTACAGTTACATGCATCTTCCTCCAAGATGTTCCTCCATCCCCCAATTTCCCACTCAGAGTTTAAGCATATGTAAACCAGGTGAAATGACTGTTGTATGCAAATGTTTAATAACTAGCATAGCTTGTAAGGTTGATATACACTTAGCTTTTGACATCCTTTGCTAAAGTCACATCTTTTGTAATGTATAGTACCCAGCCGTGTGGCTGTTTTGTGATGATATTCAGAAGCCCTCCTGGCCTATTTTATACAGGCCTGAGATGATGGATGTACTAGAGAAATCTGGTCATGCCTTCTGCCTTCAGAAATTGCTCTATAAGATGCACTATTAGTCAGACACAGCTTCACAGCTTGTATGTGATGCTCCCTGTGGCCGTTATATATATTCAAGTGTTTTTCCCTTAATGTGCTTCTCAGATCAATGAAAACATGGCCTGTTTATTTAACCTCTGATCATGAGTGGACCATAGTACATTCTCACACTTGTCAGAGTGGATATAAAGGTAATCTCTTGTAAACTTACTTTCCTCTATGTTATGTTGTATTTTATTGAATTGTATTGTATTGCCTTGTATTATATTTTATTATACTCACTGTGGATTTAGGTGTTCTATTTGGTTGCTAGGGTCTTTTGTGTGTTTTTGTGCTTTCTATTAGGGTGGTTTCTAGTACAATTATTACAAAAAAATTATAATCATGGTTATTTAGGTCAATATTATAGTCATGATTATTTCACACGATTATGTGTGGGCGATATAACCAAAAGTAATTTAGTTAAAAGCTAATTACAAACAACAGGACAAAGATACAAATGAAATAAACAGTGATTTATGTTTACAAATTTCATGCAAGTCTAAATAGGCCTTAAATAAATTGAATAATCAAATGTAAAATTAAACAGCATAGTCTTTACTGTACGAATTATTCTTATTAAAGCTGCGTAAGTCAGTCAAGAACAGTGAGTGATTATTTTTTCTTTTGTTGTTTGATTAATATTAGTGACAAAGATGTTATATATTGAAAGACGATGCACTCATATTACTATTAATGGGAGTAAGTGCAACGCGCAATATGGCGGAATAAGTCCCACCTTTTGAATATAAGAGCCAATCCCTGATTGGTGAAGTCATCATCACTGCAGCTCTAGTTGCTATAGAAACAGTCAATGCTCTGAGACACTATTTTAACATAAGAAACCACAGGTAATGAGACAGGTTGTTGTCAAATTTCATTGATTTCAAATATGAAATTTACTTATATGCTTGGTGAACAGCTTTGGAGAACTTAATGTTTTCCCATTCAAAGAGATTTGGAGCTGCTCTTGCGTGACTAAAATATTTGTCCGTTTCAAAGATGGCCGCCAAGTGAAATTACTTGTCTCAAAGGGACTTTGCACAGACATCAGCAAGTTTATTAGGCTGCTGTCACTTTAAGACCTAATGCATGGGATCAATATACTGATACACACTAATTTAAGACATAAGCAACTATTTAAGTGAATATTCTCCAAACACTGTATTTTTTATTTTATTTTTTTATTGTAAATTTGTTCATGTAGGCATGCACCCATAGCTCAAAGTTTACTTTGGTTGTACGTGTTCTGTTCCTCTCAGAGCCAAAATTGGAATCAAAACTGAAATTTGATTAATCGCAAAGCCCTGACTTTCTACGGTGTTCTAGGTGGTTACTAAGAAGTTGCAGGATTTGTATCTGGTTTGTAGAGATTGCTAAAATATTTGAGGTGTTTCAAGAGTTTTCTGTGTGGTTGTCAGATGGTGTTTTGAGTGGTTGCTAGGGTGTTTTAGATAGTTGTCAGGATGTTCTGAGTATACAGTTTTTTTATAGGGATGTCTCGACTTCCGATCAAGTCATTTGTCTCCCTGATCTGATCCAAGTCATTAAATATTGAGTATCTGCCAATCCCGCGAGTCTCGTTCCAATACTTGTATTTTACCAGTGCATGGTTCACACCTCAAGTGCATTTAAAGTTATTAAAATCAATCCAGTGTATTACAGGGATATGCAGAGAGTGCTCAGGGGAGCATCTAACACCGCAGAGTAATTCCAAACTTTCACTGCAGTAATTATACTGTACATATAGTATTTAATTCTAATAAGATACTCTCTATATATTGGTGAATTTAACATTTGTTACAATGGTAGACATTGTAAAACGACTATGTGGCTACAATGATGAATATGGGACTACTGGTTTAAACGTATTTTATATTATATGTACATAATGCAGAATAATTAAAAAAAATGTTTTAATTTTAGTTTTTAAATTATTTTGCTGCAAAGTGTGGTCTAGCAACTCTCCGTTGACTTTCGAAGTGGAAAATCCAAACTCTGGTCTGGCCAATCACATCGTGTTTAGAGTTGGTGGGCGGGCTTAACACAATGACGGCAGAGTTGTGACGGTTCTGCGCCATGATTTCCATAGGTGATTTCCCTGATACTTAAAAACAAACAAGACGCAGCTAGCAAACAGCGGTCAGCTTTGGCCGTGTCTCGGATGACTTGGAGTTAAGAACGTAACTTAAGTCATTCTTAAAAAGGAAGATGTGTTCAGAGTTTTGACGACCGGATAAGGCAAAAGTTTATCAACTTGCTCCGCTGAGAGAAAACTATGGGGAAAACGCATGGGACTCACACAGCCATCATCGCTCTGGTTGGTTAGCGCTATCCTATGGCGTGCAGAGGGATATTGAAAGACAACCTTTTATCCCGCCCCCCGGATTGAGGTATGCCAATTGTGAGTTCCCAGACCTAACATCTCGATAGGTCTGGTTTGCCAGGCTACCAGAATGCCAATCTGTCAAGTAAAAAAAAAGACGGAACCCATAGTAATATGTTATGATCTCTCTGATGGTCTGAAAATAATAAAATAAACAGTAAATAAATTACTTTTGAGTGTTTCGTTACAAAAGTGCATATCGAATTTGTTAAACATGGTAGCTTGAACGTTCTTGTCTGACACGCTGAGAACAGACTGTATTGGTTCCCCTATAGTTATATTTAGGCTGTTCTGTGTGTTTGATGTGTGGTTGCTAGAATATTTCGGGTGAATATTCTGCCTATTATTATATTTTTGTCCATAGATTGATCTGCCACTCTTTCATTATTAGTCAATGATATATGTGATTCAAGGTGCCATTCATGTCAATAACATAGTGTTCAAATCATAATTTGTTTATGGTCCTGGATGACATGAGTGTAATTTTTCCGGAACCGTAATTGAATGTGGTAAACGCTCTCCTCATATAAATAATCACTGCTGAATTCACACCTTTCCTGAACCCCTACAGCCAGCGTTGACCCACGATTCTCACACCTGTAATTCCCGAAGCCACACACTCCAGAGCGGCGACATATCGTGTTCCTTCGCCGTCAGCACCCTCATTAGTGGTAAATGTGAGCAGGAGGGCGTAATACGGAGGAGTCTCTGCTGGCGAATGCCACTCAGGCTTGTGCATTTGGAAGCCTCATTGCCCAAGCTCCCGGCAGTCTTTGAAAGCTCTGCAGAAAGGCCCTTTTGAAAGTAATACAAGTCAAGGGCTTCTACTAGAGAAGTATGACTCACCTCTCGTTTGCCAGATGAAAAGATGGTTGGCGAGATTGCTCTTTTCTTTTATCCTCCTTTTTAGCACTCGCATTTTTTTGCACAATTCATTCCTCTCTTGAACGTCTTTTATAATGTCTGCGTCAACTAATAGTGCTTTTTGAGTGTTGTTCAAAAGCAAGGGCACTGTTCCTTTTCTTTGATTCAGTTTCATTAGTGGTTTAAATTATGTTCTGATGCATCCAATATCAAATTCATCAGATGTATTGCCATTTCTGTTTTAATGTTAGAAGCCCCACTAATCTCATTTAATGGCCATTATGACTTAAAATCATGATCGACCATGTCTAATTATTTAATGTCTGTGACTCACAGATTCAGCAAAGAAAACAAACTGTGCGCAGTCCAAACTGGAATGTCTCCAGAGGACTGCTGGCAAGAACAAACAGGCATTAGCGATCGTAAAATAAAAATTGCAGATTCATAAAATGCACCGAGGAGATTTCAGGAGGCAGAGAAAAAGAAGTGAGGGGGCAGCAGGAGGAAATAGCGTGGAAGAGGGAGCGGGGACGAGTGAGGACGGCATCTCCTTCAGGGCTCCAGGGTGGAACAGATGTGTCCTTGTCCCTACTCCAGGCCAATCCGGCTCAGCCGAGCACGGCCACTGACAGAGCAAACAGGCTGGAAAAATGAGTGAAAGTGGAAAGCTAAATATTGGCGTTATGTCCTCGGTAATAGAGAGGCCATGAAATTGATTTTATTCTGCCAACTTGTTCCTGGGGATAACACTCACCCCTCCACCCCACGTCCCCTTTCTTTCGCCCGCCGACCCTCTTCAGGAACAAAGCACTGACGATATGTGCGAATTAACCTTCTTAATTTGCGCTTTTTCTGAGTAGGTGATTTGTTTCCAGAACTTTCTAGATCTACACCACACGGGCATCCGCATATAATATTGACATCAAACAAATGATTATGGGGTGGAGAGGTACCCGCTCAGGAAAAAAAATTGAGTTCAGCAGCTCTGCAATTAACGTCGGTATTGACGGGACACAGCAGGGTGCGTGTTTACCATTGTCTGAGAGATGTTTTACTCGTGTCAAGAGCCGGTTCTTTTCTGAAGAGACTGATAAGTGGGACTAAAACTAATATTTACAGTGCATGAAATGCAGCCTCTCAGATGATGATGCAGAATACTCTGTTTGAACTTCATGCTTAAGAGTAGTTCATCTAAAAAATGAAACACTGAAACACTCATGTCATTCTAAACCAAGCGTGCCGCGCAAGCTCTCAAAAGTGAAGACAAAACATCTCGATCGCCCCCTGTGACCGGTTCTAGTACAGGTCATAAACCCCACCTCCCCATGTTATTTAACAGGACGTGAGAACAACTAAACAATTAAATTACACTTCACATTAGAGTTCTCAACGGGCCTGAAAATTATTACCCGACCCGACCTGGCCCGTGGCTTTTGAAGCCCGACCCGATGTAACCCGACACATCAACATGAATTATCCGCCCGAACCCGGCCCGCGGCCCGACTCGGACGCGCACGCGTTCTAGTACAGTCTATTGCCGTTGCAGCGTCTATTCATTCCGGTGAAATCACAAAATAAAATGAGCACAAACTTAGAAAGGTTGACTTACTAGTCCATCAACAAGATCGCCAGGTCAGCATCACCGTTGCATCCAGTGCTGCTTTTGAGCTCGCGCCAATGAGTATAAAGCTCGACCGAGAGCGGGACTCCTGTCAGGTTTCTCACGCAGTCAGATTCTCTTTTCCTTTTCCTAGTCTTCCGACCGCGTTTTGAAACCAGCAGGCGGGCTTCGAGTTTTGAAACAAAATAGACCTAGCCTACAAACATAATCATATGCTTATAATAGGCATCGTGGAGGAAGATCAGTGCGTCCACAGTGGATAGACTGAGGCGTGTTCTCCTCTCTGCCAGCCACCCGCGATGGACTTTGCACGCAGCAGCCAGACTTTCTTTACGGTGAACAGCAGCGATGATTATAATAATTTGTTTGTTTTTTTACTGGGTGGAAAGATTAAGCCCGAGGTCCGACCCGACCCGAGTCATTTGCTTATATTTTCGACCCGAACCCGCGGGTCCCGTCGGGTTTGTCGGGCCGAACTCGACCCGTTGAGAACTCTACTTCACATATCCTTTTTCCAAAGACAGTTTGTGTCATTTATTGCAGTTTCTATCACATTGATGTAATTTCAAGTGTTTGTTTTTAAAATAAGTTTTTTTAGTTAGTTATGTGATGATAAAAACGGTGCTCTGACATCATGATTGAGAGCTGTGATTGACAGTTTCTCTGTGCGAGGTAGTCACTGAAGCACCAGCAGACTTTTTTTCATAATGTTGACGATGTGGTTAGTAGTTGTATTTACCTTATTTTAACGAGGTTCTGCAATCAGCAAACATCGTTGGAGAGGAACGAAGCAGACAGAGGGAATAGTGCAGGGGCATGTGCTTGCGATTGATTTGGCGAGAATGAGGGCGGGGCCTTGATTTCGCTGCTTTACTTCCTGCTCACGACTGCGCATGTCTGGTCCCGAAAACACAAGTGCGCAGATACAAGTTCCAAGATGTCAGCGTCATATCGGGACACTGGTGGCTTCAGTTCTCTCAGATGGAAAAGAGCGAAGGGGTGTCGTCCATCTTTTTTATAGTCCATGTTCTAAAGTATGACTTGCTTTCCTGTGTGGAACATAAAAAGAAGGAATTTTCAAAGTCATTGGGGTCCAAACAATATGAGGGTGAGAAAATTCGTTTAGGGCAAACTATACACTTAATTCACTTAACTCATTAATCATTATTACCTGAAAAGTATTGATCTGAAATAATTTAATTAAAATGTATTGTTAGAGTATTGTGATAATTTAGCGACATGTTAACATGTTTGTTTCTTGAATGAATTGCTACCTTGTAGAGATTTTTTTATGTAGGGAGTCCCTCCTGTATACAGTAAAAACGAAAAGTAATGTTTTGAAGCAGTGTTGTTGGCTGTGGACAACATGAGTAAATGAATGTGCATCAGTTCTACCCTGTTACCCCCAACGCTGTATATAAGTGATATGTTTTCACACATACACGTGACATCTGTCTTAAAGGGTTAGTTCACTCAAAAATGAAAATTAAGTCATTAATTACTCACCCCTATGCTGTACCAACCCTGTAAGACATTCGTCCATCTTCGGAACACAAATAAAGATATTTTTATTTAATCTAAGAGCTGGATCACTCCTACATAGACTTCCTAAGGGACTGGCTCTTGACGGCCCATAAATCATTAAAGAAAATGTTTAAATATTCCATGAGCCTACAGTGGCTCAATTATAAGTTTATCAGCGACGAGACTACTTTTTGTGCGAAAAACATAAATAATGACTTTATTCAACTATTCCTTTACTTCCTTATGGGCGCATTCGCGAGAACTGAGATGACGGTAACAAGAAGTAGTCGAAGAAGAACGTCGTCAGCTCAGTTCTCGCGCATGCGCCCATAAGGAAGTAATGGAACAGTTGAATAAAGTCATTATTATTGTTTTGTTTGTTTTTTCACACAAAAAGTAGTCTCGTCTCTTGATAAACTTATAATTGAGCCACTGTAGGCACATGGAATATTTAAACATTTTCTTTATTGACTTTATGGGCCGTCAAGAGCCAGTCCCTTAGGCAGTCTATGGAGGAGTGATCCACCTCTCAGATTAAATTAAAAATATTTTTATTTGTGTTCCCAAGATGAACGAAGGTCTTACAGGGTTGGTACAGCATGGGGGTGAGTAATTAATGACTTAATTTTCATTTTTGGGTGAACTAACCCTTTAATCGGTTTGCTTTGTGATTGACAGGTTGTTTCATACATGCAGGGTGTCCGCATATTTTTTCAGAAATAGCTGTGAAAACACATTGTCAAAGGAGAATCCAAAGATTCTCTTAACCGGAAGCAACTATTTAATTTGAAAAAGAATCATCAATCACTCAATTGAATTGTTGGCTGAAATATTGAACTCTAGCCATACTATATAGGCTTTACTTTAATTTATCTGGATGTTAAGCACTCATTGTTCAGTTTTACAGCTAATCTTGTACTAAAGACTCCTATTTGATTAGGCATTAGCAGCACATGAAAGGTTATTAAGGCCACTAATATGAGGGTTTGGAAGGGCGTCTGTGCTGAAGAATAGGAGGGAACTCGTAAGAGACAGGGCTAATTACCATCCATCCTTCTATGTGAACCCAACCATCTGCCAGTGTCACCCACTTATTGTCTATTGGCTTTCAATCATGAACGGACCGCTGCAGCCAAAGATGTGTGTTTTAATTAGAGAGCTGCTCTATAATTATATTTATATTATAATAATGACTTTGACGAAGCGTTTGAGTGGATGTCCTTCATTGTTCACTAAAATGATAATATTTAATTATGATGTTTGAACACTGCAGATTTGAGCAAGCTGAGTGGTTCTCTGTCTCTTTGACACGCACACGTGGGCATACACTCATGCGCTCATGTTCTAGCTCTCTTTTCCAAGCGCACACAAATACAGAAGGCAAGACATGTTAACGCTGTGTACAATAGTGCCATAGTGCTCAGTTTGACCCAGTGAGCTGCTTGCTTAAGGCATTATGAGCCTTAAAGAAATAGTTTACCAAAAAAAGTAATCACTCAAAACTGTACGACTTACTTTCTTCTGTGGAATACAAAAGAATGTGTCGCATGTTTTGTTGTTTTGCTTTTCCATACATTATAGCCAGTGGGCTCAAATGTTATTTTTGGACCTTGCTGGTTTTTATTATGGGGACAAAATATTTGAAGCGTTCTACAAAATGTGTGATCCATTCACAGCTTTCCAACTATATGAGGGTGAACAAAAGATGAGTGAACTACCCCTTTAAAATGTTGCCTCCTTTTCTCAAATTGTAAGAAATAAATTTCAATATTGCTTAAAATAAAATAGTGTAGGGTAATTAAAACAAGTTATTTTACCTGGTATCTGTGACATTAGCTTAGCAACATGCTAACATCATAGTCTGTTGTAGCCCAGGTTGGATTATGGGAGGGGGACCTGAGTAACATTGCTGGGATCAGTCCCAGAACACACCCTGTGCGAACAAAAGGTAGGATGAATGCTGTAGATTGTGTCGTAGGGATGACACAGATTGTCGCAATGACGTAGGGGAGAGCAGAGCACAAACTAACGCATTTTGGTTTTGGCTCAATTAATTTAAAAATAATTAGGTTAGAATAATATTTTTTTTTACATAAGCAACATACACATCTCTGCTACAAATGAACACTTAAAGTTTTTTTCTAGGACCTACCATTTTCGTACAGTTGCACTGAAAGTGACAGAAGTGCAAATGTTACAACTTACCCCACATGCAGGGTTAATTGTAACAGACAGAGGGGTTAGTTGTAACACTTGTGTGTAACACACATAATTCAGTACTATTTTATTTGTATAGTTTGATATTGTTTGTACAGATATCCATACATCAATTCCTCATCCAATCATCCTTCTATAATATCATGGATAGAGACATAGAAAAGGGCTGCACAGTTTTGCAATAAATAATAATAAATAAAATCGTAAAATATTGTAATTGCAATTGAATTAGATTTGTGTGTGGCAGCTGCATGTACAATTATTATTATTAATAATAATAACAGTAATAATTATACAAATGAGCTTAAAATCTAAATTTACAGGGTTTATTGCATTAAAAACAGGCCATATTTTTAATAAATAAACAGGTGATCAATGCATAGTACACTAAATTTTAAATATTTTAAATTCCAACATTGTTTGTGAAAGTCCAACAAAGTTACATGTATAAGTAAATACTCAAACCTGAAAAGTTGTGTGGCTCCGTTTTCATTTGATTATCATTGTACACTTGGCGACTTAGTTGTAACACTGTACTACAACTAACCCCGCTGTGTATTACATATTTTAAGCCTAGCTAACAGTTGATAGGAATTGCTGACAAATTTAAACGGTGCTATGTTTGAGACAACAAGACAGTGATTAGGCAATATAAAGTTAGATTTGGAAGTGTATACACCCAACTGAGAAACCGAAAAAAAAACTATGATGAAAAAATGTACTTGCATGGTGTCAAAACACGCTTTGTCCAGTATCTTTACAAAATATTACCGAAACCTTCCGCAAATCCATGGGAGACCGTCTTCTGGCAGCAAGAAAAAAAATAGTGTAAACACAACCTGCGTGACCCTGAGTAACTACGTAAAAGGTCCGTGTTACATTTAGCCTTTAACCGTGTTAAGTTGTGTCCCACGCTCCCCTAGTTATTGTGCGTCTCTATGACTGGGGGTTTTAAATGCAGATCTGTGTTCATGTTGTACATTAACCCTAAAACCGTATTCTGGACAAATGTGGGCAAAATAGTTTTGATTTATTTAAAATAAAAACACTTCCCTTGATCTGAGCAGTACAAGACTTGGCTACTTTTCCTAAGTTTGCCTCCTGAACACACACTTTTTATTTTTTTACTCAATTCTACAATGTTAAGTGGGTGAAAAAAACAAACAAACTCCTTAATTTTGTATTTGGGTCAAAAATGGGCACCTATAGAAATGAATGGGAAAAACTGTAATTTAGAGCATTCTAAAATAAGCCAAAATAAGACACCAGGTGACAGCAAAGTCACTTTAGCTCTAAGAACTTATTGGAATGATATTTTAATGTAGGTAAAACTACATAGTAATTAATTTACATAGAAATAATTTACATAGAAAATATGGTAGTTTTTGAAGTAAATACATTTTAAAATACCCCCAAAATAAAAAAAAACACCATAAATGAATAAACAAAACTTTATATAAGACAGTGATATAACATTTATAATAAATACAAATTCCTCTGTGCCCACATTTGTCCACAATTACAAGATTAAGGGCTATAAAGTGAATATGGTTTTAGGGCTATGAAAAAAAAAGTTTGTTGACTGATTTGTCGAACACTCTAAAAAATCCTGGGTTGTTTTAACCCAATTTTGGGTAAAATATGGACAAACCCAGACATTGGGTTACATTTTTAACCTAATGGTTGGGTTTGTCCATATTTTACCAAAATTGGGTTTAAACAACCCAGCATTTTTAGTAGAGTGAACGAATTAGGGTCTATTTTGCAAGGAAAATCTAAAGGATGTGACAAAGTGTGCAACACTAGCGAACATGTTTTCGATGCCTGTATTACACATCACAATCAGAGTAGTTTCCGGAATCTCTGTGTGAAAAATGGCTTTGGAATCAACTGTGAATTTCTGTTGATGTGCTAATTGAGTTTTTGCCTATGTAGAGCGTTCCGAAACCTTTCACTTTCCATGATGATTAGAATGCTGTCTCAGAAAGCAGCTCACTATTTAGGCAAAGAGGCAGCTCTCTAGGCTTTGGAAGAGAGCTATTGTTGTTAGTGGAAGGTAGTCATGCATACAACCATCAAGCCAATGTCTTGTATACATGAAACTTGGACTTTGCGGTGCATTCACCATGTCGGTTTACTTTCACACATGCATCACGTCCTCTCCCTTGCTGCCGTGCCATACAGTACCTGTTACTTTCCCCTGTGTGATGCACTTAAAGTGAATTAAAGGGCACTTGGAATCGAGCAATTAATCCCTGATGCCTAATCTCGTAATAACACCATAAAGAGCCACTAAACCGGGAAGGAGATGAAGACTCTTTCATCCAGCCCCGCTCACAAATCACGGTGCCCGTGCAGCACCAGGGGCCCGGTGTGACTGTAGCATCAGTTCACACTGCCTGGAGACCAAATTATCCTCCTGATTGATTGGGTTTCAAGGTATAAACCGGAGGACGATTCGCCTGCTCGGCTTTACGACTCTCCGTCTCTGTCTCGGTCCCTCGTCTTCCCGCCCAAACATGAGCGGCAGCGCAGAGATAAGTGACTTAAGTGGACTACAAAGTGTTGGGAGCGTGGAGCCATTTCCATATCGCCTTTGTGCTGCAGATGCCGGTCATGGTTGGAGTTAACCCTGTAGTGTTGCGCTGGATCATCTTTTTGGCTCTTGCCGGATTTCATTCCTCTCTGCCTTTATGGAAGTCGAGCTGTGGTTTCTGACTCGCCCCTGGTCTCGTGTCTCTTTTCATCTCTTCAAAGACCGTGAATTGTGATTTGTACGAGGTGTTATGGAAGATAAAGCTGCATGAGTAGAAAATGCTAATTTGCTTGATGAATTGAATGTCTTGTGCGTGTTGTGATGCTAAAGGCAAAAAAATTACTAAATGACTAAATGTTATGAAATTAGGCCAATGTAAAAAAAAATTTTCTTTTTATGTTTTTGCCTAAAAATACTTTTAAAAAATTAAGTATTTTTGCACGATTTTTTTTTTTCACTTTACCTGAAAGCATGCTTTTTAATACATTTTGAGTGCATAAGTGTTACTGACTAGATATTTCATATGCCACTGATGTCAAAACATATCATCAGGATGTTAATATAATCTGACATTTTCAGCTTACAGTGCCACATTCAATTCAGTCCCACAAATAAAATGATTCAATTTCATTATTGTTGTATTTCAGTCTAAATTGATTTTTCTTTTCTTCAGGCTAATGTTAGGTTCTCAAATAACGGTAGTTAGTCCTATTTCCACATCTAAAGTCCTTTTAAATGTGTATTATAACTGAAATCTAATTAGTTTATCCCAGTAACTTGACTGCACAAGCTCAGTAGCATATCCTAAAGTCTGATGCTCGGCCGTGGCCCTCCTGCTGTGTGTTTCAAACAGATAAGCTAAAGAGCAGCGTGGTCACCCATGCAGAAATACCCAGAGTGCATTAGGGCCACTGCAGTCTCTCTCGCATTTGGAAGACGCCCACAGTAAACGGTGTATTACAGCATCCTGCAGAACCTGCACAGACACTGCAGCAACTTTATGAGTCAGTAATGTTGTGAGGTAGCTTGATCCTGCTTTTTTTCTAATTTATCCTCTCCTCTCATTTTCCCTCTCCCTTTTTTGCCCTCTCCTCCCTTCACTACTCCCCTCTTTCCTCTTCTGCTGTCCTCTTGTTCCTTACCTACTCCTGTTTACCACTCTATCCTCTCCTCTCATACCTTTGCTGACACATGTTTACCCTGTTCCCTGCTTTTACTTCCCATTCATTCCTTCGCTAATGCCCATTTTCCACCATTTTCCCAATTTTTGTTCTCAACTCTCCTTTTTACCTCCTTTCTTTCTTGTTTCTCTTTCCTCTCATCTCCTCACTTTCTGCCCTGTTCCCTATTTTTCTCCTTTCCTCAACTCTTATTCTTTTACTATTCCTCATTTTACACCTCCTTTCTTACTTTCTGTTCTTCTCATGGCTGCCTTTTTCCCACCCTGTTCCTCGCCTTTAATTTCACTATTCCTCCTCATTTCCTATCCTTTTTCCTTATTTTTAAACTCCCATTGCCTCTGCTGTCTCCTCCACCAACCACTGTCCTCTTATTCTTTCACTATTGCTCGTTTTACACTATTTTCCCTCTTTGTTTACTCTGTATTCCTCTTATTCCCTCATGACTCCATTTTTCCACCCTGTTCCTCGCCTCTAATTTGACTATTCCTCCTCATTTTCTATCCTTTTTCATTATTTTTAAACTCCCATTGCCTCTGCCTTCTCCTCCACCATCCACTATCCTCTTATTCTTTCACTATTGCTCATTTTACACTATTTTCCCTCTTTGTTTACTCTGTATTCCTCTCATTCCCTCACGACTCCCTTTCTTCCACCCTGTTCCTTGCCTCTAATTTCACTATTCCTCCTCATTTCCTATCCTTTTTCCTTCTTTTTAAACTCCCATTCCCTCTGCCTTCTCCTCCACTATCCACGGTCCTCTTATTCTTTCACTATTGCTCGTTTTACACTATTTTCCCTCTTTGTTTACTCTCTATTCCTCTCATTCCCTCACGACTCCCTTTTCCCACCCCTGTCCTCGCCTCTGAATTTCACTCTTCCTCCTGATTTCCTGTCCTCTTTCCTCCTTTTATATTCTCATTCCCTCTGCCTTCTCCTCCACTCTCTCCTCTTATTCTTTCACTATTACTCATTTTACACCATTTTCTGTCTTTGTTTACTCTGTATTCCTCACATTCCTTCACTTTTCCACCCTGTTCCCCGCCTTTAATTTCATCATTCCTCCTCATTTCCTGTCCTCTTTCTGTTCTTTTTGTACTGTCATTCCCTCTGCCTTCTCCTCCACTATCCCCTACCCTCTTTCCTCAACCCCACCCCCACCCCTCGCACAGGCTTCCCGGCAACAGCGTACGGTCCCGTAGCGGCGGCGGCGGCAGTGGCGGCAGCGCGTGGCTCAGGTAAGGGGGCCCGTGGAAGAGGCGGCTACGCAGTATACCCTCAGAGCACAGGGCCAGGTAAACGCTCTGGCCGTAGATCTGTGTGACTGCTGCTCTCTTCATGCTGCTCTTAACTCTAGCCGCCTCTGTCCTCTCTCTCACACTTATACACTCTCAAATACACACAGTCTTTAGTTAGAAGGAAAGGACAGGACTTTCTTCCCCTCCTTTCCTGTTGTGGATGTGATTTATGGCGCTGGCAGAAGTTGGCCCACTACCCATTGGTCCGAGACCATTTATTTCCCCCGTTTTCTTAAATTAGTTAATGTCAGGATTATGGTCGGTGAAACTGGTAAGAGATCAGGGCGCAGGGGCTGGCTTCTGCTCGCGCTGCCATTTGTACTTTACCGTAGCTGCTGTATTTGTTTCGCTAACCCCCTTCCACCCCCCACACACAAAACACCAATACAAACTGACTTACACGTGGGAGCCTTTCATTTCTCATGGTTTGTTGGGTTTTCACATTTAATCGTCGGTGCTCTTGGTCATTAATGCCGCTTTCCGTCATTCGGATTTTGTTCGCCTTTGACTAGAAACACAGTGTGTGCACATTAAACAGTTCCCAGTCGCTTCTTCGTTCCTCTGTGAGTATTGATCGGAGGCTGGATAGCTTAATCTATCAATCTGACTTTGTCTGTAAGATGCAAGGATACTTAAATAAATAAACAGCAGGGAGGAACAGCCTTCGGCCTTCTCGCTGACGTCTGGCCTTTAGCACAATGGGAAATGATGGCCTTGGCTAATTGGCCATCAAAAAGTCATTCCATAGCAGGTGCCAAGTTTATTTACACACATTGACACACTGTAAAAAAATCAGAAATTGAGAAAAACTCCAACCAGCTTGACTTTGAGTATACTCAACTTATGGAATTTTTTTTGTACCAACTTAGAGTTGGTCAAACATAATGTAAGTTGAACTCAAAAATAATTGTTTTTTACTTGTGGATCCAAGTTCATTAGGCTAGCATTTTACATTAAGTCCCAATGCTTTTACCAAAAACTACAGAGCCTGCCCGCCAAGTCATCTGTAGAAAAAAAAAATCCCACAATATCTGTGGTGAAAATTGAAAATTTCCCCCTGAAGTTTATAAACCATACTTAAACGTTTTTTTTTTTTTTATTGTTCCCTTATTCTAACAAATCATGCCGACGGATTAATAAACCAAACCATGAATTTCAAAACCGTGCATTTAGATTTGTAAACTGTATTTCCATACCCACAAATTCATAATCCATGCCCATGCTTTCGCAATCCGTTTCCATGTTTTTTAAAGATTTGTTTTCCGTCCCTCATTTTAGGAATCTGTAGTCTACCAACACAATAACAGAACAATCTCCCAATTCGTTAACTTCTTTTTTATATCGTTTTATTGTGTATTATTAAATTGAACACAGCTGTCTTATCTGCATGGGACGGGATGGATAACTACACATTGCAAAGTTTCTGGAATGACAACCATATTTAAATACACGATTGAATCTGAAAGACAACCGCAGCAATGGACGGAACAAAACAATCTGATACTCTGTGAAATGATCTGTGCATTAAGTCTTGAAGTATAAATGCAAAGTCATAGACCTGGCACTTTTATCTATGTAATGTGTTACTTTGTTGCTCACTTTTGAAATCATACACTCAGTGACTTTTTACATTTAAATGAACAGATTTTAATATATAAAACAGTTCTAAGTACTTTGTTTTATAACCTGACGGTGAATATTTTTTGAATAAATATGTTAATATTATAAACTGCACTGTAAAAAACAATGAGTAAAATTTACTTAATTTTTTTTGGAGGCAAGTTTTTGTACTGATATTTTTTGAGTATATTTCACACATAGAATTAAGTAAACTATACTTAACTAAGTTAAGTGAAAGTAACATAAGAAATTAAATATATTTTATTTAGCTAATTAAAGGTTAAGTAATATCTATTCTATTTAATTGAAATTTTCTTTTTTTGTAGTATTTACTGATTTTTTTACACCACAAAATCATTTTTATCAGTGTGTTTCTTTGAATGTATTTGGATTTATTGTCATTCCTGGGCTTGTAGTTCATATGGGAAGGGTACTTGCTGTGTGTGTGTGTGAATGGCCGTGTTCGTCCACCACCAACAGAGTCCATTTTTGACAAAAAAAAAAAAA
This sequence comes from Hybognathus amarus, assembly GCA_030378365.1. Classification (NCBI taxonomy): domain Eukaryota; kingdom Metazoa; phylum Chordata; class Actinopteri; order Cypriniformes; family Leuciscidae; genus Hybognathus; species Hybognathus amarus. The sequence goes on along the minus strand of JAQIUQ010002969.1, from coordinate 100,354 downwards.
TTCATAAATTATTATTATTTTATCGCCATTTTACTCCAAAGTTTGCAAAACTGTAGGAACGGATTGCGAAAGCGTGGGCATGGATTATGAATTTGTTGTTACAGATTGAACAACCTGTTTACAAATCTGAGCGGACAAGTTGGAAACTCTTGGGTAGGCTGCAGTTTATTAATCCGCGGGCACAATTTGATAAACCGAGGGAACAATTAAAGAAGATGTGAGTAAACTGAATAATAAACTGAATTGCAAAATTGTAACCACGGATTTTCCTCCTACAAACGAATTCCCTTGCTTCCAATATATATATATATATATATATATATATATATATATATATATATTTACATATTATATTTGTAAATATTTGCAGCCTCACCTCCAAACTTGACAGTGTAAGTTTAATATTCTAATTAAGTTGCTTATACTAAATGCAGTTAAAATTTGCTTTACATTTTTTTAACCATTTTCTGATTTGATAATTAATTCAACCCTTGAAAATCGAGTTTATCTGACAAAATAAAAGTCATTGAAAGCACTGACAGTATGTTCACACCTTTTTGCTGATGCGCATGCGTTTTCTGCATATTTTGACTCTGTGCCCATACTCGAGTTTGCACCATTGACACCTGCTCTCCGGCAGACAGCTATCCACCCCGGTGTAATTGGCAGACAGGCGTAAAAGTGGCTCAGCGACACGGTTTGAAGGAGCGCAGTCGACAGAGCGTGAGCCAATCAGTCATGCCTCTCCACCCAATCAGACTTGTTTGATTCTGATTAGCACTCGGCTGAAGAAACCAACTTAGCCTGAAAAACATAGCTCTCTGCATCTCGTTGCTGTTTAATGTGTGTGAATTATACCAGGCTTGTTTGGAGCGAGCTCTGAGTTTAAAACGAGAGAAATAACTCTCAGCTGATGGCATCTAGAGACATTTAAACAGTTCATGATCATAGTTTCCAAGAAGTCGTACACGAGGCTCGCATTGTGAAATTCAGATTCATTAGAACATTGAAAGCTTGGGTTATACTGTGTGTTTTGGAGAGGAATGTGATTAGGTAAGGACGTGGCCCACTGGACCAAGTTTATTAGGCCAGTTTAGTTATTTTACCACCCTCCCACCCCCCATGGCTAGCGTCTTCAGCTGATGGCGCAGTTGCACTCTTTTGTGACTGATGGAGTCGCTCTGTGGTTGCGTTGTGACAGAAGTGAGAAAGCCATTGAGACAGAGCACTGACATTTAAGGATGACCTTTTCCGAGAACCTCATCATCTATTACCCAACTGATCTCCATTGCGCAGCACAATTTATACACCCCTGCTGTGCATACATTTGCTGCTAGGCGGAGGATGAGATGTGTTTGCGTGCCGACTGTCAGTCAGTTAACTCCTGCGCGAACCTGCCGGCAAGGGTACGGTGAAAGTCAGAGGCTCCAGTCTGACAGACGAGCTGTCGCACTTTATTCTGCGTAGTTCTCTGGCAAAATGGTGATGTTGCAGGCGGGCCTTGCAGATCATCTTCATCGCTGCATAATCTCCGTCATTCACCCGAGGGCTGTTGCTCGTCTTCCATCTGCTTGATGCAATGTATTTAAAACAGTGGTTCTCTTCTCAACAGACCTGGTTCCAGAATCAAATCAATTAGTGAGAGTGCAAATGGCTCCACCATAGCAAGAATAGCAATGTCCAGTAAGACATTTAAGATTATTTACAAGTCATTACTTTCACAAATGATTAGAATAGAATAAATATATATATATATATATATATATATATATATATATATATATATATATATATATATATATATTAATAATTGTTTTTAAATATTTTTCTGTTCATTTATTAGTAAGCATTTACTTACCTTAAAGGAATACTCCACTTTTTTGGAAATAGGTTCATTTTATAACTCCCTCTGAGTTAAACAGTTGAGTTTTACCATTTTTAAATCCATTCAGCAAATTTCTGATATTTAGAAGACTATCAGTAACCAGACAGTTTCTGGTCTCTTTGACTTCTATAGTAGGAAAAAAATAAAAACTATGGTATAGTCAATGAGACCAGAAACTGTCTGGTTACTGATAATCTTCTAAGTATAAAAAAAATCATCTGAATGGATTCAAAATGGTAAAAACTCAACTGTTTAACTCTGGGGAGTTGTAAATGAGCCTATTTCCAAAAAAGTGGAGTATCCCTTTAATATGTATCTATTTTGACATGCCATATATTTTTGCCCATGCTATGGTTATCACTATGTCGTCTATTGCCGTTTCGAGAGTGAATTTATATCTGGTAGTCATTTCCATGGTAGTTGCCATGTTAGCAGCATGAAAAACAAAACTTTAAAGTCCCTGTAAAGGCAATTCTACAAAAAAGTTCTAAACACATTATGTATTGCTAAAACATATTACAAAGACTGTGAACTGTGAAGTACTGAAATGTGCAGATTAGACCGTTAAACAGTTTCACTATTAGCCGCTTTTCAACCAAGTAGTTACAGGAACTTAGTTATAGGAACTGTCCACTTCTAAACAGTTCTAAGAACTACTCTCCCCCAAACTCTGTTTTGCTGCTTGCGTTCGCACTGGCCAAGTGGCCATAGGAACTGGTAGGAGGGGTGACGCCAAGCACAGCGACGGTCTTTATTGTCAGTAGCGCGGCCACATACAACAACAACAAACCAGCATGGCTATTGCAATGTTCCTGTTCTGCCTTGCCGGAACCTTAATAACGGAGAACGAAGCGGCGTTTAAAGATTATGCTTGAGTTCTGTAGAGAGAAACACAGAAGACGAAGGCTCCAGCGTAATATGATATTAAGTAATATGATGGAAGAAGATAAAAGAGCAGAGCGCAGGAGGCAAACAAAACGATGGGTAAGTTTAGCTAGCATTAGCAATTAGCTGGTTGAATGCATTATGTTTGTCTTAATCCTCGTTGTAATGTTTTGCAAAAACACACAGCATATGGCAGACAGCGCACTACAAGTTCCGTGTTGACAGTGGGCATGACTTATAAGTTGAACCAATCAACGTAGACCTAGAGAAAGGGAACTAAAAAAGTCCTCGCTCTAGACTAGGTACTGAAAGAGTTATAGGAACTACGGTCTGAGGAACTAAAAAATCCCCAATTTAGTCCGGTTCGGAACATGAGAAAAAAAGCGGCTATTGCAATTTTACGGATTGTTTTGGTGGGGCTAAACATGAGCCCACTAGAGCCCATGAGCTCCTGGACACACCCCTATTTGATGACGCACAGATTCTGATCTCTCCCTGAACACACAATAACGCTCCCCGAGCACATTCCGCATTCACTGCTCAATCGCGAGTGACTGTCAGTACTATTAGTTACTACAGCTGAGCCTACAGTTTTCTAGCTAGCTTTGCCTTCAACACAGAAATGCATAGGCTACTACCTGGATGCGATCATGTACAAAACAGATCGGTATCTTTATTTAAATTCCCTAAAAGCGATCACATCAAGAGGTTTTAGAGAGCCAACCTTGATGAAGAGCTGAGGATCACCGCCAACACCCGCCTCTGTAGTGATCGTTTTATAAACTTTCCTCAGAGACAACTGGGATTCAGCTGATAATCAGCTGTTGCTGGTGAACGGAGCCCGAACCGACTACCTCCCGCCTCAGCGTTCATTCTCCCGTCCCGATAGCAGTATCAGCTAATATCACCGTCGACAGCTTTCCCGCGAGTGGGCGTGGTTTCCACGCAGCCAGCGGACACACCCAGCGTTTGAGAACAGAGATAACTGCTCATTTTTTCAAGATTTTGATAGCTTATTTTATGTACTTGCCGGCTTTTTTATCATTCAAATTTGGCTGGGTGGCTAATAACACATTTTTCTGTGGTGTGACAAACTCAGAACACATACTTAATTTTGACTTTACAGGGACTTTAATTCAAATTCCAAATTAATCATATATCCTGGAAAGCATGCACAGACCGTTCCCTGTATAATCATTAAAAAACTGTCACTCGAGTTAGTTCATTGCGATCCCACAAACTTCCTTTCTAATCAGTTAAGCTGTCTGCACTGCACTATGAATCTTTTACTTGCATCTTGTCCACACTTTGTTAATGAGAGGTTTCGGGACTCTGTGGATTCTGACTAAATTAAAGGGATAGTTCACTTTGAAATTATGTTTTGATATGTTTTATCTTACCTCAAGGGCATCCAAGATGTAGGTGTCTTTGTTTCCGCAGCTAGTTTCAATTTTGATATTTTTAGGTCAAACCGTTCGTGTTTATCATATAATGCAGGTCTATGGTCACCACCTCAAAGAGCATGCAAAGAGAAGTGGTGACCTTAGGCCTTTGAGGTGGTGACCATAGACCTGCATTATATGACTGATAGACACGAACGGTTTGACCTAAAAATATCAAAATTGAAACTAGTGCATAAACACCTACATCTCGGATGCCCCTTGAGGTAAAGCTAAAACATACCAAACATTAATTTCAAAGTGATCTATCCCTTTAAACACACCTGATTGGCAATTGCCTTCAAGTGAGAAAAAAAAGTCTAATCACGTTGTAAATAGAAACATTTGACATTCTTCAAAGAGCAAACACAAATACTCACTGGAGCGTTTGCCAAATCTGTAAGCCTTATAAAGTATTACCAACATTTCTGATTATCAATGTTGAAACTGATATACATTTTTTTGGTATCCTTTGTAGACATTTCAAAGTACAGCATTTATTTGAAATATTAAAGACATTTATAATGTTACAAAAATATTTCTGTCACTTTTGATCAATTTAATGCTGAATAAAAATATAAATTTCTTTCAAAAAACATCTTGACCTCAAACTTTTGAACGCAATAAGATTGAGAACCCCTCATCTGAGTCATCCGGCACAGCTTCTGTCTTATGATTATTGGTCGGCAGTAAGGTAATAAATGAATGAGTCGCATACTTTAGCTAGGCTAAACGGTGTGTGTGATTTGAATGGGATTCATTATTTATAGACAGGGCCGTCCTGGCCTCTCTGTGTCTGTATGACCCATGAAACGGTTCATCACTTGGTTGTGATGGAGCATTACGCTTCAGTTAGTAAGGACTGATCAGCAGATATTATTTTAGAGTCTTGGAACATTTTCATTACGAGCTTCTTTTCAGATTGGTTTAGTGTTTTAAACTGATTATGATAGTTAAATGTACATACCATTCATAAAGCAAAGTTATTACAGCATGTTTGTTAAGGCCAGTACATACTGCTGAACCAGCATGTGTCCGCATCTCCAGATTTCATCTAGCACTTGAAAGTGGCATGCTAACGTTTGCATTTCCACGATCATAAAAACGCCCAAACCAACCCTGCTGATGTATTGGTGTGTGTAGTAGGCACCGTGTCCAATGGTCATGTTTCTGTTGTTTCTCTCTTGTTTGGTCTGGTCCTGCTTGAAAGCCAGTGTGTGTAAGTCACAGACTGCACCAGTTGACTTCCTTTCGTCACACACTCCAGCGGAAGGTTTGTCCCTGCTCCTGTACTCCCCCCTCTCCCTTGTTCTTTCTCCTTCATCCTCTTATTTTTGTATTTCTATATCTTGGGTACGCTGTAAAAAATGAATCATGGGTCTTGTAATTTTGATAATTAAAAATATTGTGTATTTTATTAAGAAAATTGTGGATAAGTGTTAATAAAACCAAGAGATACATTTTCCTATTTTTTTAAGGAAACATACACAATTTTGAGGCTTGAATTGAGGAACCGATTAAGCTGATAAAATTAAGGAAAAGGGGTTACCGATTTATTTTAAGAGAATTAGCTCAATTATGAGGTTTTATTTAGAGACACCATTGTTAGTTCCCAGCATGCTTTGCACATGGCTGGTAATGGAGAGGAAATATTGAAATTAAGTGTTATTTTGTGTGTTTGAGTAAAGGGAAACATCTGTTAATGTTTAATGTTCAGGTTGAAGTTTTGATTGTTACCATTGTGCAGAAGAGTAGGGCCTATAGTAAGGTTGTAACTGCAAATATTGTTATTCTGAAATATTTTGCTTTGTTCATCGAGCAAAAACTTTGTCATAATGCTAGTACAGTAACACTGGTTATGTGCTAGCTGCATACAGTCTTTTAATAATACAATATAACTCAGTCAAATATGAACAGGTTATTTTCATACACTCTAATTCACACACTTTTGAGCATCAACTTAAAATAAAAAAGTGTATTTCAATAAAACTATTAAATTCATTGTATCATAGACTAAATAATTAAGGGGAATTTACATGATTTATTCAGGTAGATCCCATTAAAGAAATCAAGCCTTAACTACTCAAAAATAATGTGTAATATTGTTAACATATTTTTTTTTATTAAATAGTAGTAACATTTTTTAGTCTATCAGTATTATTTTGATTCCATCCTTCTTATATAGTGCAACCTGCAGTGCTTAAAGGGATAGTTAAAGACTATTATTTATTCACCCTCTTGTTATTTAAAATCTGAATTTTCAGATGAATAAAAAAGAATTTTACTCTTTTCCAATACAATGTATAGCAACTTAAAAGTGATGCATGTGTAAAACATACAGTAGACTGAAATTTCAGTTTCTACTTACTGAAAATCTTGACATCAGCCCTTGATGCATTCATTAGAGGTACTGAGATCAGTAGAAATTTGAGTTTTGTGCCGTATTTTTTACATACTATTATTAATAGTACAATTTCTTTTTTGAATTAATATTTTGATTTTCATTTTAGTTTAATGTTTAGTCAATTTTATGTTCTTATCATCTTTATCATTTTTTAAATACATTTTACTTTTTAGTTTTTTTTTTCAGTTTTAGTTTATTTATTTCCATTTAGCAATTTAGTAAACTATTGTACTAGGCATGTCGTCAATGATTTACTGTATAACAACGTCTTAACCCTCAAACCGTATTCACTTTATAGCCCTTAATCCTGTAATTGTGGACAAATGTGGGCAAAGAGGACTCAGGTGTGATCCTAATTTTTATTTATTATAAATGATATATTACTGTGTTCGATAAAGTTTTGTCTATCCATTTATGGTGGTTTTTTTTATTATTTTGGGGGTATTTTTGAATTTATTTACTTCAAAAAGTACCATATTTTATGTAAAAAGTACCGTATTTATGTAAATTATGCTTATTTTTATGTTTTATTTTGAAGTGACTTTGCTGTTTCCTGGAGTCTTATTTTGGCTTATTTTAGAATGCTCTAAGTTACAATTTTTCCCATTCATTTCTATGGGTGCCCGTTTTTACCCAAATACAAGAAAAAGTCAAAAGAGTACAAGAGTCCAAAAAAAAAAAAAAAAAAGTGTGTTCATGAGGCAAACTTAGGAAAAGAAGCCAAGTCTTGTACCGGCTCAGATCAAGAGAAGTATTTTTTAAAAATAAATCAAAACTATTTTGCCCACATTTGTCCAGAATACTGTTTTAGGGTTAAACTAAAATGTATTTGTTGCGAAGCCAACATTTCCTATTTTCCTTTAGTTTGTTTTTGTCATCTAATATTTAATATTTTATTTGAATTCAGCTTTGTTTCAATTTGAAATAAATTATACAAATTAAATATATATAATATGAAATTAACCCTGTTTTTTTTTTACCTCCAATGAATCAGTTGATCCATTTCACAGGATGATTCATTCACAGTCCACATTTTTGATACTTTGGTGCTTTTCCATCCTTTTTAAAGCTTAATGCTCCAGTCCCCATTAACAGTCTGGGAACAGCATGAGGGTGAGTAAATGACGAAGAATTGTTGTTTTTGGATGAACTAATCTTTTAACAGTCATTCTTTATTCCACCCACCTCAAGTATTATTTTTTTGCCATTTCTCTCTGCTTCATTTTCTTGGACCTATACGTGTCTGCATGCCTCTCTAGTAGTCCTGATAGAAACCTTAGATCTACATTTGACTACATGTCTGTTAGTTTGTATTTGGAAAGAATGCATCATGTCTACCGTCTCTTCTCTTCGGATCTTCTGCTTTTTTACATTTAGCGTTTTGGATCGTAGGTACTTTTTTCTCATTTGTACTCCTTCGGCTTGAAGATACTTGTCAGAGGAGGTGTGTAAAACAATATCTGACTTATTGGGACCTCCTGCAGCATGTGTCAGAGTGAACCGGGTGTTTATCGAATGACATTCTGGCAGCGCCGCCCCACTTCCTCTTAGCTCTTTGGCACACGGAGAGAGATGACTCACAGAAGTCATCTGACACGCACATCTCGCAAAAGCACATCCCAAAACTGGAGACCTGACAACCTCAGCACCTCGGCTCACCTGGGCCTGGGACAAAAGGGCCACCAGGGTCCCTGGAGCGAGACTTGTCCCTCCAACTTCTTTCAGGTTTCTCCATCCTTTCCTCTCCCTCCATCTGTTCTTCTTTCTCCAGCGAGAGTGAAAGCGTGCACTCGTGTGTGAGTTAGAGAAGCGGGAGGCGCAGAAAACCCGTGTCACTCTCCATTAGCCGTGGTATCTTGACAGACCGGCCCCGGACTACAGCTGTGTCTGTCTCGCTCGCCGTGGTGTCCACAGGTGCAATCTAGGCCAGCCCGTCTCTACGGTGCCAGCCGCCCATGCTGCAAATATGAAACGCACTTCATACTTGTCTGTCACGCTCCTGATGAAGATAGATGTATGTTTTCACCATCTCGCGGCGAGCCGTCCGCTTTCCCGCTCCACCTATGCTCAGGGGTGTGAGCGCCAGTCACAAAACAGGGTTTTTCATTATTTTCAAGGCTTAACATTATCTGCAGACAAATTATGCCATGCCTTCTCTTGCTAGAAGGGACATGTTGTAATGATAATTACTCAAATATACGACTAGAAAAGACCATCTCTGAATGGAGATCGATTGTCTGTGGAGGCGGCGAAGGGCACTTGTAATTCTTTAAAAATGACACAGGTGGAAATGAGGTAGCTAATTGTGAATGTTCGGAAATTTCAAAAGCTAATTTGGAGAAACATTTGACAAGTTTATTGACACCCGGTCGAGGATTTGTTTGAGAGGAAGAGTGCTGCCGGCTTTATTGGAGTGGAGAGAGATTGAGAGACAGAGAGATAAAACATAATGTCTCTGAGTATGGAATTGCAGGGTCAGTGCTTTTTATAGAACGACAGTCTGTGTTTTTGTTCGAGTGTACGATTCCCTCTCTGCGACTGACATTTCTGCCTGGAGTAGATGATTGTGTGAAATGCTATTTCCAAGGCAGGCCGCAGTCCTTGAGCTTTTTTTAAAGAAGTGTTTGAAAGTCACATTGCGAAATGTCAGCTTTTCCATCCCTCCCCCCATGAAAAGACTCTGTAAATGGCAGTATTTCGCTAACATCAGCAGGCTAATTGTGGTAATAGACTGCTGACAGGTCAGGTGTGAGCCGTACTGACTGCGCTGAGCCTGATCCATGTTGAAGTTTTTTCACCAGCTTCAGTAGCAGAGCAACAATGTTAAATTGCATTGCAAACACATTTTAGTTTTACTAAGACTTTTCTGCTGGACGAACAGAATTTCAGTGTCTCTGTGAAACACCGGGGCTCATCTCAGAGAATGTCCTTGACTCGTTTGTTCTGACCAAAAGTCCTCGGTGAAGGTGGAAGTTAGAAGTTAATTAGTTAAATAAGATGTTGATTTGACTCTCACAGTGTTGGGGAGTAGTTAACTACAAGTAGCATAGCTACTAACTTAACTACATTTTTCAGTAGCTTGGCTGTAGCTCAGTTGCTTTTTAAACAGTGTAGCTTTTCCAGTAGCTAACTACTTTTTGCAGCAAGTAGCAGTGTAGCGCGAGCAAAAGCTACATTGCTACATTGTCAAGCCTGCGTGAATCAGCACAATGCAAGGATATTCTTCTTCTTCTTGTTAGATTACAAACTCATTTTTTGCCATTACCACCACCTGTTGTTTAATCACGCATCTTGCGGCTAACGGTTCACTGACAGAAGTGGGTTGACACACCCATATTATGATTATATAGCAAGACGTGACGGCAGATTTGGAGGATGAAACAACTAACGTTAATTACCCATGGCCTTATTTGTCCAAGTTCAATCAGTAGTTTTGAGAAAATGTTCAACATGCAATTTACGTTGGATGTATGTTTCGTTCTTGCAATTTTGTAGGCTATTTGCTGCACTTTTGACAAACAGTCAGAGATATTTTAGTGTTGTGTGTCATAAAACAATACTCTTTGAAATCGTAATTGCATTGCCTTGTTTTAAACACTAAATATTTTACTTAAAACATTCCTCAGACACTTATTCAGTTATTTGTAATATACGTTGTTCAAAAAGCAAAAGTAGTTTCAATGTAGCTAGCTACTTTTTGATAGTAAGTTGTAGTGTAGCTAACTACTTTTCTAAACGGGTAGCTTGACTGTAGTTAAACTACTTTAACTTATGAGTAGCTTGTAGCTTGTCAAACTACAGTTTCAGAGTAGCTTCCCCAACACTGGACTCTCAAGATCTAGATCAAGCAGAAAGCAATGGGTTTGCAGACAAAAACAAATGGGTAGAAGCTGAACTGTGGCTTTTTTTTCTTTTTGTTTGCTCGCTTTTATTTTGTAGTTTGTTTTTTATTTATTTTATTAAATGTGTTGCTTTTAGATTTTGTTTTGCATTTTGTTACTTTTTTGATGTTTTGCTATTTATATTTTTGCTTTATTTTTGTTTGGGAGATTTGTTTAAATTTGTTTTGAAGGGCTGTCAGTTAAACACGTTATTAACGGCATTAACGCAAACACATTTTAACGGCGTAAAAATGTTATCGCGCGATTAATGGTCTTTTTGGCCTAGCAAACTTTTGTAGTTTTCTTTCACATGCTTTTGCATCAGGACGCGCCATACGCGCGCTGCGCTATGATACCCATTCATTTCATTGCGCCGGCGAGGACGTTTTGTTGCTTCGTTGACCAAAGCGCAAGCGGATCTAGCTAGACCGTAAACAAAGCAACAGGCACGCCGCACACACTCGTTTGGGCTTGCGAGCCGGCCAAATAGTTGCCTAACTTTACGTTTTGAATGGATGACGAGCACGAAACGCCGAAATGGATGTCAATGAGATTCTGAATGGAAAGTTTACTTTTAAAAAGTTGCCAAATGGTTCCATTAACGAGACCATACAAAGTGATCTGTGTGTTTTGTCGCTGTGAACTGAGCTATCATCGTCGTAGCACGTCTCAGTCTGAAATACCGCTTGATGATGGCCAAGCACACACACACACACACACACACACACACACACAGGTGATGCGAATTCTCCGCCCCCTCGTCAATATCAGGACCAAGTCGTCAGTATTTTTTCACCCTTTTATTGATGGACAGTGTTACATTGTGTCAGAGATTATTTGCTCCAAGTGAGAATTCTCAGTGTGAATTTATGCCAATGTTGTTTTCAATAAAAAACATTTGCACAAAGCAAGCCAATCCACTTTTCCATGTTGATAAGAGCATTTAAATGAGAAAAAAATAAAGGGACAAAAAGAAATCAAGAAACATTTAGAATAGATAAAAATGTGCGATTAATTGCAAGTTATCTGACATTCATGTGATTAATCGCGATTAAATATTTTAATCGTTTGACAGCACAAATTTTTTATGATACTTGATTCTACTGCATATGATGATGTTAGATGTTGACCGATTTCAGCTTTTCTGTGAATAACATTTTCTGATAGAATTGTATCTTATGCCTGTCTAGAGCTTTAGCACTTGACATTCACCATATCCTTACAGATTAATACAAGCAGGCCTATGCATGATTTGCCCCCAAAAACATTAGCCAAGTAGATGTTTGTGTACAAGAAAAGATGACTGCCTGAAGCACAGTCGTACCATCCTGCGGGCTAGCATTCCCAGTGACTGTCTATTTTGACAAATAATAAGTAATTCAGGACAGAAAGTCTCAGTTTGATGTGTTTAATCAGAAATGAGCCACGTTACATTTTAATGCTGTCAAACTTTAATTCCTTACTCATTGTTAGTGTTAAACAGAATATATTTAATAAAATTATTTTCGAGCATCATATTGATCTTGCTCGTGTCTTAATCTTACACTGGCCGTCACTCGGTGTGGCCTTTACTTTAATGCGGCTAGAAGAAAAGACCATCCAGGTGCTGTGTTGGTGCCTGCAGCGGTGAACAAATTGCCACTCTCTGTTCATTAAACAGCTGATAAAGGGGCCTCTTATTTACGTATTCATGTATTTATGTATCTGTTGCTTGATGCTGCTCTGACAGATATTATGTATAACAACACAAAGCTGCAGTGGTAAGGGGGGGGGAGAAAAGCAACCAGTGCTTTCATCTCAGCAACAGCTCTGAAGCACACAGATGGGCTTCGTAATGGTGCGGTTGACAACCTTCCAGAGTGCATCCATTCTGAGCTCGCTCCCATGTCAGCCCCCCCGTCCCTCCCCTTGCTGGGGGGTCTGCGGCTCAGTACAGATGTTGCCCAGACAAAGGCACATCTGGATGACCTACTCCCAGCTGTTCCGACACGACCTCGGAGTGTGTTTGCGGGCCTCCGTGCGGCTCGTAGAAGCGAAATGATGAATAGACGAGGCGCTGTCGTACACCCACCGTGAACGAGCGCTTCGCATTTCTATACCACAATTCATCAAGTCGGGGGAAGTGAGTTTACACATCTATCACCTGTCAACGATGCACACACTCTCCCCAAACCTGCCATTATAGAGTAATTAGATTTCTCTTTGAGTGAAGGGGAGAGGCCCGTGATAAACAACACAGTTCGGTATTTGTTTTTGTGGAAGCAGAAGAGAAGATATTAAGCGTTCTGTGTAGTTCAACTGTGGGGCTGCAGTTAAAGGAAGTGTTCACAGTGCCTATTAATGGAAGAACACACTGCGTCCTCGTTCATCCCCGAGTTATTCACAGAGGCATAAAACATCCCGAGTGCTATTCTCCGTCTGATTGGCAGCATACAAAACCGTGGAACATCACAGAGGAGCCATTATTGTGGCAACTTTTGATGTTTAAAAAAAGCCAGTGTTTAATTTAGCTCCACTTTTTTTCTTTTTCACTTCCACTTGGTCAAAGTGAATCATTTGCATGCGCTCAGAGAGAATTATCCGGCGAAGGTAATCAAGCAGCCCTATTCTGCCAGATGGCTTTCTCTATAGACAGTAAATGGGCGGTTTTTAACTGCGTTTTATTCCAGTGTTTCTGCTTCAGATAGCACTGTCATTGGACGTGATCTACCTGGATAATAAACATCATTTCTGCAGGCCGTTATTAGATAAGACCTTTCCTGCCACGGCATTAAAACGAACAGCTTTTCGGGTCTAATTTTCTATGTCAGTGCTAACAAAGAAACCAGGTGTGTTTGTTGTATGTGCGGTAATGCTGTATTTTGCGTCCCGCCGTTCCCGCTCCACGGAAATTCCGGAATATTTATGCAGATTGCGGCAGGACTCGGCCATTGTTGCACGCGCCGGGGCCGGGGAGTGGTAGACAATAAGGACGTCTCTGAACCCCCCCCTTTGGCGGGGACGAGGCGGGCCGTGCCTCACGCGCCTGTAAAAGGTCTTCATTTGTTTGTTGTTAAAGATCTAATTAGGAGGATGAGGGGAAACAGGACGGAATGGCAGCTTGTCTAATTAAGAGGCGCGTCCAGGGTTCCCTTTGAACCTCAAGGACGCCCATCTATTAGAGAGGCCCATCAAAAATGGATTCAGTCTAAGTGCATTTTTGGTTGCTTTCCTTAAATGATTAAAGATGTGCGCGCTGGAGTGGGCTTTCCCCTCCTCCCCGAGAAGCCGAAACACTTGAAGATTCTGAGCATACCTCAGGCATTTCCTTCGTTTGTGCGCGGTTAGCGGGAGAGGGCTTGAACGTCTGGATGCATGTGTGATTTGAGAGTGTAGGTACTGGCAGGATGGGGATTTTCGTGCTCGTTTCTGTTTACTGATCGTAAGCATTTTTTTCAGGAGTTGTGCCTGTTCTCTTTTGGCAGTTCCTGAAACAATAGAAAAACAGGAATTTTTTAACACTATTTCATTTAGGATTTTCTTGGAAAGATGCCTGAGACAGGTACATTACAAAGCCAAAAATGTGTGGACAGCAAACTCCACACCTGTATGTGCTTGTTGAAAATTTAATTTCAAAACCATTGCCGTTAATGGGGAGGTAATCCTTCCTGACAGCTTCCGCTCCTCGGGTTGCAGGGATTTGATTCCTCTCAAATGCCTCCAATAGGGGTTCAGGTTTGGGGTTTTTGCAAGTCAGTCAAATTTTTCCACACCAGAGTCCTTAAAGAGGACATATCATGCAAAATCCACTTTTTTAGCCCTTAAATGCATTTTGTTGTAGATTTGGAGTGTTTATAAGTACAGAAAAGATGAAATTATTCTCTTCAGGTGCTTCATTTATATCTTTATATTCTGTTTTGGTCATATTTTTCAACCTGTTCAGATTTTTCTGTTTATGACGTTTTTTGAGCAAGTACGTCACCGTATTTGCAGCGGAACTGACAAATAAGGACATTGACTACCGGTCCAACACTTCCAGCAATCCGCCATTATTATTTCTCGCTCCGATTTTGTAGTCCAAGCTCAATGATGCAGAAGTTACGAGAGGGCTAGTCAAAATGTTCGGTTGTTGGATGTAGTGACCTGAAGCACTTCAAGGATCCCCACTTCAACAACCTCCGCCAGTATACAGAAGGGTTTGCCGATCGGGTAAATTCCTTCTGTCATTTAGCTGCTGTGTTTCCTGATGCTTTCTAAACGTAAGTTATCGTATTATTATCAATACAGATTTTTAGTGGTAAGATCAGACCACAGTCATTTATCTTGTCAGTGTGCTTGTTTTAACAAGAGAAATAGTCGACTTTCACTAATAACACAACATAGTTAACTTACATACCTGCCTCCATATGAAGACGGTTCGTCGTCGTCATCTTTTTCAGAATCGCTCGCTCTGGCTCGAATATGTAAGGCTTGGTGGACAAGTCTTCTGTTGTTGACGTTTTGTTAACGTGTGAATAAAAATGTTCTTTGAAGCTATAGTAATCGTATCTCTTATCAAACTACAATAATGGCCGAAGCGGAGAGTTGAACCTGAGTTGAGCTCACCGTGAACTCAGCGACCTGGAAAGCGGGCGGGGTAAGACGGTACGCCTTTTTATTTAAAGGGGCCGCATTGAAACGACTTGCTTACAGAAGCACGTCAGAAAAGGGGTAGAAAAGGGGCCTGTGGAGCTATAATAATGAGGAATTCAGACCCATGCATTGCAGTTATGCTTTATATAGACCACAAATGTATGATTTATAAGTAAAAATGAATGATTTAAAAGCATGATATGTACCCTTTAAAACCACATCTCTATGGACTTTGCTACTTAACTCTCAAACTGTATTCACTTTAAAGCCCTTAATCCTGTAATTGTGGACAAATGTGGGCACAGAGGACTCAGGTGTGATCCTAATTTGTATTTATTATAAATGTTGTAATATTTTTATTTTTTTTATTTTGGGGGTATTTTTGAATTTATTTACTTCAAAAAGTACCATATTTTCTATGTAAAATATGCTTATTTTTATGTTTTCTTTTGTTATTTTTTTAACTACATTAAAATATCATTCCAATAAGTTTTTAGAGCTAAAACCTAAAGATTAAGTGACTTTGCCGTCACCTGATGTCTTATTTTAGAATGCTCTAAATTACCGTTTTTCCCATTCATTTCTATGGGTGCCCATTTTGACCCAAATACAAGATTAAGGAGTTTTTTTCACCCTCTTAACATTGTAGAATTGAGTAAAGAAAAAGTGTTGTTCAGGAGGCAAACTTAGGAAAAGTAGCCAAGTCTTGTACCGCTCAGATCAAGGGAAGTATTTTTTAAAAATAAATGAAAAGTATTTTGCCCACATTTGTCCAGAATACGGTTTCAGGGTTAATATATTTATGGAATGAGATTCCATGACTATGTTTTTCTGCATGCATCTGTTAGTAATATGAGTTTATGGAATAACCAAACTTGTGAATTAGCTGTAGTTTTGCACCAGTATGAATTTAGAAATTGTTTTAGTCGTAGTTTTTGATTTTTTTTTAAATACTAAAGATATTTGATGAATGCAAAAACCAAATATAACAAAATTGTATGTATAAATTGAACTCTTTCCGTGCTATTGACTGAACTTTACATATTTTATGAGACAACACTTCCCTGCCACTGACTGAATTTTCCGGCTATTTGTGTTTTAATTGTTATGCGGTAGAGGGTGCTATGCATCTCCTGAAAGAGTATGTAATAGATAAAACAAAGGTGAAGAAGAAGCAGAAATAAGTGATCGAAGCATTGCTTATCCACGTTGTAGTTTTTGACAAACACAATTTTCTCAGCTTTTTCAAAATGTTGCTTTTTTATAAACTTAAAAATGTATCAACATTTAACAAAATCAACCTTTGAAAACAGTTCTGGTTGTGAAGAATAAAACATTACATTATAATAAGTGGTTAAGCGAGTTGTTACAAAAAAAGCTTACCAAAAACGCAGCTGGTATTAGAGCAGACTCAAGGTTTGGGCTGATGTGAATTAATGAGTGATTGGAAGAAGTCAGCCCTGTCAGAGAATCAGACGTTCCTTTTGTTTTCTCATTTCTTTTATTTATATTTCTTTATCACTCCCTATACACTTCTTAAATGTAGGCTGGCATGGACGCATTTGTTCTGCTGGGTGTATCTGGGATCCTCTGAAACTAATTAAGGCAGAGGAAAAGGAAGAAGAATCGGAATGTAGTGCCTCACCAAGGCTGATCTAATGATGCGTTCTCTGGGCTGATAAGGTGTCTGATATAAAACCCTAGCAGAGGAGCTATATAGACTATTTGTAAACTGCACAGGCACACTGAAGTTTTGTGAGTTCCCTCTCTTTAACACCTTCCCTCAAGTTCACAGCTTCACGTCTGTAACAACAGCAGGCAGTGCAGGATGGGGTCAGCTTAATTACACACCATCCGCTATGGATCATTTTCAGATGGTCTACTCGACTTTTCACACAGAGATTGTGACAGACTTGAGCTTGATTATGTAACAGTTGTTTGTGTTTATCATATCGTGATAAAACAAGAAACATTTGTGTGTTTGTGTAAAGTTTGGAAACATTCATATTTTTTATGTTTTTGAAAGAAATCTCTTGTGCTCATCAAGCCTTCATTTATTTGATAAACTACAGAAAAACAGTAATATTGTCAAATATTATTACAATTTAAAATAATGGTTTTCTATTTGAATATAGGCTACTTTAAAATGTATGTGATGGCAAAGCTGAATTTTAATCATCATTACTCCAGTATTCAGTGTCGCATGATCCTTCAGAAATCATTCTAATATACTGATTTAATGCTTAGTTATTGTATAATGTTGGAAACAGTTGTGCTGCTTAAATTTTTAACCTGGGATACTTTTTTCAGCATTTGTTGATGAAAAAGAACAGCATTTATTCAAACAGAAATCACTTTTATTCGATTTAACACATCCTTGCCGAGTAAGAGTATTCATTTATTTCAGTAAATCCAAACTTTTTAAATGATAATGTATGTTGTTACAAATATATTTCCATTCTAAATAAATGCTGTTCTTAAAAAAAACTTTATTCATCAGATAATCCTGAAAAAAAAAATCACATGTATTAAAAAAATAGTGAGCAACAAACTGTTTCCAACTCTGATAATAAATCAGTATTTTAGAATAATTCCCGAAGGATCATGTGACATTGAAGACTGGAGTAATGATGCTGGAAATTTAGCTTTGCCATCACAGGAATTAATTTATATTTTAAAGTGTATTCAAATATAAAACCTTTCTTTTAAATTGTAATAATATTTCACAATATTACTGTTTTTCTGTATTTTCTGATCAAATAAATGCAAACTTGCTAAGCATAAAAGGCTTCTTTTCAAAACATTACAAATAGTTATGTTTCCAAACTTTTGACCAGTACTGTACACACACACACACACACACACACACACAAAGTGGCATGAAATGGACATACAAATGTGAATTTTGTTTTATTCACTAGAATGTTTCAGCATATTTCTTTATATTAAACGTTATAAAACCTCACAGATATCTTTTGGGAAACATTTTAGTTGTTTTTAGGTTAAATAAATGTGATATCTAATCCAATGGCATTCATACATTTTTATGTGACTCTTCCAAAAACTTTTCAATGCCAATGTAATTTGTAAAAGCGTCTTTTCACTCGTAATAGTTTGCATAATAAATTGACACACACCTGCACTCGAGCACAATAAAATAAAACAAATAACATAATTGGATATTAAAGAAAAAATTTTCACATTTATAAATCTGATGTTTTTAAAGAGGATGACATTACGCCACATAATTTGTGGTTTAGTTACGAGTGTGTGGTATTCAAGTTATTTTCCTGCTTGTTATTTGTGGATGCTGAAATGCAAATTAGCATTTCAAATAGAAGAACTATTAAGGTCAGTCAGTTTTTATGTAATCACCCATCAAAAGTTTTTAAAACCATGACTTCCCTATACTAGCGTGTCAGTCCCTCCGTCTGCAGCAAACACAAGTGTTTCTAATAGTGTACTGTACAGTGGCGGCCAGTAAGTCTTCACACATTCACACACACACACAGGGGAAATAGCGAGACGTGGCTTTACAAACTCACCTATTTATCTATCAATCTTCCTCGTGCACGCTGCATTGTACAACCATGCAAGTCAGATAGTAAACATTGCTTCATAACATTACTATGCAAAGTCCTATTTCCCCCAATGATGGAGTCCCAGCCCTCATCCTCCTCCCTTCCTCCTCCTCCCCTGTACTGTATCTCCCAGGCTTCCCCGATTACGGTTTCTATTCCTCGCCAAGCCGACCAACGGGGGCCCCCCTTCTCCTTTGCGGACTATGGCTCCCTGGGCCCCAGGCGGCTCAGCTGCTGCAAAGCGAGCATGCCACATCAGCCTGCAACTCCCCTCTCCAGCACCTGGCCAGCCCGGATCAGATATAAGAGCCCAGGTGTGTACCCGCCTCTCCTTCATTCAATGATTGATTTGATTCATGCCGTTTATTCATCACCCTACCATTCATTAAAATGAGAGAGGGTGGACAGATGAGAAGGGAAAGCCAGGGTTTTGTGCATCCTTGCAGTTTGCTTAGTGTCGTCGCTTTGTCATTTTGCCTGTGGATTTGAGGTAGTGTATATACATGAGCACGTATGCGTATGTACTGCGGAGATATATCCGGGAAAGCGGGATTTGGCTGCCGTCACACTCCCTGTGCAATTAATGTGTTCATATCTTGTGCAGTACATACTCAGGCACGTATATATGTATTACACACCCATTGGCTCCAAACTGCTCAACTGTCAGCCTGCTGGCATGTGATAAATGATATCTAAACATCCAACTTCATGTACTTGAGAATAAAATGACAAGCCATTTGGTGGAAGCTGATTTTATCGCTCAGTTGCCGCACTTGGACAGAGTATCCCATATGGAGATAAATTGTTAATGCATCCCTTTATTTGCATACGTTTTCGTTCTGTATTCATTGTGTTTGTTGTTCACATATACAGTACAGTGGCTCCGAAATGTATTTAGACACTTGAAAAAAGAGATCATTTATTCACCATCATGTCGTTCCAAACCAGTGGGACTTTCTTTCTTCTGTAGAACACAAAAGATGATGTATTGTACTAAAATTTTGTTTTTTGGTGTCATTTTAGATCCTTTTTTATTGTATGCATCATCTTTTCTGTGTTCTGCCAAAGATGTCATGCTGGTTTGGAGCTGTGTGAGAATGAGTAAATGATGACAGATGAATATTTTTGTGTAAACTATCCCTTTAAAGGAGTAGTTCACTTTAAAAATAACTTTTCCTGATAATTTACTCACCCCCATGTCATCCAAGATGTCCAGGTCTTTCTTTCTTCAGTTGAAAAGAAATTAAGGTTTTTGATGAGAACATTTCAGGATTTTCTCCATATAATGGACTTCAATGGGAACCAAACGGTTCAAGGTCCAAATGAGAGTTTCAGTGCAGCTTCAAAGGGCTTTAAACGACACCAGACGATGGAATAAGGGTCTTATCTATAGCAGAAACGATTGGATTTAAAAAATAAAATAAAAAAGAAGTTTTATAAGCACAAATGCTTACTTTGAGTGAGTGTTCGTAACTCTCTGTTTGAACTCGTTCATCAAAATGAACAAATCTTTTTCGAGTCATGAATCGAAGGGTCTAAAGTAAGACCCTTATTCATCATACTGAGTGTCATTTAAAGCCCTTTGAACAGTTTGCAGTTTGCATTGAATCTCTCATTTGGACCTTGAACCATTTGGTTCCCAATGAAGTCCATTATATGGAGAAAAATCCTGGAATGTTTTCATCAAAAACCTTAATTTCTTTTCGACTGAAGAAAGAAAGACATGGACATCTTGCATGACATGGGGTGAGTAAATTATCAGCAAAAATTTTTGAAAGTGAAGTACTACTTAAAGTGACACTTTAAAATGAACGTCATTGCATACAAAATACCAAACCAAGTGTTATTTACTGTAAATGATAACACAGGCACATTTTCTAAGGAAAATATTGCAGAAAAATAAGTTTGTGAGGTTTTAATGTCCCATTCTGCTTGTCAAATGTTTTCAGACATAGCAAGTAAAAATAATAGGATAATTTGATTGTAGAGGACACTTGGTTTGCTGTTTTTTCTCATGCAAATAAGTTCTGACATTTAAAAGCATTTTAAATACTTTTTTGGCCACTGTATGTAGAATTACATCAACTAATGACTGAAAATGAGAAGTGTGTGTATCATGGTTGGGAAAAAAAGTATTGTTTTGACAGCATATTTAAATGAGAGGAGTTTTGCTATTCCCAAACTCTTGGCATATTTTGTAATGCTTTATGGTAGTGCACCACTGAACAGACGATTCGGGCCTCTTTAAAACAGTAGTGCTCCACTTTATATGCAGTAGCCTGTAGTTCAAAGGAAGGTGGTCTTGAGCTCTTGGCAGTAAACAAGACACGTCTTAAGAAATAAGTGCTGTCAAGAGCCATGGTAATGACTAGTAAACTGTCTTGCAGACATTGAGGCATGTGTGGATTAGACATCCACGCCAGCAACCAGTGTTTATTGGTCAGATCCCAGTTATAGAATGCCAAAGAATGGTAACGGTATTGGCGGTTATTGATTTTAACGTTCTGCATCTCTTTCAACCTTGTGAGGACTATACTTAACTTCCAAAATGTCTTATGACCTACAGCAATGCTTTCCCTTTCTTTAAATGATCACATGATTTTAGATACACATTGCACATAATGGGGAGTTTTTTAAATAAATCAATAATTGAAGAGTTCAGATGCAAAAGCCTCTAAGTGCCATTTGAAATTTTCTTCTAAAATGATCATTTTTATCAAGCTTGAATATTTAAGTTCAGTAATTTCACTCTAAATGGCAATAAAGATTACCTATTAATTGTCATTTAAGTGAAATTACTGAACTTGATAAAAATGGTCATTTTAGAAGAAAATTTCAAATGGCATTTAGAGGCTTTTGCATCTGAACTCTTCAATTGTTGCTAATGTGTATGAATTAGTTTCAAAGTATTGAGCTACAAAAACAATTTCTTGTTCTGTTAATGAGCACATCCCCATTGATGGCTAAAAAAGACAGCGAATCACTGTGTCTTATTAGTGGAGGCCTATTGGGAAGTACAGAAGCCAGTCATAGCCCAGGACGTGATGCTAACCATGGCTGTCACTTACAGTGTGCTGGTTTCACCCCTCTTATATTAGAAGGGTTTATTTGTGATTTGGTGATCTGGATTCGTGATCCAGATCTTTCCGGGTGAACTTCACATCAAGGAGAATCTGTGATTTATGTAGTTTTTTGACTCCCTGCTGTTTTAAGAGGCTTTGATACTTTGCTGGATTCCTGATATATTGATCACCTAAATCACCTAAAAAAAGCATCTAGAAAATCACTATTTTGGTTTTGTTTTCCAATAATAATAATAAAAACGTATTTGTGGCCAATTGTTTAATAGTATTATTATTATCTTACTTGAAAAGGTTTTAGGTCAGCGTGTCCACCAAAGCAATTTTAGCCAGCTGAAAATGCCAGACGCTCTGCTGAAGACGCGCGTGCTTTGGACGCTTGAAAACGTTTTTTCTTTCTTTCCGTCAGACGTTCGTTGCTCCGCAGCGCAGTTTACTTGTAACTGATTTCGCAGATTATTTGTTTCAAACTAAAAAAATATTTTTCATCCATTTTGTTCGGTTAGCTCTGCTGGTTGATGTCGTTTTACAGAAAGAATGTTGTGACAGTTGGTCAGTGTGGTTTAGTCCCGCCCCTCCTCCACTGTGATTGGACGGGTGGGTAAGAAGTGACAGTGATGAGCGCTGCGTTTTATCCAAAGTTGAACATTTTTCAACTCTCGGCGACCAGTAAAAAACGCTTCGGCGCTTCAGGGCGTGAAAAAAAAACGCTCAGCGCCTTGTTAGCGCTTAAAAACGTGGCGCTCCCATTTGAAAACAATTGAAAACATACGCCAGGCGTGTGGAAAAATGCTTTGGTGGACACACGGCCTTATGCTTAAATTAGTAATAATAAATAAATCCAGGATATACTCTCTGAAAATAATCTTATATTTTATCTAAATGATTATTATTAAAAAAATCTAATTTTTTTTAATAGCCTGGGTTTGACGCAATTTTATTTGCGCTGCTAGGCAGTCTGGATACCATGAACCAAATTTTCCCCTGAAATAGGGAACCAATCACAGAACGAGGAGGGAGCATAGACGCATTGAATAGACCCAATAATACGGCTCTGGGCATTCGTAAACCACGCCTCAAATACGATAAAATTTACATGTGGTTTCCAGACCACGTTTTCATTCTCAGATAAAACGTGGTCTGGCGTTAGCCAGGCTAATTTTTTAAATAAGTTTTGCTTCTGAAGTACATATGTTTCTTTTAAAGATTATTTTATTATTTTAATTTGAAATCAAGTCTAAAATTATTTGTGGTCTTTTTACCCATTTATTTTGCGAGACTGTTGTAGTTATTTGGTCACTTTGTTCTCGGTTGCTTAATTATGCCTCATATTTTACAATTACAGTGTAGTTGCAGACAGGTGCTACACTGAGTGACAGCCATCTTCCCTTCCAGTCAAATCTAGTAGTGGATGATGCACGCTTTCCCATCATCCCTAGAAGTAGCTGACGCTATTTTTGATATCGCTGACATTTAGAAGTGAGAGCTCTGACTGTAGAGCCGCTCACCTCGCCTGTTGTCTGTGTCCTCATTTATGTGAAAAGCAGACAGATTGTGTGAGTTTGTTTCGTTCAGTTTCCACATGGCGGCATATTGCCCCCATCTAACATATTTGCTCTCCTACACGTTCTCTCCGGGCTAATATTCCATTCATACAGATATCTTTTACCCTCGTGAGTTTTTTGGAGGCAGTAATAGACTCCCTCTTCAATGGGCGCTGATCTGAAGGCCTCCGCCTGTGGAGGAACTTGATTGAATATTCGCTTATTAATGGAAGTGTCACAGAGGGCTGTG
Source organism: Hybognathus amarus (assembly GCA_030378365.1). Lineage (NCBI taxonomy): Eukaryota > Metazoa > Chordata > Actinopteri > Cypriniformes > Leuciscidae > Hybognathus > Hybognathus amarus. The sequence continues at coordinate 76,794 of JAQIUQ010002969.1, read as the reverse complement.
TGTAGGAGAAAAATGAGCATGGCACAGCAAGGGGCCTCAAAGTTTCTGAGTGCCTTCATTTCATTTAATTCATGCATTTGTTTTTATTTTCCTTAATTCGCCTCTCAACAGCAATGAAATGGAGGGGTCATCTGCGAATGACAGCAGCCATGGCTCAAGTGGGATGATAAAATTATTGTCTAATTGTAATCCCCCCAACCCCCTCCAGCCCTTTCACACATTTCTCACTATTTCTGCTCTGTGGATTTGTGTTTAGAGGCAACTTTGGCAAACAAACTTTGCTGCCAGAGTCTGCCATGCAGTGTTATTTCAGTATTTCAGTCAAAATTAAAATGAAAACTGTGTGTAAAAAATAAAAATTTAATAATTCTATTCTAATATTTATTATTAATTTTAAAGCAGTTTTCATTTTAATTTTAGTTTGTTTTTGTTTTGTTTTTTCTCTGTAGCTAATATAGCATTTTATTTATTTTATTTTATTTTTTCCAGTTAGTAATTTTAGTGCTTCCATCTTAAACTCATTTCAGTTAGTTAAAGTTACCCAATATTTTATCTTTATTTTATTTTAATTAACAAAATTATTTTCAGTTATTATATGCAGTTGTTAGAAGACACACATAACAGCATGTTTGTTTTGAACCACCCATTCTTACAATTCAACGTAAACTGTTTTGCATTTCTTAATAAAGTTACCCAGCAACATTTTATTTACTCACCAAAGCCAAAATTTTGCCCTTGGCGAAGTGTTTAATTCCAGCTCCCAGGCATCATCCTCAACGGTTTCTGCTTTCAGACCCAAATGTAGTTTTATCAAAAGTGGAGAGGAAACTCCATGATTCAGTCTTCAACGTTTTTACCCAAGACACCCTCAGCAATTTCCTGGTTTCCAGGCAGCTGCTAGGCCTGATAGCCCCCTGACGCTAACTGCCAGATAATCACTGCTGTATGTATTTTATATATTTAAAAAAAGAGACCACTTTCTCAATGACAGGTGTTGATTAGATAGGGGGTGTTGTGTCAAAGTCCCCCATGCAATTTTCAGAAAGGGACTGGAGAACCGGCAGTCAAATTTGACGGAGAATCGACGTAGAGCACTTGATATGAGATTGGGGGAAAGGGAGTGTATGAGAGGGGTGAGGTTATGATAATGAAAGGAACCTGCAAGCGACTTCGCACTTTTAAACATCACAGATGCCCCCAGAGGGGGAAAAATCAGATAGATCTCCATCACACAGCAGTCCAGCTCTCTACGCTTGCCTAAAACCTACTTGAGTAGCACGCATGCCATGTGAATGCGGGCGATATACGCTCTTTCATCGGCATGAATGATGAGATATATTGCTGCAGCGGTCGCTAGCTTCAAGTACAGCTGACTAGTTTGCTTTGTGTGATGTGTGTGTATGTGCAGAGTTTGTGACTAGTTTCTTTATTTAACACATTAGGCCGCTATTCCTAAAACACCCCAGGCTATATAGACACACACACATAAGACTTCCTTTCAAAATATGACATTTTGTGCTTATACTGCATGCTTTTGCTAAGCTTGTTAGTCAAACTACACACCAGCAGTCCTGACTAGCAACCCTGCTCACATCACTGTTGGCACGGCCACTTCTCCGGCAGGCACCAACCCGCCCCGGCCTGGAGCCTTTCCTGGAGCCAGCAGCCCCGGGCCAGTGGCTGACCTGTACGGCCCCACCAGCCAGGACTCCGGCGTGGGCAACTACATTAGCGCTGCTAGTCCCCAGCCCGGCTCCGGCTTCGGACACAGCATTGCTGTAAGTACCCTGTACCCCACCGTCACCATTTCTCTGTTCTCTACCACTTAATGCAAACTCCACCCTGCGCGAGTTAGCGCTTTTAGACTTTAGCAGTGTTGGGGAAGCTACTCTGAAACGGTAGTTTGACAAGCTACAAGCTACTCGTAAGTTAAAGTAGTTTAACTACAGTCAAGCTACCCGTTTAGAAAAGTAGTTAGCTACACTACAAGTTACAATAAAAAAGTAGCTAGCTACATTGAAACTACTTTTGCTTTTTGAACAACGTATATTATAAATAACTGAATAAGTGTCTGAGGAATGTTTTGAGTAAAATATTTAGCGTTTAAAACAAGGCAATGCAATTACGATTTCAAAGAGTATTGTTTTATTTGTATAATGTAGCAATGTAGCTTTTGCTCGCGCTACACTGCTACTTGCTGCAAAAAGTAGTTAGCTACTGGAAAAGTTTTAGTTTAAGAAAAAAAATACCAGATCGAAAGTTCATTTGGAGAACGAGCACAGTAGATGAATGAAGTTGCATTGACATACAAACTAATTGGATACATTTAAACATCAAGAAGGGAATTCACTAAAAATGAATTGCTGAATTGTAGCATAGTTATATTTATATTATGGTGGACTTGCACTAGCCGTGAGCTTTGTTTTAGCCTCCAGTTCACCTAATTGGGTAACAATCCAAATACCTCACAAAACATGTTCTGAGCACAATTCGCGTCTTACAGTCCCAAATGAAGCAGACTACCACAATTTGACACACTTAACTTGATCCATGCACCTAAATTGGCTCGGTAACATGTACACTGTAAAACGTAAACGTAAATGTAATGGTAAAAAATCGGCAGCTGTGGTTGCCAGAACTTTACCATTAAAAATATGGTAAGAACGTTAATGGTTTTACAGACTTAACTTAAAAATTACAGTAATAAACTGTATTTTATTTTCTGATAAAATGTGGATTTACCAACTTATTGATGTATTGATATCTGTTTTAGACCGTTTCACAGCTCATCACAAGTGAATACTTGTATAAAGCAATACTTATTTAAAGAAGCTGCACAATGTCATTCACACAAACATTAAGCACCATCATGGTAACACACATGAAATTTAAAAAATGCAATAAACATTAATTTAACAACATTAAATGTAACATATAACCCTAATGTACACTGTAAAAAAATATCCGTGATTTTAACAGTAAAATACTGTAAAAATGCTACAGTGCAAAACTGTTAATTGGTAAACAGAAAGTTTCCGTACTATACACGGTAAATAACTGTGATATAATTTGACAGTAAAATACAGCTAAATTTACAGATTTTGAAAGTGAAAAACAACAAATCGTTGTATAATTTACAGTGAAATACCGTAAATTGACATTCCCACAATTCCCTGTGTGACAATTCACATTTTAAGTATTTTTGTTGAAATAACTATGGTTCCTCATAGTTTTTATTGTTTGTTTTTTTAATAAGTTATGCACATTAGGGTTTTATGTTACATTTAATGTTGTTAAATTAATGTTTATTGCATTTTTTTTAATGTGTGTTACCATGATGGTGCTTAATGTTTGTGTGAATGACATTGTGCAGTTTCTTTAAATAAGTATTGCTTTCTTCAAGCAATCACTTGTAATGAGCTTGCTCATTTAACTCTCATTACTGCTGTGATGATTGTTGGTTGTCAGTGTATTATAATGGTCTAAATCAGATATCAATACATCAATAAGTTGGTAAATCCACATTTTATCAGAAAATAAAATACGGTTTATTACTGTAATTTTTAAGTTAAGTCTGTAAAACCATTAACGTTCCTACCGTATTTTTAACGGTAAAGTTCTGGCAACCACAGCTGCCGTTTTTTACCGTAAAATTTATGGTTTATTTTTTACAGTGTACATAACTGATTAGAAAAAAAAACAATAAAACTATGAGGAACCATAGTTATTTCAACAAAAAAAAACATAAAATGTGAAATGTCACACAGGGAATTGTGGGAATGTCTATTTACGTTTTTTCATTTGTTCTTTTTCACTTTCAAAGACTGTAAATTTAACAGTATTTTACTGTTAAATTATATCACAGTTATTTACCGTGTATAGTACGGAAACTTTCTGTTAACCAATTAACAGTTTTGCACTGTAGCGTTTTTACAGTATTTTACTGTTAAAATCATGGTTATTTTTTACAGTGTAGAAATTGCGCATGCCTGGTTGCATCATTATAAAATGCATACAAAATAAAATTGTGTTCATAGAAAGAATGAAGAATTTTGCACTAAAATGCCTTCTACAAATGTGGTGCATCTTTTTAATGAATTCCCTCCATAATGTTAGCTGGTTAATACATTAATTAGCTAATTAAGTTTCAAAATTGAATTTGTCCTGAAGGAATGAATATTTCTGACACAACTAATAGGACTAAAAGAATGTGTGATATGCATGTATGCGAAATCAAAAGAAGCAAATACACGAAGTTATGTGCTAAATAAATCACCTCAGATGTAATAGGTTGCAGGTGGGTCCAAAGGTGTGATAGATGTGCGTGTTTTACTGATACTAATTATCAGGAACAAGGCTATAAAAGCAACTCTTTTGAAAGCTGAAAAATGTTTCACGGTCTCATTAGTGCAAAGCAGGTGCCCTGGCAAATAGCTAAAGTTAGATAGCGTTGGTTTTAGCATTGCTAACATTTCTGCATTCCCACCAGCATTCCTCTCTCTCTCTCTGTGTTTCTGTCAACTTCAGGATAACAAACTGTGAACTTGTACCGGCTGTCAGCAGCAGTGTGATGTGTCAGTGTGCTTTTGTTCATGTGCCAGCCCGGAGGACAGAAATCTCACAATTAGTTTTTCTCTCATTTTCAACCCGGTATTTTGTTTCCCCGCACACAATGGCTTTTTTATTTTTCCAGCAGATGATGAGCATACCAGAGGCAGCCTTTGAAAGGTCCCCCACACAAAGTGCATATGTAAATCAATAAGCCGATAATAAACTCTTGTGAGAAACCCTGTCATAAGAATATGTTGTCTTGCCCTTTGAAGCCATAGGCATTCATTATTCCTTCCGTGCATTAGTTTTTAACCTTTAACGGAGCGGAGAGATGGAGCGGGACTTGGGCGTAAGAGTAAAGGAGCCGGAGCCGACTCGCAGGGGGGTTGATGAGGGAGGCCGCTCTAAATCACAGGCTGCCGAGGGAATTACCGGCTCCAGACGCTTTTTCAACCACCGTCCAGATCTGCTGGAAAAATGAATAAGAGCTTTTGTATGTGAGGACACTGTTTATTGCCTATCTGCACACACCTCTGATTCATTCTGCTTTCAGTGCCCCTCCAATCTCTTGTTTGGGAGGAAAAACAAATACGTTGTTTTCTCTCTCTCTCTTGCCCTTAAGTACAGTTTGCCAAACAGACCGGGCACTCATTAAATCCAAACGGGATTTTCAGAATAACAATGTCACCTTGTGCTTGACTTTCAGAATGAGTTTTTCTAACCTAAATAGAGTCAAATTTAGGTTGGCCTCAAACCCTCAGAACATCTCGCTTGTGATTGACAGTGTTCTGGAGGCAGAAGGAGTTTTTTTTTTTGCTCTGCCTGACATGAATTGCTGTTTCTCTTAGCCTCTGTAGCATCCTCACAAACCGAAAAGAAAGATTTCTTTCTATAAATGTACACATCTTCGCCAGTCTTCATTCCCCAGTGTTTGGACTGGCGCCTGACACTGGTGAAGTTCACAGTTTTGCTGCTCAGAGTGAAGCTTAAATGTGATTTCTGACAGCGTTTGTATCTTGCTGCATGAATTGTGATTTCAGATGAATTCATTAATGTTGTTATTGTTGGCATGAATGTAAATGATTATATTTAATTACTTGATCTTTGTTTTAAAAAAAGCTTTCTTTTCCATTCTTGTTCTTTGAAATGTACATTTCTCTTTCTATTTTGCTTCATTGTTTGGCACAAAAAGATTTTAAAGGGGAGAGCAGGAATAAATGTAATACTTTTTGCTTTTATCCTAAATTAACCTCAAATATCTTTAATATCAGCTCATATCTTAATTCAGACATTAAACAATTTGCTGCTTAATTTGATGTGCGATAAATGTAATGGATGAAAAAATTATATGATGTGAATAATTATAGTTTGTAAATGTTAGTCTGTAAGTTTTATAGTCTGTTATAAGTTTTTACAAAAACTGTATTCACTTTATAGCCCTTAATCCTGTAATTGTGGACAAATGTGGGCACAGAGGACTCAGGTGTGATCCTAATTTTTATTTATTATAAATGTTATATCACTGTCTTCGATAAAGTTTTGTCTATCCATTTATGGTGTTTATTTTTTTTATTTAGAGGTATTTTTGAATTTATTTATTTCAAAAAGTACCATATTTTCTATGTAAATTATGCTTTTTTATGTTTTATTTTTTTTATTTTTTTAACTACATTAAAATATCATTCCAATAAGTTTTTAGAGCTAAAACCTAAAGATGACGTGACTTTGCTGTCACCTGGTGTCTTATTTTGGCTTATTTTAGAATGCTCTAAATTACAGTTTTTCCCATTCATTTCTATGGGTGCCCATTTTGACCCAAATACAAGATTAAGGAGGTGTTTTTTTTCACCCACTTAACATTGTAGAATTGAGTAAAAAAAAATAGTGTTTGTTCAGAAGGCAAACTTAGGAAAAGTATCCAAGTCTTGTACCACTCAGGGTGCGTTTCCCGTACAACGACGTAGTTCGCTGATTCACTATCATAGAACGATGCATCGTTGGAAAAATAAACTAGCGTGTCACGACTGTTTCCCGAAACCTACTGTCGCAAAGTATTCGTTCAACCACATTGGTTTCGCACATGGTGGAGTAATAACTACTTTTAATGAAACTGTTTGAGATCCAATTAACGCTAGATTTGTTTTATATAAATTACAGACATGTCATGTGAGGACTATTTCTAATTGTTCTCAGTTATTTTGCTTTATTACCCGACTCAATATTTGGTCTCGTTCTTACATAGTAGAGCACGTTCGCACATGCGCACTATTCAAGCTCGTTACTTCAAATCTATTGAAAAACTAAAAGACGTAAATTACATTTGTATGTATGCTGAATAAAAGGCACTGATTGTACTGAATGTCAGCTTGCTTATTTGGCTCAAGATAAGGATTTATTACCTTCAAATGTCATACAATATAGAAACGATGCCTCTAACCACAGGTCGAGAGCTGTCGTTCAAACCATACAAATTTGCGATGCTGTTTGCGAATGTTCGTTGGAACAATGGTTTCGGGAAACACCGAATCGTTGAACTATGCTGATAACGACGGAACTTGCGACCATAGTTGGCTAACGATGCTTTTGGGAAACGCACCCAGATCAAGAGAAGTATTTTTTAAAAATAAATCAAAACTACTTTGCCCACATTTGTCGCAGAATACGGTTTTAGGGTTATATCAGGACGAATTTTAAAGGACGAATTGGATGTATTATTGATTTATTGTTAGTATAATTACAACTACATTTATGTTTACAACAATTTTCTTGGTGAACTTGCTTCCACACTACTGTAGCTTGCGAAAACAATCAATATTTGTTCTTTCAAGTAGGGTTTGATGTTTGATGCACTTACCACTCAGGTGTTAAAATATCTTTATGGCCACGGTGTGTATTGTGCATTAAGTTATGACCCATTACATTTACTATGTGTTACAGTTATTCCTGCACTCTCCTGCTGTTCACCTAGATCAGACTGAGGGAAATGATGTGGACTGATCTTTAAGGTTGATAGATAACATTCATTCATGCTAGCAACACATGCAATGATTGAAATGACTTACGAGTGATCACTTCACTCAGAATGCATACTGACACCATTACTAACTGTACACTTTTAGGGTCCTTTGATTGCGACAGCTTTTACAAATGGATACCATTGAAACCTAACAGGTGGTTGGTTGCCATCTCATTTGAGGTAGATATCCCTTATGAAATATAAATACATATACATTTTTTGTTTTTTACTTGTGCATCATAATTATGCATCTATTCACCATACTATCTTCCTGTCCCATCTGCCTATTCATTTTCCCTCTCCTTTTGATCTCAGATGAGATCTCAGTTTACGTTAAATCCGTGTAGTGCTCTTATTTTTTTTTCATCAACACCTTAAGGCTTTTAAAGGGCTTTTACATCCCAGACAAGGGAATTTAAACTTCATATGCAACAATCTGGATTTCAAAAGTCGTATGTATCATTGAACATCTATGTTATTAAATGCTCATTTTAAAGCCTTTTAAAAGCCTTTAAAAGTGTCTCCCGCTTCTCAAACATCGTAAGCGCGGAGGCTACACATTTTCCCCGTTACTCTTTGTCACTAGTTCCTCCTTTATCCGCCGCCTGCCTGTCTGTCATTCGACTGATCTTTCATGCATGATGTCTGCGAGCGGGTCTACTCAAAACTTCCGCAGTTGCTTTCTTTCACTGCCAGAGCTCTTTGCGCCGCGCGTCGACTCGTATCCTCTATGAAGTGCTGTATTTGGATATTATGCACAGGTGTTGCGGCTTTGATTAGTGTGCACCTGGAAGCGAGCACTCTTTGCTGAGAATCTGTTGACTTAGGTGCCATCTGATGTAATTCATTAGGTTTTTCGGATAAGGCGCTGTTTCCGTAATCACTTCTCTTGTATATCTAGGTCTTAAGGACTTAAAGGTGATTTTGAGTGTATGCTGAGATGCCAGATAGAGCTAAATCGATGATGATTCGCTGTGTGTGGATAAGTGGATGCACATTTATTTGGTCAAAATCCCTCCCCTATACTTATTTAATATTTGCACCCAGACTTTTATTATCTCCTACGGTGATGCTTCAGTCGCGATTACGCCAGGCTCTGTGACTCCGTGCCGTTTACCTGTGACCATGTCGTCTGGATAAGAGGCCTGCGGATTGCGGTTTGTTGCCCATAATCTTCCTAAAGAGCTTCTCATTTTGTCCTTGAGGCAAAACTGATGATTGATTTAATGAGTAGGTGGAATCGCTCCATCTGTATGGATTCTTCAAACGTTTGATTGAAGGACACATCAGCAGTCAGAGAAAGCAACAGCGACGGACAAGCGGGTTCTTAACTTGTCATTTCCTGGTTGGATGGACATCCGAAGAGTTTCTGCATGCTTGAAACACTAACATATGTGTCTGAGCTCCATGTAGATGCGATGTGTTTGCATAAAAGTGCTGATGTGTTCTGTATCTGAGCCTACAGGACCCAAGCTTATAACGAAAAGATGCTGACGGTGGAGTGATTCTGATAGTGAACGATGTAACATCTCTACTTCAATTTAAAGCTGTCAGCAGCAAACTTTCAGCCGGACTGAATCGAATACACACTTTGTCTAAACTAGATTTACTGTGTACAATCAGAAGCATCAGTTTATCAAACACGCTGCACTTCCAAAGACAATGTGTGCTTTTAAAAGCTCCGTTTTATTAGGAAAAAAACTAAAAAATGTTTGACTCAATTGCACAAAATGTTGCAGAATATTATTTTTCATGTTTTAGAATAATACTAAATCAAAGGCATCAGCGATGCATTTTAAATAGTATTGAAGGACTAATTCTATGCAACCCAACTCACCCATTAAAAAATAAATTACATTAATATTAAATAAACAACAAAAAAACATGTATACACAGACACAGTTTACACTACAGTTAAAGGGTTAGTTCACCCAAAAATGAAAATTAAGTCATTAATTACTCACCCCCATGCTGTTCCAACCCCATAAGACCTTCGTTCATCTTCGGAACACAAATAAAGATATTTTTGATTTAATCTGAGAGCTGGATCACTCCTCCATAGACTGCCTAAGGGACTGGCTCTTGACGGCCCATAAAGTCATTAAAGAAAATGTTTAAATATTCCATGTGCCTACAGCGGCTCAATTATAAGTTTATCAAGCGACGAGACTACTTTTTGTGCGGAAAAAACATAAATAACGACTTTATTCGACTATTCCATTACTTCCTTATGGGCGCATGCGCGAGAACTGAGACGAGGATGTTCTCATTCGAACTACTTCTTGTTACCGGCTGCAAACCGCTTAGGAGTATTACCGCCCCCTACCGTATAAGATGACGTGCTGATATAGCTGGAAGCGCAAAACTTTCTGTTTACAAGCAGAGGAAGATGCGCGCTGTACATACGCTTTTCAATTACCGTATTTTCCGCACTATAAGGTGCACTTAAAAGCCTTTAATCTTCTCAAAAAACGACAGTGTGCCTTATAATCCGGGGCGCCTTATATATGGATTATCATATTATACGGTAGGTGGCGGTAATACTCCTAAGCGGTGAGCAGCCGGTAACAAGAAGTAGTCGAAGAAGAACTTCCTCATCTCAGTTCTGCGCATGCGCCCATAAGGAAGTAATGAAATAGTCGAATAAAGTCGTTATTTATGTTTTGTTCGCACAAAAAGTAGTCTCGTTGCTTGATAAACTCATAATTGAGCCAGCTGTAGGCACATGGAATATTTAAACATTTTCTTTAATGACTTTATGGACCGTCAAGAGCCAGTCCCTTAGGCAGTCTATGTACAGTAGGAGTGATCCAGCTCTCAGATTTAATCAAAAATATCTTCATTTGTGTTCCGAAGATGAACGAAGGTCTTACGGGGTTGGTACAGCATGGGGTTGAGTAATTAATGACTTAATTTTCATTTTTGGGTGAACTAACCCTTTAATGTTTGGGGCCAGTAAGATGTTTTTTGTACAAAAATTTGGATTTAGATTTATCTGCTTTCAAATATAAAAAATTATCACTTTCGGACAAAATGTTCATATTGGTGCATCCCTAATTATTCCTGTGAGGGCAAAGCTGTATTTTCAGAGCCCAGTCTCATGAAAGTTCGTATCTATAGCACGCAAGAATGTCATTTCTCGTGCCATTTTTCCACCAAAAATAGTTTTTGCGTGTATATGGTACGCATTTTTTGGCGTGCATATGATGCGCACTTTATGGCATATAATACGCATAAACTCCCCACTCCCCTCCCCCTAAGGCCGTGTGTCCACCAAAGCATTTTTAGCCAGCTGAAAACGCCAGACGGTCTGCTGAAAACACCGTGCTTTGAGCACTTGAGAACATTTTGGCAGCGCAATGTTTTTTCGTTTCGTTGCTATGATACAGAATATCCACAGCAGTTTAAATGTTGTGACAGTTGGTCGGTGTGGTATTAGTCCTGCCCATCCCTCCTCCGCTGTCATTGGACGTCTGGGTAAAAAGTGACAGTGATGAGCACTGCGCTTTATCCAAAGTTGAACATTTTTCAACTCCCAGTGACCAGTAAAAATGCTGGGAGCTCGGTGCTTCAGTGTGAAAAAAACACTCAGCGCCTCGGTACGCTCATGGCGTTTAAAAAACGTGGCGCTCCCATTGAAAACAATTGAAAACATACACCAGGCGCATGGAAAAACGCTTTGGTGGACACACAGCCTAAACCTACCCAAGGGGTTTTCAGTGCGTAGCATATGCACGCAAAAAAAACCACAACATTTTTGGCGTAAAAATTCCACGCAAAATGACATTCGTGGTATAGATGCGCACTTTCATGAGACTGTGTTGGAATTTTCAGCATCATTACTCCCAGTCTTCAGTGTCACATGATCCTTCGGAAATCATTCTAATATGCTGATTTGCCGCTCAAATGACATTTATTATTATTAATGTGGAAAACCGTTAATAGAAATCTGTTATTTACATATCGGTTACGTCTTGACTGTCACTTTTGGTTAACTGAATGGGTTCTTGCAGGATAAAAGTATTAAAAGTAATCTTATTGGCCCCACATTTTTAACAGTCTTGTATTTATCTACAAATCTGCCTTTATGATTAGAAACATAGTCAAACGTGACCGTGACAAGGTTCATAGTTACAGGCATAAAATGATTGTCACCAGTAAGGCTCAGATGCAGCACATTTTACACCCACACCAGGCATTTTACCTGAAGTACATGTGTGAAATCTGACACACTTATGTGTTTGCTTCAGCAGAGTTTATCAGGAGGCCCGGGAAGAGCTGGCCGGAGTTTCTAATTGGTTCTGTGTACAGGTAAAGGCCATTAAACTTCAAGCACTACAGCGCTGAACGGGAATCTAAAGCTGAGATGGCGCCACACGAAGAACAAACCCAAACGTCAGAATCATCTCAGCAAGAAGAAGAAAAAACAACAACGAAAAAAACAAACAAAACAAATCTGCTGTACTATACTGAAAACCTGGCTTTCGAATATTTTATCCTAGTGTAGCCCTGACCTTGACTTAGGATTTTACTTTTCCTTTATTGTCTTTCCTTTTAGTCATCTTTAATTGTGTACACGTTTTATTTGAGTTTCTAGATGTTCAGCTCTCTGATGAGAGCGACTATGTAAACATAAACAAATGTCTTTTTTTTTTTTTTTTTGAGGTAGTAATATTCCAGTTTCATTTCACAGTCCTCGTCTATCGCGTTTTCAGGTTTCATTTCATTCGAGCAAGAAATCGGATCGAGATGACTTGGACATTTTTAATTCAAGCCTAAACCGCAATGAGTGGGTAACTCAAAAAAAAAAAAAAAATCTTAGTAGCTCTGTTCTATGTTTATTGTGATGTCTTGTTAACCATGATTACCTATTTTGGGCAATAAGAGGACTACAATATTTTCACAGTCCTTTTTTATAAATGTCATTTTTGTTGTCGACGAGATGAAAAAAAAATTAAAAGAAAAAGCTTTCCTTTTAATACTTTGTGAAATGAGATTTAAAAAGAAAAGAATTCTGAAACTGTAAATATTATTCTGTTCACTGCATCAAACTGTTTCTGAGAGAGAACCATATTTTTGTGACGGTGTCATAGAGGTTGTATCGTGCGCAAGACGCAAAAATATCTTCGAGGCTCAATGCAGTAACCGAGGTCCATCTGTAGCACAAAAGGCCGTGATTTACCCAGTACGGACGAAACTCAATCCAACAGCGCTTTGTAAATACCGTCGGCTTTACAACTGTGCAGGTGTGTCCGACCAGCATACGGATTAGATAGTACGTTAAGCTTACAAAGACGATATACCGAAATCACCACAAAATCCAAAGCACACATCAAGAGTTATGATTTTCAAACCGTGTCGAGACATTTCAACCTTCATTTGGTGTTCTAGCGTGGGCTTCTTTTCGATTTAAACGTCACAAAGGCAATATGAAATTGCTCTACGATTAGGAAAACCAAGTCTTTTATACCATTACCTCAGTCCTGTGAGAATTACTTTAAAGGAGATTGCAAATTAATTTATTTTAGCCTGAGACAGATATTGAAAAAGATTATTAAAGTGTTGTTTTGAAATTAAGTAAATCATTGCACTGTGAGAGAGAATTTATCATTTTCTATTTGCACATGTCAACTGACAGTCTCTAACATGGGTCACGTGAAGGACCGCTGTGGAAAGCCTTTCCTTCCACACAGGATAACACTTACAAATCTGGAGTCTTGGCTTGCGTTGATTGGAAGACTGTACTTTTAAATGATCTCTTTCCAGGGATTTTATTCTAGAATAACAGAGATGACAGATGAGTTTATTGGTAGCAATAGTTCATTTCCTCAGAAACACTGAAACTGATTGAAACCAGTAGCTGCTACACACATTTGTTGTACATGTGGGGACTGGATTTGATGAGACACAAATGGCATTTAGAAATATGAATTGACTGATGTTTTTTCGATCTTGTTGAAAATGTTTTATTTTTCTTTTATTTATTTTTGGGGGTTTCGTTTTTTCCTTTTCGGTTTTTCCGTTTCTGTTCATTTCACTGAACTAACAGGTGAGGCAGAATGCTGGAAGACGCGATAAAGTCATGTGAGTTTTAAAAGACAAGGAGAACTTTGTGCTATAACTGTTTGAGCTGTTTCAAAAAAGACAAACGTGCAAGAAAAAAAAGAAAAAAATGAAAAGAAAATGATCCCGAACTTCTTTTCAATTTAAATAGGGATGGATTTTTATCAATATTTTTGTGGATGTTAATGATTATACTAAATATAACAATGACAATAATACAGATATTATGTACTGTATTTATCAATTGTTTCTCTTCATTCCCTGTCACCCCATTCAGTAATCTTATGTTGATCATTGTATTTTAGTAGTGTGTAAAAAACAAACAAAAAACAACTAACAAAAAAGTACAGGAATATGACTTTACCTTGTAAAAGAGTGCTGTCTTGATGCCAGTGTAGTGGTCTATACACTTCTTGGTTAGTATTTTTCACATTTCCCCTCCCCATCACTCTCCTTTTGATCGTTTTTTCCCCTTTCTCTATATCTCACACTCTCTCTTTAGTGAGTAGTCGTAGGTGTTATGTACTTAATGTTAAGATGTAGACGTATTCATTAGCAATTGTAGGACCAGTAAGGATAGAACTTTCTCTTTATAATCATTTAAAGACAAAAGACAAAAAATGCTGAGCGTTCTTTTCATAGTAATTTTCCTTTCTTTTTTCTTTCTTTCTTTTTTGTTCTCCTTTTTTTGTTCCACTGTTTTGCTGGTCTCACATGGTTTCAACTAACCAAAGCTCTCACTGATGAAATCTAGGAGAAAGAAATTGCTGTACGACTGAATTGTAATCAAGGCATTAATTGGATCCCCACCCTTGAATGTTTTAAAAGGGGTGTGTGCCATACTACCTTAAATGCTAACGCTAGATATGCAAAACCGTTTTCACTTTCATTCTTTTTTAAAGGGGGATGCAAGCTATAATTATATTTTTTTAGTCAGTTCTAACGCAGTAATGGTGATATGTCCTAATCATTATAGGTCAAACTAATAGGTTTTGATGTTTCTACTCTTCAAAAAAAGAAATATCCCAGTGGCATATGGCGCTACTTTTTTTATTGTGTCTGCTTAGTCATGTGGGACTTATTATTTTGTGCATTTTTAATTGCATTGCCAGCTTTTCATTTTAATTCAACTTCTACATTCGATAGCAGAGATTTTCTGTTCTGACGTCATACTAATTCGCTTGACTTGAGTGTGAATCCAGTGTCACACTGAATCTGTATTCCTGAATCACATCTCTTCTCAGGGATATGAAACATGAGCCAATGTAGCCAATTTTGTAACACTAAGCGGGTTATGATCAGTAAATAGCACAACTTTTAATGAAAAGTAATTCAATACATTCGAGCTAAATTTAAAGGTGCTGTCGGGATGAATCTCTCTTTTTAAACCGTAACGTTAGTTCTTAGTTGGTTGTCTCTTTAAAAGTTCAGTATCCAGCATCCATTTAGGTCTTGATGCTCGTATAGATTTAGAAACAGCGGAAGGCAAATGTTTAACGGCAGATGAAGTACATTTCCCTTCTGCTGTCAAATAAAAGTGTGACTGAAAGCTGATTAAAATGAAGGCTGGCAATCTTTTCCATTTGCGTCGGTTAGCTTAGCCTATTTTTTTCCCCGTAATTTGATCTCGTAGCTTGGACTTTAAGGTAGCATGGCTCTGTTGCCACCATTTTGTTTTCCATGGACAGCAGTTTACAGCGGATGAATGTTACACATCTTGCTAGACTAGTTAAATCATTGGAAAATTGTTGGTTTAAAAAAAAAAAAGAAAACGAAAAAAGAAAATGACCTGGAAGGTGTTCGAGTGGTTTTTGGGAGTGAACTACCGTATCCATTTAAACTTGAATTTTGCGGCAAGTGCTAGGCAATGGCCAAAACGATCATCCCACTAATAAAGCAGCGAAACGTCCTACACTGTAATGTCTGATGTACAGTATACTTGTATCCATATACAAGATATATATGTAAAGTGTATATATCTCTTTGTTAAATGCATCATCATCATCATCATCGTAGGGAAACCGATGCTAGTTCACACACTGTTTGTTTCACTGGCTGTGTGTTGTGTAAGAGCTGCAGCGCTAGTAGTTTAGCTGCAGAATGTGTGACGTAAACCTGACGAGGACGTGTAGCTCAATGGGGACGGTACGGTCCGATACGGTGTCATTTATTTTTGCCACGTCCTTTGGGAACTCTGTCTCCCATTTTCTCCTGAGGTTCAGGCCTCGCTGATTGCCTTGCCCATTCCTAACACTTGCCCATTTTTTAATGTTAACGGACTTTTTACCGCTGAGAACTGACTGAACGGACTGACGTCTGAAAGCATCTTTCAGGTCTTCTCTGTATGGCTTGCTCAAGCCCTGTTGTAAAATAAACTAAAGTGGATGGGGGTCTCTCACATCTCAGATGTGGAAAGTATAATTTTATATTTGTATTTTCAAATAATAATGATAATAATAATAAAAAATGTTTGTGAAAGGTTTCCAGTCCTCTACTGTGGTCCAGAAATCAATGTGTTTGTCTGGAAAAGATAAAAAAAATAAAAATAAATAAAAGAGTTTTGAACCATTTCACTCATGGTTTTTATTTTCAACTTTTTTCAAGCAAACGATTTGTGATTTGAAAGGAAATGAATATACCCTGCAAAAGATTGTATGCCAGAACATGCACAACGATTAAAATGCACAAAGTTCTTGTGTAAGTTTGTTTTCATTCTCACGTTTGTTTACATCTTTCAATTGGATTATGCCCTGTTATAGGCTCACACATAAGATATATATATATATATACATATATATATACATACACACACACACACACACAGTACAAAGCGACTTCATTTAAAACAAAAAAGGTAAAAAGCACATAACTTATCAAGTTTATTTACTTCATTTTAAGGCTGTGGGTTCCAAGTTAAGTCAACTGATAACTTTTTACAGTGTGTGTATGTATGTATACACGTATATATATATACAAATATATATATATATATATATATATATATATATATACACATACATACACTCTAAAAAATGCTGTTTTGTAACCCAATTTTGGGTTAAATATGGACAAATCAAAACATTTTAAAATGTAAACCAATGGCTTTGTCAATTTGTGAATATATATATATATATATATATATATATATATATATATATATATATATATATATATATATATATATATATTATGGCTGTGCAAAGATTAATTGCGATTAATCGCATCCAAAATAAAAGTAAGTGTGGTAGCACTTTATAATATATATAAAGTAAACGGTTAATTCATCATTTATAAAGCATTAATATACATTAATATGCAGTTTATAAATACAGCTATAAATGCTTTCTTCTTGGTTTAAAAGCATATCTATAATTTATTTAATAATTGATTTAAAGGCGCATCAATCCTCTAAACAGTAAAATGTAACAAACACAACACAGTGATAAAGAACATAGAAAAAAATAACAGCCTTACTTTAGATAAGCTCACAAATATAGTTAACTGACCTTTATAACTACCCAAACTAACCCTGAATTACAGCATAAATACATGTAAATAAAGCATTTATTAACACATTAAGTAACCATCACTATATGTCTGAATAATATGACATATGAATGTACATTTAAATAGTTTATTAATCATTTACTTACACGTTCTAAGAAGAAAGCATTTATAGCTGTATTTATAAACTGCTTATTAATGTCTATTAATGCTTTATGAATCATGAATTAACTGTTTACTCATGCTTAACTAATGATTATTAGCGTGTAGTTATTATAAAGTGTTACCGTAAATGCTGTATATATGATCTATATTATATATAAATATTTTATATATGAATAACACACGTTCTTATATATATATACATACATACATGTGTTTGTAATTATATATACAAAATAAATACACCGCACACACAAATTACGTAAACAAAAAAGCCCTAATATATATATATATATATATATATATATATATATATATATATATATATATATATATATATATATATATATATTAGATAATTGTAGAACTGGGGAGCCTGCAAATCTGTCCCACAAACAACAACAATACTTAATGCAAATAATACAATTCAGCTAAATAATTGTGCATATAGAATAGCAACAAAGAAAAAAAATCCGTTAAATTACCAGGAAAACCCTGCCAGCTGTGGTTACCAGAGTTTCCTGTTAAGAATGCGTAGCAACATTTTAGGTTTTACAGACTTTGACCGTATTTAATTTTACTTCAATAAACCGTATTTCATTATCTGATATAATGTTAATTTACTGACCTTTTGAAGTATTAATATCTGTTTTGTTCAATTGTAATACACTGACTGCCAACAATCACAGCCGTAATGAGAGTCAAATGATCAAAGCTTATCATAATCAGATCTTCCACAAGAAAGTTCATACTATTATATAGAAGCTGCACAGTGTCATTCACACAAACATTAAACAACATCATGGGAACATGTTGGAATTTAAAAAATGCAATAAGTGTTAATTTAACAACATTAAATGCAACAAAACCCTAATGTACATAACTGATTAAAAAAAAAACAAGAAAATTATGAAGAAACAGTTAAAATGCATTAAATGTAAAGTGTCACGCAGGGATTTGTGGGAATGTCAATTTACATTTTTTCACTGTAAATTATACAATGACCTCTTCTTTTCACTTCCAAAAACAGTAAATTTAACAGTATGTTATTGTAAAATTACATTAAACGTACCATTATTTATATCACAGTTATTTACCGTATATAGCTAAGGAAACTTTCTGTTAACCAATTAAAAGTTTTTCACTGTAGCATTTTTACAGTATTTTACTGTTAATCACTTTTTTACTGTTGATCATTTTTTACAGTGTAGACTTAAACGGGTTCTTTTGTCGTTGATTTCAAAGTCTGTGCCCATTTAAACTATTGTATTTTGTCACAAATTAATCTTTTACTTGGTAGAAGCTGTTAGATTAGACAGATGCCAACACAGACAGGGTGCTTGACATGCCCTCATCCTTGATAATCAACGTTATCAACCCAAACGTTAAATACACATTCACTTGCCAAGAGGATAAACAACACATTGTGTTGTGTGCTTTGAATTAATAACTGAAGAGCATGAAACCAAGCCCAGTTGACATTTAGATCACATTTCTGCTGTTGTTTATGAATATACAAAATTGGCGAGTTTGAAATTCTGCCCTTTTTTATAGTCAGGTTGCATATTGTTGGGCCTGTGCACTGTGATGCATGTCTGATTTTAATAACTTTTTTTATTAAAAACAATTTAAAAGCTCTTGTACCACGTTGGCTCACTTGTTGTCCAATGTATAACCCATGAGGGTAAAATATAAAGATTTTGTAATTAAATGTATTGATTTTCATAGTGAAATGTATAAGATGTTTTGAAATGAATGAGTCCTAAAAAAAATCTTTTTAGTCATTTATGTAACGCCATAGGCCAAACAAAGGACAACATTGTGGTATAATTAGTTTAAATAAAGCTCAAGAGGTCACATTTAAGTCTTAGAAAGCTTTGCCACTGGAATTATAGCACTAAATGTTTTGGTTGTCAAGTTGGTTTCGAATAGCTACATCTCGATTCGGACTGTTATTGTCTTTGCATTCCTAATTAGAAATGTTTTAGAGAGGAAACAAATATATGAATGTTAGGGAAGGAAGGATGGGGGAGTGGACATGATTCCAGAAACAAAACCCTTTCAAATATCTTCCCCAAGACACAATGTACACAGAATCCAATCATACAGTCCTATTGTTGTGTGGAACGTTTGTGTCTTCCCAGAGCCTAATCAAGAGGTGTTTCAACCGGGATGAAAAATGCAATGTGTGCAGGCTGGCAGAAATTAATGTCATTTTTAATTTGAGTCGCTGTCCCATTCTCAAATGTGAAATTGCCTTGCTGAATGTAAGGTGTGACAGCTATTATAAATGTGTGGAAATCCATCTTCCACCCTGCCTCCTCTCCTCTCTCTCTCGTCCTGGATGAGCAAGCTCTCTTCATACAGTCACTATCACTGTAGCTGTCCACCCACATACTTCACTGGAGCCCTTGGATAGTGTCATGACTCATTGTGTTCACTGTTTGCCAGGAGAGAAATACTGAGAGAAATCTCAGCTTCCCTCTTATCAGGAGACCACTTAGACAGGAGAGCTGCGGCACTGCATCCTAACCTGTTCAAACGCCGAAAAATAACGCAATTCTGTCAAACAGGTCCTCTGAAAGTGTGTGTGTATCTCATAGTAAGGAAGGGGGAATCTCTTTGTGTCGTATATGTACTTGCGAGCAGGTGTTTGCTACTTGTAGTGGTAGTACGGAAAAGAAGCCGGTCATTACCCTCATGTAAAGTGCAAGTGACGGCGTTGGTGAATTAATATTACCCCCGCCTGATATACGTATACACAAGTAGGTTCTTTACGAACACACTGTGTACATTGCGATGCCACAGTGGCGTTAATTGTACCTAGAGACCTTTGTGTCATGACGCCTAGCAACAAAGCACTGCCGTAGGTATCAGCTGACTTAAGTACACCAATTAAATCGTTTGAAAAATGACTGCATGTGTCGGGAGCGATCTCCAGAGAACTCATTTGGAGAGTTCTGGGTTCTCTGGTGTATATTTAAGACAGAGCTGCCCTACCTTTAAGGTCTGCCGGTGTGTTTGTACGGGCTGAAAAATCACAGGCTCCCCCTTGCTCACTCCCAAAGTCTCCCAGAGAAGTGTTTTAGTAACTTGCTTTGCTTTACCCTTTTGCTTTAAGGCTTTTTTTTCTACACAAGAAAGAGCTGTTGTTTTTTTGAGACTCCAACTTGTAAAAAGCTTTTTTTTTTTTAGTTTTTTTTCTTAGTTTACTACAGAGCCCCCCTAGTTCCCACTTTGGCAAAAAAAATTATTATAACTATCTTGTGGCCTCAAGATAGTAACTTGTGGCCTCAAGATAGTAACTCGTGGCCTCAAGATACTAACTAGTGGCCTCAAGATCAGTAACTCGTGGCCTCAAGATACTATCTCGTGGCCTCAAGATAGTAACTTGTGGCCTCAAGATAGGAACTCGTGGCCTCAAGATAGTAACTCGTGGCCTCAAGATACTAACTAGTGGCCTCAAGATAGTAACTCGTGGCCTCAAGATAGTAACTTGTGGCCTCAAGATACTACTCGTGCCCTCAAGATAGTAACTCGTGGCCTCAAGATACTATCTCGTGGCCTCAAGATCATAACTCGTGGCCTCAAGATAGTAACTCGTGGCCTCAAGATAGTAACTCGTGGCCTCAAGATCAGTAACTCGTGGCCTCAAGATAGTAACTTGTGGCCTCAAGATAGTAACTCGTGGCCTCAAGATACTAACTAGTGGCCTCAAGATAGAAACTCGTGGCCTCAAGATAGTAACTCGTGGCCTCAAGATACTATCTCGTGGCCTCAAGATAGTAACTCGTGGCCTCAAGATAGTAACTCGTGGCCTCAAGATAGTAACTCGTGGCCTCAAGATAGTAACTCGTGGCCTCAAGATAGTAACTCGTGGCCTCAAGATAGTAACTCGTGGCCTCAAGATAGTAACTCGTGGCCTCAAGATACTATCTCGTGGCCTCAAGATAGTAACTCGTGGCCTCAAGATAGTAACATGTTGGTAGTAACTCGTGGCCTCAAGATAGTAACTCGTGGCCTCAAGATAGTAACTCGTGGCCTCAAGATACTCATGTGGCCTCAAGTTACTATCTTGAGGCCACAAGTTAGTATCTTGAGGCCACAAGTTAGTATCTTGAGGCCATGAGATTTTTTTGCCAAAGTGGGACTAGGGGGCTCCGTAGTTTACAACTTCCAAACTGGGAATTTTATGAGAGCTCCGACCTGTACCATGGTCACTGGAATTTTGCCAAGTAAGACATGTTGGAACAATATTCCTGGCCAAACATTTTTTTATAAATTCCTAATCCTACCCATAATACCCAAAATTAAAGGGAAATGATAAGTGAATAACACCGATGTAGAAACACCTAACCATGCTGTTAATCCAAAACTTGCTGTAAACTGTCACTCAAATCTGATAAAAAATGGTTGAAAAAAATGTTTTTCTAGAATCAACAAAGTTGATGATCCAGTAGCATGTACTTTGTGAAATCACACCCCTGTATCACGTGACCGCTGCAGATTTATTCAGGCGAGCCAGAGGATGTGAACAGCTCTGAGCAGGACTTCATGTTGTAATCTTGAATTCACGGTAATTACGACATGGTGTGAATGCAGCAATAGTCCCAAATCACTGTTCACTGCAGGCGCGTTCACACCAAAGACAATAACTGTAATGATAAAAGTAAAGTTTCTATGAGAATAGAGAAGTCCACATGTAAAACAAGTGTTACCCTGCATCCAAATTGGCCTACTTATATGCCCTAAAAGTAGCCCAGATAGCAAAAATGATCTGACCCAGACGCTTTGTAAATTCTGGGCCAGATTAGCACGACGGACTCGGGCCGGTGTCTCTGGCGCAACGGGCCAATACCGGCATGGATCCGTTTTGTTTTTTTGTTTTTTTTTCTCATCTGAACCAGAACTGGGCCACCTTTGGATTCCTTTATAGCGATTTGGCCCAAGTGTGGCCCAGATCTGGTCATGGGCTGTTCTTGATCTGGTCTAGAATCATGCAGGATCAGGAACAGCTCATTTTGTTGACAGCACACACACACACTTGCTCTTTCTTTCTAAGTTCTATACATACCTATTTCAAGAATCTTCTTATTTACATAATCTAATAATATGGTCTTATGCCACTGATATTTTTGTTTTTAAAGCTACACTGTGTGATTTTTACCCCCATCTAGAGGTGAAAAGGTATATGACCATCCAGTGAATATTAGTTTATGTTCCTCTCAATTCCGATTTCGTTTTAACTCCTACGGTGGCCAATGTAGTCCAAGATTAACATGGCTTCCAGTTCGACCTCGTCCATGACTGTTAACTCAAACGTAAACGTGAAAGGCGAAGCTTGAATTAACGGGTATGTCCCTCTTTGGCTAATGTTCTTTCAAGATGGAGGGGCAACATGGTGACGACATTAGAACCCCTTTCCCGTATGTATTTTCAATGGCATATTATACAATCACAAGATTACTTTATTACTTGAACGAAGTAAATATACATTAATGAGCACATATATATGATGACTATTAACGGCAGTCTTGTTTTGCCTGTAATGTTGTTGTTGTTGTTCTTGTTGTTGTTTTTTATTTTCAATGTGACAGTTCTTTACTATTCAACAGTCTCCTACATCTCGGATGGCTTGAGGGTGAGTAAATTAACAGCAAATTAAAAATTTTCAGTGAACTTTGCCACAAATCATTAAAAAATCTCAGAACTTTTCTCAATTTGAAAGAATGTTTTTGAATGCATATTCATTTGCAGTGAAAAGCTGCAAAGAAAAGGGGAAAATACAGAGAGTACTACTTTACAATAAGGTTAATTGGTTAATAACATGAACACTGAGCAAAACATCTGTTACAGCATTTATTCATTTTTGTTAATGTTAGTTAATAACAACACAGCTGTTCGTTGTTCATTTTAGTTTACACATGTTATTTACTTTGATTTTTATATATTCGTAAATGCTGAAATCATTATTTACAAAGATTAAAAAAATGCTACAGAAGTGCAGTTCATTCTTAGGTCATGTTAACTAAGGTAGTTAATATTAACCAAAGAACCTTATTGTAAAGTATTACCAAAATAATTGTATATAATGAACCGTGAACACATTAAGAACCACTCAGTCAGGACAGATTGGAAAGCCATGGTATTACAAACCACTTCATATGTGTCGTTTAATTCCCATGAGGCATATGAAAAGAGAGAAAAAAGACCAAAGAGGAAGATTTAGATATTCATCAGGTAATTGTGGCACTAAATAATGAATCTGACGGATGTTTGATACTGTGCTTCTTCTATCTGAATGTACCTCAGTGAAGGCCTCTTTGGCTCTTGATCGTTCCTTCGAAGGTTACATCAACAGATGCCGCAGGAATATTTCACTATCTGATGCACTGGTAGAAGACTGCTTTTTCCTTACAGCTCCTGTTGACAAAACAAGTATGTGCAAGAAATATTAACCTCCAACTAATAAGCTCCTGAGTCCTGATTGATAGTTCTTAATGTAGATCAGTTAAGGGATGAACTAGTATATCAATTATTTAAATGTTAATGTAAGTTGATCAGAATCAGATTACATGATCCTTCAGAAATCACTCTAATATGCTGATTTGGTGCTCAGGTAACATTTTTTATTATTATTAGCAATGTTGAAAACAGTTATTCTGCTTAACATTTTTGTGGAAATGGTGATAATTTTGTTCATGATTCTTTGATAAATAGAAAGTTCAATGAACAGCAAGTATATGCATTTACTAAAATTAAGATTATTAAAGTATTAACTAAATACAAATCTTTTGGAACATAAATGTCATTGACGGTAACACTTTATTTTGATAGTCCACTTTAGACATTCAACTAATTATAAGTAACTTTGCCGCTACATGTCAACTAACTATCATTAGAATATTAGAGTATTAGAACTACAAGTCAACTTGTTCTCCTAACCTGAACCTACTCTACTACAGCCTACTAATACTCTAATGACACTTAGTTGACATGTAGTGAAAAGTTACTTATAGTTAAGTAGAATGTCTAAAGTGACTCTGAAATAAAGTGTAACAAAGTATTAATCAAATAATCAATAAAATTTTTTCTTGGGCATCAAATACATTATAGAATGGTTATGGAAGATGCATGCCGACACTGAAGAGCTCGAGTAATGATGCTGAAAATGATAGCTTTGATTACAGGAATAAACGATATTTTACAACAGAATGTAATATTTCACAATACTACTGTATTTTGTATTAAATAACCACAGTATTGGTGAACAGAAGACAGTAGTATTATTAGTTAGCATTATTTGACAAACTTAAAATGAACTGCACTTCTACATCATTTATTAATGTTTGTTAATGTTCATTTCAACATTTACAAATGCATTGAAGTAACATGACCAAACAATGAACAACTGTATTTATATTAACTAACATAAACAAACACAGTAACAAATGTATTGTTCATGGTTACTAATTTTAACAAATGAAACCATATTATAGAGAGATGTTATGCGAGAGGCCTTAGCTAGCTTAAGCTAACGCTAGCCTATCACTAACATTGCCACAGTTAAAACTTTAACAACAGTAAAAATTAATTAAAGGGTTAGTTCACACCAAAAATAAAAATTAAGTCATTAATTACTCACCCCATGCTGTACCAACCCCGTAAGACCTTCGTTCCGTCTTCGGAACACAAATGAAGATATTTTTGATTAAATTTGAGAGGTGGATCACTACTAAATAGGCTGCCTAAGGGATAGAAACTTGACGGCCCAGAAAGTCATTAAAGAAAATGTTTAAATATTCCATGTGACTACAGTGGCTCAATTATAAGTTTATCAAGCAACAAGAATTCTTTTTGTGGGAAAAAAAACAAACAAATAACGACTTTATTCGACTATTCCTTTTCTTCCTTCTGTGCCTGAGACAAGAGTTAAAAGGATTTCCAAAATGCATGCGCAAGAACTGAACAAGAAGTAGTAGAAAAATAGCACGTCAGTTCTCGTGAAATGCGTCGGCCTACAAGGAAGAAAAGGAATAGTCAAATAAAGTCGTTATTTTTGTTTATTTCCGCAGAAAAAGTAGACTCGATCACTTGATAAACTTATAGTTGAGCCACTGTTGTCACATGGGAAATTTAAACATTTTCTTTAATGACTTTCTGGGCCATCAAGTTTCTATATTATTTAATAAAAAATATCTTCATTTGTGTTTCCAAGTTAAACGGTCTTACGGGGTTGGTACAGCATGGGGGTGAGTAATTAATGACTTAATTTTCATTTTTGGTGAACTAACCCTTTAAACTTTTTTTTTTTTAAATGAGCGAATTGTTTCGCTTGATAAGACCCTTATTCATCGTTTGAAATCTTTTAAAGCCCTTTGAACAGTTTGTAGTTTGCACTGAAACTGTTTTGTTTCCATTGAAGTGCATTATATAGAGAGAATCCTGGAATGTTTTCATCAAAAACCTTCATTTCTTTTCAACTGAAGAAAGAAAGACGTGGACATCTTGGATGACATGGGGGTGAGTATTTATTTTTTTTATTTTTAAAGTGAACTACTCCTTTAACACACACAAGCTCATTTGCATTTAAAGGGCCAGTCACAAAACTGTGTTTTTGCAAACCCTCAAAACGTGACAATTTTAACATGCTATAAAAAATATCTGTGGGGTATTCTGTGCTAAAACTTCACACACTCATTCGAGATTTATTTTACATCTTGTGAAAAGGGCATTTTACCACCCCTTTAACAAACAGTTTGACCACACTGTTTGACTTAGCTTACCATGTTGAAGTTTTTGAAGTAGGATACCGACCATACCGACTGTGGCTACCTCTTCTGTTGTGCCCAAATCTGGTAGTAGTCTACCAAATTCTTACCCCCTAGTATTGGTAGGTTTAGGATTAGGCAATCAGCTACAGTCACCTGCTGTCTGGGTAGGCAATGAATGTAGCAGAATAGCTTTGAATCCTCATCTAACGCTCAATGGGTTGTGGGTAAAACTAACCATTGGAGTGGGCATATATCAGAACTTCGAATTTCCACTGGAAATGGTAAACAATCCAGGTACCTTTAGGATGTAATTATATTATGATATGGGACACACTCATTCTAATTTCAAATAGGCCTATCATTTAGGAAGGATAGTATGCAAATTGGGGCAGCAGTTGTCCATGAGTGGATCAATAAGTCATTACTCAACTGATTCATGATTCATTCTGGAACAGAACAACGTTTGGGAGTTTGAAAAATGGTGTCAATTCATGGACCCAATTTTGTTGCTGAAATGTAAGGTACTATCTATTAAATAATGGTTTATTGAACTATAAAAATTATACCATGTTATATATCTATAACACAGTGGCGGGCCGTGCATTTCACACCTAGGCCTTCTGTCCAACCTGAATTAATAACTTTTAATAGTGTATCAGCGCAAAGCCTCTCTATAATTGTTGTTTTTATTTTGTACCGGCAGTTATTGGATAATGCGGTGAGTTCAGGAAAGGACTAGTAGAGAGAAACGAGCGCGTGAGTTAGGCTGGTGCGTTTGTACAGTGGTTCTTGCGTTCCGAATCCGATTATAAGTTCAGAAACGGAGCCTCCCTTATCTTGTCGTTTCAAGGGCTACAATAGTCCCTTTTAGACGTTACAATAGTATGAATGTTTGAAAAAAATTAGTTTCAATCATAAATTTATAAGAAAAATTAAGAAGAAAATCATATTCACCACGGGAAAAAACATTATACTCACCAAAACTACAGATTATTCTTTACACAAAATCCATCCTTATTTCTTTCCTCAAGAAGACCTAAATTAGCTACTGTTGTACAGGTTCTAACTGCGTTTCAGTTCCAACAATGTCGTGTCTGTCTCGTCATATTTCTAGCATACGTTTTTATTCACATTATGGCTGAGAGTGCCTGTCGACAGAAGCACACAGTCACCGCAAAACATGACGATGTGCACAGCTGCCCCGTGCTCTCACACAGAGTTTTGAACGAAATCATCGAGATCAGCGGGACTTTTGCTTTCAAAAAATCATTCGTTTCATAACTTACATTAACGTTAGTCAGTTCTGTTTTTCCCCGGAGAGATTGAATAGAGTTCCGTTACTCTGCATTTAGCTCAGGCTGAATAAGGGATTTATTTCTGCTGGAGGTCGAGCAGGGAAAGAAACATTAATGTTTGGGTTGAAAAACGATTACATCTACAGGAATATATATTTAGTTTACGCAGTTTGCTACAGATGCATTGCGGACACTACCACTAAAAGTACGCGGTCTGTACGTGCATCCAATCAAAGAACGAGAAAATACATACGTTATTATATGCCAGCTAGATGGCCCCGCTGCAGTTGAAGCGAAATCTGATTGGCTGATTAAATCTGACGGATTATCTGATTGGTTAAAAAATTGCCATTCATTTATACTACAGGCGCCCGCTCTGTTCAATTCTGAAGGCCTCCAGGCAGATTTATTTACCCGGCAACGCATGATGGATGAAATATGATTGGATACAAGCTCTAACATAAATACATACTACTGAAAGCAACGCAACCAAGAGAAAAGCTATGAAATTAAGAGAACTATTTGGAATAAATCAATGCTAATTCATGGAAAAAATATATTAAAGTGCAAGTCAGTGATTCTGATAGTGTTTAGGCCAGCAGAGAAGGCCTTGCTGGCCCTGACGGCCCACCACTGCTATAACAATATATGGGACAAACAATGGCTCTTTTCGACTCTCATATGGTGTTATTTCAACTCAGTGACTAAATATTTAATTTCCATGTATTTATTTTGCATCAGCTTAATAAGGAGAATAATGTAGGCTACAGTAAGTTATCAGCTGATCATTGTTCTTTCAGGGAGATACAAGACCTGTTCACATTGTCAGGGTTTATTCTGTGATAATAACCAGCATTATATACTGGTTGTGCTCCATTATTTTGACCTCGCCTGATTGAATTTCAATGCCTGATCAAACTGTAATTAACAGCAGGGCCTTTAATTGCTGACAGGTGTGCAGTGCTTGATAAATGATCTTATTGCAGCGTCAATGGAAATGTGCAGGCCAAAGTTGACAAAATCGTATCGTTTTCACTAGAGTTTGTCCACCCACTATGCCTCTTCATATCCACACGGGAATTTTTTTGGCAGATGACACTTTTATGAGAGGGTTGTTGATGAAAAACATAATAGCAGCCTCATCATTCGGCGCTCTCGGCTAAGCGATCGATGACCGAAAGAGTCCTGCGGCTTTCACAGAATAGATATTCGCAATCGTTTAAGGTGTCAGGAGCGCCGTGAGGGTTCGGATGTGATCAAGCATTAACATCAAGTGCGATCAGGGAGATGGAGACCGTCCCTTTCTGAATGAGCCCTGACAGTTTTTCGGGATTAGAAACCTGTTCAGCCCCTTGTCTTTGCTGATGAGTATTTGACTTCTAACTGCTAGACATCCCAATCATCTCCACTCTCCCAATACTCCAATCAGGGCCTCATTAGCATCTGACACTACCTATCATTAACAAAACTCTCTAATTAGGAGCCAATCAGCCCTCTCAGGAGCCCTCTTCTGAATGTGTGTTTAAAGCACGGGATGAGCTCAGATTGCAGGTGAGGTGTGACGTTGGAGGGGAGAACAGTGTGCTTACAAACCTAGTGTACTAGCACTCAGACAGATGGAGGGAAATCAAATCGCTCCTGACACTTTTATAGTCGCACAGTCATCCGCCTCTTCAACGCCAAAGAAAGAGGACTGGCATTATGTATGTCACCGAATCAGCTGTGAGAACCATATGTCAGAATTTCTAACATGTTGAGTGAGCGAGACATATGGACTGAAAGCGATTTGATTTGTTCAAACATAAGTCAAAACACAACGTGTTACTGTGCTTTTGTTTTCCATTAACATCTGCTTTCATAGCCTGTTTGCATTCTTCAAGACCCAGGAAGGGTTTCGTGTACTCTTGTGGAAAAACTTCCAGCTCTCTTGGGTTTTATTTGTCCAACAGCGTATGTACATGCTGCAAAATTAACCAAAATTTGGTAGCCTGGATGCCAGCCCGAACTCTGCCCACAACATTTTTTGGACGGGAAGTTCGGTCTTGGACTTCGATCCATTGAGGAGTCATTATGATCAGTTCAGAAATCATCGGGCCAATCAAATTGCCAGGGCGGGCTTTATACGATGATGGACAGATTGATCTGCAAGTAATCATCACGTCATCAACGAGCGCTTAACTGATTTCCCTCAGAGATGACTGCAGCTGGAGAATTGAGATGTATAGATACCGCTGTCACGTCTGTTGTGAAATAAATCGACAGCGCATTCATTTTAATAGACAAACAGAGAACTGCAATCAAGGGATTTGTTGATCAGAAAAGTTATTTTGCCGTCCTTCCCACATGATTCGGGAAAAGTGTAACTTATCTGGCTCCGATGGTCACTAAGAAGATGGGATGTAATGAAAAGCCTGTGGTCGTTGTGGTTTCTCCTTTGGTCACACTCATGGAGAAGTAAGTAAAAGAAGCAACACTCGTTATTTAACTTCTAAAATAAGTAAGTTCTGTAGTTGAAAACTGCGCTATGCAAAGGAGTTGACTTACTGCGTTGCTCTGATTGGTTGTAGGTCTACCAACTAATTGAGTGCAGAGTTGTTGTTTTTTCCTGGTTCGTTTAAGACACGCCTCATAATCAAAGCTTAATGGAGCGTAGCTCATACTCATATTCTCATTAGAATATGAGTATGACGAAGTCAGGCTAGGTATTTGGTATATGAACACCCAAAAAATTGGGGACAGGATGTGAATAGTCTAAGTGGTTGTAAAAAAATAGTCACACTCAGGACCTTTTGCATTTTCTGACTGTTATGCGTTATGCAACCCCAGAAGGTTAAAGGAGTAGTTCACTTTTAAAAAAAAACTTTTGCTGATAATTTACTTACCCCATGTTATCCAAGATGTCCACGTATTTCTTTCTTCAGTCGAAAAGATTAATGGACTTCATTGGGAACCAAACGGTTCAAGGTCCAAATGAGAGTTTCGGTGCAGCTTCAAAGGGCTTTAAACGACACCAGACGATGAGTAAGGGTCTTATCTAGCGAATGATCGGTCATTTATAAAATAAATAACAAAGTTTAAGTTTTATAAGCACAAATGCTCGCCTTGCTCTGTTCTGTGATGAGCGTTCGTGACTCTCCTGTTTCAAACTCGTTAATCAAAATGAACAAATCTTTTTTTCGAGTCATGGCTTGAAGGGTCCTAGATAAGACCCTTATTCATCGTCTGGTGTCGTTTAAAGCCCTTTGAAGATGCAAACTTCATTTGAAACTCTCATTTGGACCTTGAACCATTTGGTTCCCACTGAAGTGCTTTTTTGGAGAAAATCCTGGAATGTTTTCATCAAAACCTTAATTTATTTTCGACTGAAGAAGAGAAATACGTGACATCTTGGATGACATGGGAGAGTAAATTATCAGCAAAAGTTTTTTTTTAAAAAAGTGTACTACTTTTTTAAAGCCTTATTGGAAAGGACGCACAATAAAAACTGATATTTAAAGTGATATTGACCTTGATGTGTCAGCCTCAAGCTCTTCACTGACATGAATGTTATCTAACTTGATTAGTGGTGAAATTGTTCCTGTGGTGGAAATAATTACTGGAAAAATGTATCGTTTTGTATTTTATTGTATTGTGTAGAATCAGTTTTAGAATTTCTGGGTCTGAAAAAATAAAAATCTACACATAAAAGTCCATTGCAGTAAATGTATCATCTCTGCAAATCTCTAATAAACCCTCTCAGCTGGCCATATTCAAATCATTCGGTTCTGCTTAAATGAGAAACGAATGAACGTGAAGGTAAAGTAATTCTTAGTCGGACTAATTCTGAAGCTACTTCGACACACTGGAAATTGTAGGGTTTCCGGTAAGATGGGGAGGAGGGATGGGTTTGCGCAAGGTAATTTCTTAATTTGTGTGGTTTCATTATGCTTAAAAAAAGCAATCTCTCTCCTGTGACTGTGTCAAATTGACTCTGTACGGCAAAATGCACTCATCTGCATAGCTGTCACAACGGCTCATAAGATCTGGCACCCAATAACTTCACAATGTGCAAAATTACCTGTGTCACTTTTAATGTGACATAGCAATTTACATCACACACCGTAGGGACACGTGCACATTTCAGGCGGTTTGCATGGTTAATGGCTGGAACGTTATTTGCATTATAATTTGGTGAGTGTGAAGTGTAATCAAGCTACATTGACTCTTGGGGACTGCAGTGGCGCGGTGGGCGACGTCACAGCAACCCGAGAGCAGCGCTGCTCGAGCCTCGCATGCAAATTTGCTGTGCGTGGCCAATCTGATGCGCTCCTGACTCTGGGTTAGTTTGCATATTCCACAGTTGGCATGTTAGACCCCACAAAGCCCCTCTAGCCTCTCTTCAGCTCTCATTAGCGCCTGTGAAATAGTATGCTGATGCGCTGGCAAACTCCATTTGTAAGTTAAAACACATTTAGATCTGCTTGATACAGAAGAGAGTTATTTTTGGAACTTTCCAGACATAGAATGTGTGATGCTGAGAAAAATCGCTGACTGAAGTCTTGTCCGTTTACATATGCATTTAGTTCTCATGTCAGTCAATGGTGTGTCCGTGACACTTAGTATTAACTCAGCATGTTTCTAAAGGACGATCAGAATTACACAGCATCTCTTGAATAAAATAACAGTCATCTTTTGTGGATGAGCAATTATTAGATCAGTGGTAAGCACAATCTGTTCAATAGCAGTTGCTCAAAGGACTTGATTTGTAATCTGATGCCGTTGCACTGTTTTAGAGCCAATAATTGTCATTTCCAAATTATATGTTGCTGGCAAAAATTGTATTTCATCATAGTATGGCTACTTTTGAATGGATGCAAATGTGTTTTTCAACACATTCTCACCCCAAGACGTCATGTAACTGACGCTTTTGACCATACGTCAACATCCGACGCTTTCAGGGCACCCTTTAACGTTAGTTAGATGATGCTATCTTAGGGCGTCATCTAACAGACGCTTTAACTTTAGGCCGTGTGTCAACCAAAGCGTTTTTCCACGCGCCTGGCGCATGTTTTCAATTGTTTTCAATGGGTATCGCGCATTTTTTAACGCCATGAGCATGACGATGCGCTGAGCGTTTTTTCACGCTGAAGCGCCCAGCGTTTTTTACTGGTCGTCGAGAGTTGAAAAATGTTCAACTTTGGATAAAACACAGCTCTCATCACTGTCACTTTTTAGCCAGCCGTCCAATCATAATGAAGGAAGGGCGGAACTAATACAGATAGACGGGACAGATATTTCTCTGTGTTTTGCCCTCTCATTTACACGAAATCGCAGTTTTTATCACTGAAAACAATTATTTCTAAAAACTCTGGGCAAAGTGGAGATTTCTCA
Organism: Hybognathus amarus; assembly: GCA_030378365.1. Taxonomy (NCBI): domain Eukaryota; kingdom Metazoa; phylum Chordata; class Actinopteri; order Cypriniformes; family Leuciscidae; genus Hybognathus; species Hybognathus amarus. The sequence goes on along the minus strand of JAQIUQ010002969.1, from coordinate 44,059 downwards.
AAACGCCGGTTATGTGTTGCCATGTGATCTGGGAGAAACGGCGTTTTCAGCTCTCTCCTGTCGATTCTGAGGATTCTGATTGGCTTGCATGGCTTCATCCTTAACCCCTACACTGCCGCCAATAGGTTTGGCGCTGTAACACAGTCTCATCCCAATTCGTCATATAACTGACGTTTTGGGACGTCTTTTGACCATTCGTCAATATACAACTTTTTAGGGCCCCCTTAAACGTCGGTAGATGACGATCCCCGGGTCGCTCATACAACTGACGCTTTACCTTTAAAGTCAGTTAGGTGATGAGTTGGGTTTAGGGTTAGGTTTAGGTCTGAGGTAGAGTTAGGATCCCATAAGCGTCATCTACCGACGTTTAAGGGGGCCCTGAAAAGTCGTATATTGACGATGGTCAAAAGACGTCCAAAACGTCAGTTATATGACGAATTGGAATGAGACTGCGCTGGTTTGGCATAGTTATGATGGCATTTGATGGCATATTTATGCGGGTGTGTGAACAATGTTATTTTTGAAAACGGAGAGGGGATATTCTGCGGATATATATTCTGTGCTGCGGATATTCTGTATCGTGGCAATGAAACGTCTCAAGCGGAAAAACCATTGCACTGCCAAAACACTCTCAAGCGCCCAAAGCTCGGCGTCTTCAGCAGAGCGTCTAGCGTTTTCAGCTGGCTAAAAATGCTTTGGTGGACACACGGCTCTTAGCGTCAGTTAGATGACGTGGGTAGGTTTAGGTCTTGGGGTAGGGTTCAGATAGCATCATCTAACTGACGTTAAAGGGTGCCCTAAAGCGTCAGATGTTGCCATATGGTCAAAAGCGTCAGTTAGATGTCAGTTACGTCTTGCGATGAGAACGGGCTGTTTTTGTTTTTTTTTTTTTGTTTTTTTTGCAGCCAGATGTAGTTAGGGCATGTACCAGCAGGGGCGAACTAGCCAAACCTAGACCCTTTGCAATCATCTGAATGTAATTTCCTGACAAGAGAAATAAATCCTTCCCCTTGTGGGAAGAAAGATGATGTTTCATATACAATTATTCATCCTCATGGGTTATCACATCTAAACGGCAACCAAAAAAGCTACCCAATTGAAATAATTGTGTAATCAAGGCAATTTCCAATTAATTGGCAGATGTTAATTTTGGGAACACATGGGTTGTGTTCAGGTTAGTAGTGCCAGGAATCAATGTACCGCATCATTACTTACTGTCAAATTCTCTGTCATTATGTGATTATATATATATATAAAAAACATCCAATCAATATTAGTGCTGTGTATTTTAGCATGAGAGAGCAAGGTATGCAATGCAAATGAATGAATGATAGCATTGTTTATCTGCATTTGTTTTAGTGTGCGATTCGCTAAAGGAATTATGCAAATCATCAGGTAACAACACAAACGTGCCCACAATCTGTGCTGAATGCAATTTGGGAGGTACAACTCCACTTCTTGCTGGCATTATATGCCATACTTTATTGTGACGGGGTATACTTGGAGACACCTGGATACAAAACGTGTGCTCATCTGTACTGCATGTTGATATATGATCATTTAATCAATTCGAGATTTCTAAAAAATGTACATAAACATCTTTTTGAAACCAAATTCAGTTTACGAACCTGCTTTGCGCTGGAAGTGTAAGATTAATTTGAGATTGTGAATGAAGTGCAACCTATAATGTGCGTCATTTGCATATAAAGTGTTGGCATGTGTGTGCTGAAAAGATGACGACTTTAATTTTCTACTATTTAGCACCTGATTAAACTGGATTGCAGATGATTAGTGAATACGTCGCAGGTTTTTGAACTAAGATGATGTACATTATTATGTTATTAACCTACAAAATTGAGCTGAAACAGAGCAAAAAGTCTAAGAAATACGTGGGTGTCAGTTAGCGATTCGAGGAAAACAAGTTAAAGAAAATCAATTTACACAATCTGCAAAAACAGAACAGCCATTGCCTAGCCTTTATAGGAGAGCTAAAAATGTATCCGGAGTAAATAATTCAGAAGCCATTAGTGATGCTTTGTAGTTGCATTTATAATAGGAAAGAGAATGCTTGCATGAGTAAGACTCTGTGGAGGATAGGATCCATGATTGGACACGTTTTTGGCACAGTCAACAGCCGTTGTCAATGTGCACACCATGTGTTTATTTCTATAATGAGATCAGAGAGTTAAATATTTGGTATTCCGCTCGTATGGAACAGGTTGCACAGTGTCACTGTTAATTAAAGGCAGTTTCTACTAATCCAGCAACGCTTCCTGAATAGATTCCAGTTGTCCCTCAAGTAAATTATCTTGAGCACTGATAGTCCCTCTCCCCTCTCGCTCTCGTTCTGTTTCTCCTCTCTGTCTACCCACCTTTCCTTCTACCACTCAGGCTATTAATCATGTTTGGCATTTGATTGCAAGACTTCAGAAATCGCTGACACAAAGCCAGATCCTTTGTCATGATGTTGTTTCTCTGTAAGAGATTTGCCACATTATAAACTGGTCTCAAAAGAACAGATAACAGCTCTATGACACGCCGTGTATCTATCTCTGTGTAAGAGCGTCCAACATCATCATTATGATTAAGAAGCATTCTTCCACATTCAAAAGTTTTGGGGAATGCAATGCAGAGATTTAGCTTTGTACGTTGAAAGACTAAATAACTCTTGCAGAGTCAAAATGTAGTCAATCAATATTTCACAAGAGTTGGCAATTATAGACTGAATGTTTGAGTAAATACTGTATGTGTGTGTGTTTGCATTGCTGGGTCTGAACAAGGAAGGTGCGTTACAGGCTTGACACAGACAAGTTAATTGAGTTTGGAGAAGAGACCATAGGCCGTATGTTTACAAACGCACTCTTAAGATGAACTGTTATAGGAAAGGAAACATGCCTGCCAGGGATCAGACATTTGGATAGACATAAACAGTTTATTTAGAAAGCTTCCACTTTGGCCAAAGTGCTTTATATTGACAGCTGTTATAGTCTGAAATTGAATGCAATCTGGCGTCGTTGACGCATAATGTGTCCGTGGAGTTTTTAAATCAACATCAAGATTTTTTGTTAACATTTATATGAATCTACAAGGGAATGTGTGTATTTATTCTGAATACTGAATCACCGTTTTGCTGAAACCAGTTCATTTTAAATGGTCCTTCATTGTGACAAATGATTTTTTTTAAACTACAAATTGATTTTGTATATTTATTACCATATAACATGTAATCTTCCCATAAATACATTGCCATATAAATATTTTTTTTTGTCATACAGGGTCAACAAAGGGACATTATAAGCATAGCATGTACAACAACTGTGAACTTAAAGGAGTAGTTCACTTTTAAAAAAAACTTTGCTGATAATTTACTCACCCCCATGTCATCCAAGATGTCCACGTCTTTCTTTCTTTAGTCGAAAAGAAATTAAGGTTTTTGATGAAAACATTCCAGGATTTTTTCTTAATTTTAAGGCAACCAGGTTACTTATTTTTTTAAGTTAAACCAACAATATTTTTTTTTACAGTGACGGGCTTTAAACGACACCAGACGATCAATAAAGGTCTTATCTAGCAAAAAGATCAGCCATTTAAAAATGACTCGAAAAAAGATTTGTTAATTTTGATGAACAAGTTCAAACAGGAGAGTCACGAACGCGCATCACAGAACAGAGAAAAGGCAAGCAATTTAGCTTATAAAACGTAAACTTTTTTAATTTATTTTTTAAATGACCAATTGTTTTGCTAGATAAGACCCTTATTCATCGTCTGGTGTCGTTTAAAGCCGTTTGAAACTGCACTGAAACTCTCATTTGGACCTTGAACCGTTTGGTTCCCAATGAAGTCCATTATATGGAGAAAATGCTGGAATGTTTTCATCAAAAACCTTAATTTCTTTTCGACTGAAGAAAGAAAGACATGGACATCTTGGATGATGTGGGGTGAGTAAATCATCAGCAAAAGTTTCTTTTAAAAGTGAACTACTCCTTTAAGGTGTCTGATAATGTTACATGTTGGCGTATATACTATAAATGCTGTTCTTTTGAAATTTCCATCATTATTATTATTAAATCAATGAATATAACATTATCAGACATAATGGATAAATTAAGCTGGTACTGAATAGTTGTCATTTTCTGATGTAGTCCAGATGCTGATCTGCCACACCATTGCCATTAAGTCTCACCCGCTCAGTCCCCGTCCCTTTAACCGGGACACAGATGTCATCTCGCGAATGAGATGGGCCCCAAAGATTTTGCCGGCGGCATCAAAACAAATTAACCTTCAGGATATTTCTTCGATCCAGGATATGCACGCAGAGCCTTCACCCCTTAAGGTCTTCCACCCTCCTTCATGTGACCAAATGTAATCTTTCGCATTTCATTTGCACGCACATTATTATTTATATCAGGCAGATTTACTGTGGGCGATGGCACAGATTGGATTCTGGTCAAGGGCTCGGGCAGGTTGTGGTGGGGGGTGTTGGGAAGAGGCTCAGGTAATTATAATGGAAATGAATGTGGGTCTGGGATGAGGCAGAGGCCCGGCTGCTGGGAGGGCTTTATTAAATATGGAACCGCTGTGATCTGATCAGGGCCCCGAGGATATTGACCGCCTCGGGAGGAGATAACGGTAAAGAGGGCAGGGGAAACGACAAGCTGATGGATGTATTATTTGTGTAAAGGTCTGATCGACGAGGCGGGTGATCCGTTTACGGAGGAGGCATCAGCACGTTCAAATCTCATCTCCCCCACCCCCCACCTTCCCGTGGCACCCCCCTCCGTACCCCCGCCTTTGCCTCGCTGCTCTGTACAGAAGGCCACAGGTGATCATCAAGAGCCAGGCGGCCTGCATTACCTTTATGAATAGAATATGAATGTGAAGCTCTGGCTTTGCAAAACTGACGTCTCCGCTTCTTCCAGGGGTGACGCTGTGCGACGAGGGTCAGGGGACTTATCCTAACAGGTCGTACCCTGATCTGATTTAATCTTTTATTGATTTTTGCTTGGTACAAGGTTATTCTGCATTAAAATTTATTGGTAACACACTACAATATGGTTTCATTTGTTAAGTAGTTAAAAGTAAACACGAACTAACTATGAGCAATCAACGCATTCTCATCCTAGGGTGTCATATAGGTGACGCTTTTGAAATTGCGTCTAAATCTGACGCACATGTCACCCTTTCGCGTCAATATAATGCCTGGTTCAGATTACACGATTTTAGCCCGATTTTGTCACGAATCCGTTTTAACGTCAGGGTGTCGTGGGGATTCGTAAACGACAATGGGCGTCGGACGCAAGATTAGAGTCGTATCATCTCTAGGGCCCTATAAAATCCGTTTTATTTTTTCCCAAATTCCATTATTTTTTCCCAATTCGTTTTTTCCATTTTAATTTTTGCAAATTCCGTTTTTTCTGTTTACATTTTTGGGAATTCATTTTTTTTACCATTTACTGTTATTTTAGTTGTAAAAAGAGTGTGCTTTTTATTCCGTGATCGCAGAAATTATAGGGCCCTACATCTCATATAGTGTGTCATAGTGGGCGACAACCTATGTCGCGTCTGCGATGCTTCACGACAAAAAACTAGCACGTTAATTTTTTTTCAACGGTCGTCCACGACGGTTTCGTCAGGAGCACAGAAGCTTTCCGTACACAACTTTCAAAAATGGCGAAACGAAGAGAGACGACTGTGTTTACGTTAAAATTAAAAGTAAAAATATATAAGAAAACAATATTTTATCTCAAGTTCTCTTTTGAGGATTGACAGCCCATACTGTCCTCTCCGAGCAATCCAGGAACATGTCCATTGTCGGGTTTTCTTTCTTTTTTTACTTTTTTCTGAACACAGGACAGCCAACACAACACTCACCGCTTCATCCATTGTTTGTTTACATTCGTTTCCGGAAGTCACTCGCTACTAGTTTCGCTTTCTTGATGACATTACGCACACTGTTAATGCGTGCTGATGACTGGTCAGGAAGCAACATGTAGTCTGACATGTGTCTTGTCCACAACACAACAAGATTGTACAAGTCAAAATCACATAATCTGACACAGTGACTATCGTAACAGCCAAAAAAAAATTGTGTAATCTGAACCCGGCATAACATGCTTCAGTAATGGGTAGGTTTAAGTCTGGGGTAGTGTTAGGGTTAGACCACTAGGAGGCGCCTTCTGGTCAATATATATCTGCGTTTCATATTGACGCTAAAGGGTGCCATGTGCGTCGGATGTAGACGCAATTTCAAAAATTGCCTTGGGATGAAACCGGGCTGGAGCAATATATTTTTACATCATCTCTTAACCTTAATGTTAGTTAAACAATAATTATTGTTCATTGTTTGTTCATGTTATTTCAAAGTGCATAACCTAATGTTAACAGATGCAACTTTTACATTTTAATAATGTAGAAAGTAAAAATTAACATTAACGAGTTTAAATCATGCTGTATAAGTATTGTTGATTGTTAGTTCATGTTAAATAATATAGTTAACTACTGAAACCTTATTGTAAAGTGTTGCCATTTAATTTTTTTTATCATATTCAAGTTTGTATTTTCCATACTTGTCGTATGTCTGAAAAAAATTTCTTTAACCCACTGCAACCAATCCATAACTTTTATTACGCTAAACCCTGCATTCAATTTGATATTAAAATTTACACTCTAAAAATGCTGAGTTGTTTCAACCCAAATTTGTGCCAAATATGGACAAACCCAACCGTCGGGGTAAAATTTCCATATTTGACCCAAATTTGGGTTGAAACACCCCAGCATTTTTTAGAGTGTACAGTTTATATTCTGTGTAATAACCAGATATTTTAGTTACCTTGTAGCTTGCATAAAATGGGTGCTGCGGGACACAAAATGATTAAGGTTCTAAGCTGCAGACGCTTTGAGGACTCCATTACGGTCAGGCTCATTATGGTTATGAAAATGTCACAGGTACAGAAATTATCATTAAGATTCAGTAAAGTCAAACATGTTCTTCTTTTTGAACAAATACTCCTGCTGTTGCTCCCTGGAATTCAAGCAAGAGCCAGACTTAAAAAGGAAAAATGTATTCCCAGCTCAGCATAGTGTGTCGGGCAGACACAGGTCAAGCACTCATATTAATAAAACCCAAAGGGCTCTTGGCACCTCTCCTCTCCTACTCCACCCCAAGGCCAGAGCAGCAATGTTCGTGCAAGTGGGAGAGCAGAATATCTTTGCTAAATCTGATCTTGTTAAAGGCCACATTAAATATTGATCAACCCTGAAGATACTCAAGGAGTCTAGTTCTGCAGTCTGCCGGTGCGCTCGTGCCAGAGCCGGCGTAAGTAATGATCAGATGTGATGGGCCAGTTTCGGATCCTGCGTGGAAGTCTGAGGAGAGGAATTGCAATGAAGATAACAGTCAAATTACAACAATGCATGCTGAAAACCGGATACCAACCCTTTCTGGGCCACTTCACGAGGAACACTGAACAGCTTAGTAGTCTTTATTTCAATGTAATGGTTTTGCTTAGTTTTTAATTAACTTCTATATTAAGAATATCTATAAAAGGAATATTCCAGGTTCAGTTAAGATCAATCAACGTCATTTGCAGCATAATTAACTGCATAATTACCACAAAAAGACCTTTTGCACTATTCCTTTGTCCCTAAAAACTTGTATTATCTGGTCCCTATTCACACTTGTAGTTTGGTTCTCCTGGTTCTTTTGGTACAGACCAAAAAAGAAAATTCTACTTTTATTCCTGGTTCGCTTAGCACTCCCTCTGTCGTTTTAACACCGAATCTAAAGATACAAAAAATATAAAATCCGAATATCCAAAGCAATGCTGTGTGCTGGGCTAATTCTGAGTACATATGATGGAAATAAGAACTTGTGAAGAGCTTCTAAAATATGTAAAGGAGTCAAAACAGTGGCAGGAATCCCTCCGAAGATCTTCTGCGAGGAGACAGTTTTAATGCCTGTATCGAACTGGGATGGGAAACATCACGACTATGACCAGAATTAATAGGTATGTGTGAGCAGTCTGTCCTTTTTAGTGTGACATCTTGTGACATCATGTCCTGTTTTTGGTTTTTCTACAGGTCTTTGGTCCGTGTTGCGGTTATATTTCATTCAAACAGCACAAGTGTTCGTTTGGAAGCAGATGGAGACAAGTGTGAACACAACCTTACTTCAATGTAAGTCAATTGGATCAATATTTGGTGTACAATTGAAGCTTTTAATGTCATTAATGCATTTACATGAATTGTTCTGTTAACTTGTTTTTTATTTGAGCTGAATTTTTCTCATTTTGATGGGTTTTGAGGTCATGGCAACAAGGTTTTAAAATTGGATGCAACTTTGCACAGATAACTTTAGTACCGTGATTGTTAATGCTATAACAGCAATAAAACAGTGAGTACTTGTAACGTCTACAGATTGACCCCCTTTACTTCCATTAGAAGTGCCTCACCGTAATCCAGATTTTTGCTCTTTGTTTTAAGAAAAGGAGAGACGATTTTTGATTTTTTTTTTTTCTGTCAATTGAGCTCTATTTGTATTGAACCCAGAAAATTCCTTCAAGCGATTACTGGTTTTGTAAGTTGAATGAAAAGCTTCTGAGCTTTAAATCAATCCTCCCACTCATAAAAACTTCTTAAAACATGTTTTGTTCAAAGATAAGAAAGAACAAGTTCAAGCTCAGAACTCATTTCCTCTTGTAACAGTACAACACACTGATTTTCTTGCTTGTAATACCATTGAAGCCCAATATATGAATCCAGCCACCCACATATGTATGTAATTTGCCCCATATAGCTGGCTTAGCAGAGTAAGCTCCTCATCAGGCTAATGGGAGTCTGGGCCCTCAAGCACCTCCAAAGAGCAATCAGAGGGAGATGAACACCACACTTTAGCTTCCCTAATGAAGGAAACAATTCTCTCAAGTGAGCCCAAAATTAGTTTATGTTCAGTGTGTGAAAAAGAGAGCTTTTTTTCCCAGGTAGCCACTGTCACCGAACCTGCTTCCACACCTGGTGATAAACACTCGAGACGCTAAGAGAAGTATGAGGAGAGAGAGTGGAGAAAAGCACTCTAAAAATACCTGAAAAGTCCTCCTCAGAGTTGCAGCTGTGAGTGAGTTCGTCGTGAAGCTGCACATTTTTCCAGACTCATTTATCACAGTCAGCGCTGAGAAGGCGACGGAGGCCATGTTGTGTCTGTTGTATTAGCAAACACACCTGGTGTCGCACCTTCCCTCGATCGCTTTGTCCTTTGTTCTTTCTAAATGAGAAAAATATGTTAAAAGACAGAGATCTGGCGCTGTATTTCTGATATAATAAGATCTTTTTGTGTCAGACGGTAATGTTAAGTCATAGTGTTATGCAATGTTTGGCAAGTACTAAAAATTATCATCTCACACAAATAATTATGCAAATCACATGTATGCATTTTTTCAAGTTTTGATTTTTTTTTTTTAAATAACACCTTAAAATGAGGCACTCTTAAAAATAAGAGTTTTTCATTAGTGTGAAAAACATTTTAATAACCTATGGAACATTTTTTTTCTACTGTAAAGACCTTTTGTACAATGGAAATGTTCCAACTAATAATCATTTGAAAGCTTAGAATCTCTAGTTTTCATATTTGGTGATTGATTTTCAAAATATATTACAGAGGAGCCGTAATTTATCAATTTGCAACAATAATATTTTCATACTCTAAGGCGTGTTTAGACCTTTATTTTGAAATTGTGACGAACATGGAAAATCATGAAAGAAGAGTAGAAACCAGTTTGTTTTCATGCCAAGAGTTCAAAAGCCTCCATTCAATTATTTGTAGAAAAAAAAGTTCTGATTTTTTTTTAAATATAAAGAAAAAAATTATAGATTCACCATTTGAGATGTGGCAGGAAGCTATAGCGCACATACTTGTTTTTTAATGTTTTTTTGGAGGTTTAATTCATATCAAAATCTCCCAAACTTCTCATATTACTTCTAAATAGGATGTCTACTTCATAAATTGTATGAAAATTGTGGAAATAATTGTTCATATCACTCAAAACACATGTGGAAATGGAGGCGCCCTTATATGGGCAGTAATGGAGTCTGGTTGTGCCCTAGTGAAAAAGTTTGGTACTGCGCCAAACAAAATCTTACTGAAAGCTCATTTTTGAGATATCAACCGAAAATTTGAAACACAACTTATTCAGATTTTTGGCTTTGGGGTTTGGGGTCGCCCAGGTTTTGAAAATATATATTTTATATAAAATATGAATAATTCTTTTTTTTGTAATGTACATTTGTCAGGATTCAGGACCAGGAGACAGAGGTAAGTGATGAACTCAAACTTTGTTTATTTAAAACACAAGATAAGTTTTCAAGGTTTTAGGTGCTCAGAAGTGCTCGTGGAAGAGGATGCATGGCAGGAACGTATCCAGGTGAGGAATTCCTCTTCTTTGTTCAGAAACGTGAGTGAATAACTTGGATCAATAACTTTCCTTTCTCTTTTCACAGATCGTCTATGGACTGACGGGATTCAAGAAGGGTTCCAGGTGAGTAGATCCCTTATGTGCACTCGGTCGATGACTTAACCAGTTCAATGATACTTTCACTTTCTCTTGCAGAGCATTCGGAGAGAAACAGGACTCAAGGCCGATTCCAGGAAACTGGGAACGAGAGTCATGGAGCGGATCCTGGGAACATCAGAACAAGGACAACAAGGTTAGTAGTTTTCAGGTGAGTATACTTTACGTCCGTTGCTGCAGGATGACTCAGAGCGAGACAAGTGGAGACTGGGTGAGGGTCTTTCCTGTCGGAGGCTTGACGAAGACTGTGAGTGCATTGGGTGTTTTTATACTGGCTGGGAAGTTATCGCTGAGTGAAAACAGGTGCTGGTGATTAATATTCTGGGGATGGTGATCTTTGCGTGGTGGCTTGTGAGGATTCTGATTGGCTCCTGACAACATTTTCATAAACTCAAACTTATAATTTTTTTTCTGTTTCACATTCTTAATTTATTTCACTTCTACAAAAATCTGCCAAATGTCTTCCTTAAAACGGGACTAATCTTACGTCTACACTCACCGGCCACTTTATTAGGTACACCTGTCCAACTGCTCGTTAACACTTAATTTCTAAGCAGCCAATCACATGGCGGCAACTCAGTGCATTTAGGCATGTAGACATGGTCAAGACAATCTCCTGCAGTTCAAACCTGGTCTGAGTATTTCAGAAACTGCTAATCTACTGGGATTTTCACGCACAACCATCTCTAGGGTTTACAGAGAATGGTCCGAAAAGAAAAAAACATTCAGTGAGCGGCAGTTCTGTGGGCGGAAATGCCTTGTTGATGCCAGAGGTCAGAGGAGAATGGCCAGACTGGTTCGAGCTGATAGAAGGGCAACAGTGACTCAAATAACCACCCGTTACAACCAAGGTGGGCAGAAGAGCATCTCTGAATGCACAGTACGTCGAACTTTGAGGCAGATGGGCTACAGCAGCAGAAGACCACACCGGGTGCCACTCCTTTCAGCTAAGAACAGGAAACTGAGGCTACAATTTGCACAAGCTCATCGAAATTGGACAATAGAAGATTGGAAAAATGTTGCCTGGTCTGATGAGTCTCGATTTCTGCTGCGACATTCGGATGGTAGGGTCAGAATTTGGCGTCTACAACATGAAAGCATGGATCCATCCTGCCTTGTATCAACGGTTCAGGCTGGTGGTGGTGGTGTCATGGTGTGGGGAATATTTTCTTGGCACTCTTTGGGCCCCTTGGTACCAATTGAGCATCGCTGCAACGCCACAGTATTGTTGCTGACCATGTCCATCCCTTTATGACCACAATGTACCCAACTTCTGATGGCTACTTTCAGCAGGATAATGCGCCATGTCATAAAGCTGGAATCATCTCAGACTGGTTTCTTGAACATGACAATGAGTTCGCTGTACTCAAATGGCCTCCACAGTCACCAGATCTCAATCCAATAGAGCATCTTTGGGATGTGGTGGAACGGGAGATTCGCATCATGGATGTGCAGCCGACAAATCTGCGGCAACTGTGTGATGCCATCATGTCAATATGGACCAAACTCCCTGAGGAATGCTTCCAGCACCTTGTTGAATCTATGCCACGAAGAATTGAGGCAGTTCTGAAGGCAAAAGGGGGTCCAACCCGTTACTAGCATGGGGTACCTAATAAAGTGGCCGGTGAGTGTATATTCCAAAGCATTCTTGAATTACGACCATTTAAGTTTGAAATGTGCATTTTCATCTATATTCAAAAAAGGGGGGTGACACTTATTTGGTTAATGGAGCCATAGATTCCAATAAAGAACCTTTATTTTTAAGAGGAAAAGGATAAAAAGGTAATTAATTTTGTTTAATTGTTATACATCTTAAAATGCATACATTTATATTACTAATTAATAATTTTGCTAAACAACCATTTTTAGAACCATATTGAGGTCATATACTAAAACTTTTGAACTGCCCACATTTGGTATTAAAGTACTTGTTATGAGTGTGTGTGTGTGTGTGGAGGGTTTGAAAACTGCGACCAAAAAGCTGTTCATCTTCTCTCACACACAAACGTTCCTATTCATCACTCTACTTTGCCTGTCCTATCAGGTGGGACATATGTCATTCATCATTTCCATGGCAACTGTCTCTCCGCTGGACAGCTTTGCAATCAGCAACCCATCAGACCTTCAACGTGCCTCGGCCTCTTTTGTCCCCGTCTGCTAGCCATCATAGCGCGAGTAAGATTATCACAGACAACCTCAACTCTGCACCAGTGCCGAGAAGAGAAAGGAGGAGGCGGTTACTCTTTTATTCATTTCTCTTTCATACTTTATCCGTTCTGCCCACGACAAGCCTTATCCTGTCTTCTTTTGCCTCTCTGCACTGAAGGCAGAGCGGCTGAACGTGTGATATGTCAAGACAGGGCCGGCTCTTTGACTGCAGACACTGACAGCCAAATACAAAGGCCTTCCTGCATTATCTGACAATAAATCTGGGAGATTTAAGGCTTGACATCAACAGCACTTAAAGGAGAATTATAACAAAGCAAGGACGTAGACATGAAAAATGGAAAAACACGCAAGCCGATCTGTACAGAGAGCGTGGAATCACAAAAGTGTTTAAAGGGAAATCCTGTAGATCTGGACTAACAATGTTCACATTGATTTAAGCCTATTCAATACTTTGCTGGAAAATGTTTATTGATTATTACCACCATAATTCTTAACATTAACCTTTAAATCTGTTTTCTTTGTTGGAAAGGGACATATTTAAGTACTCTTTTTTTCAATATTCAAAAGATTTAAGCTAACATAACATTTTATTGGCCCAAAATTTGAACGTATGCCCTTGCAACGTAACACGAGTCGTCCATGTTTCTGCCTGCAGTTGATTTGTCAACTTTTAAAAGTACATTAGTATACAGATGAACTCAAAAACTAGACATATGGGATGTTGGATTTACTTTATTTTGTTTTCAGGTGGTATTTTATAAATGGAGTTGCATTGACTAAATGAATTTAAGTAAACCAGGATAAAAAATCTCTGAGTAAATGCAAACTGTTAGGATTTTGTTATTGTAATGTGTTGCATACAAGTTTCTTTTTTTAACTTGACGTTATAATGATACTAACAACAATTCATTATGTCTCCACAGGTTGAACAGTTCAACTTTTTTACAGTATAATATTATCATCACTACTGTGTACAAGGGCATTATTCCACACAGTGACCGAATGAGCACCCCTGCTGGCCGCACTAGCTCACCATGATCAACCCTGCTTAGCTCCAGTGTGTGTGCAGGTAAAAGCTCATAGAATATAAGCTCTCCTTGTGGTATACACCCCATGCCCATAAACATAAAATAAAACATTACATCAAATCAATATAAATTGTGATGAAAGCAAGTCATTCAATGCACTTTTGTCAACAGGATTAGTGTTTGTTTTTTTTTTTTTGTCACATGTATCTGTTTAACTTCAGGGACAGTATGAGTTGACAATCTAGCCTCCATCCCCACCTCTAGATATTTATCATGAGATTTTAAAGTATTGTTCCAAAGTAGAAAATATTATACAGTTTATACACAAATTTGCATGGAGCCCTTAAAGGAAAATAGCAGATGAAAATATATTGCCAACGTCTGGCAAAACTTCTGCATTTCCCCAGAAACTTTGGTTGCTTGCAAAGAACTCAAAAATTTTGCAAGCGGATGCAAAGTTTCTTGGGGAACACAAAGCGTTGGTGAGAGAATGCAAAAGCATTGACATAATTGTTCCTCCTATCACATATTTGATTTTTTTTTCAATCACCATGTCGCTTGAGGGACTCCATGATTTTTGTCCTTTGCAGTGTGTTTCAAGCATGCACTGGGGAATGAATAATTGAATTAGGTTGGCAGCCGGTGTTTTATAAGTACTATTTTTTTCTGCACTGTAGCTTTTGTTAAAGGGATATCTGTCCACTTTTTTGGGGAAATTGGCTCATTTACCAGACTCCCAGAGTTAAACTGTTGAGTTTTACCTTTTTGAATCCATTCAGCCGATCTTCGGTTCTGGCGGTACCACTTTAGCATAGCTTAGCATACATCATTTGAAGTCCACCAGACCGTTAGCATTCCTCCCACCAAAAAATGAGAGTATAGTTCCTAAAGTCATATCAGCCTCAATATTTTTCGCAACTTTACAACTTGACGTCTTCTATAGTGCACAATTGTAGCTATAGAGAAGAGTAAAGTTGTAAAGTTGCGAATTTTCTAATGCTGAAACGACTTTGGTAACTATTTTCTTATTTTTGGGAGAGAATGCTAAATGGTCTGGATGCGACTTCAATGATGTATGCTAAGCTATGCTAAAGTGGCTACCGCCAGAACTGAAGATCGGCTGAATGGATTCAAAAAAGGTACAAACTCAACAGTTAAGTTTCTGGGGAGTTGTAAAATGAGCCTATTTCCACAGCTCTAAAAAATGCTGGGTTGTTTTAACCCAATTTTGGGTAAAATATGGACAAACCCAGCCTTTGGGTTAAAAATGTAATTTAAAAATGTAACCCAATGGTTGGGTTTGTCCATATTTTACCTAAAATTGGGTTAAAACAACCCATATTTTCAGAGTGCAAAAAAAGTGAGAGTATCCCTTTAAAGGTAGCCTAATTAAATTTTTTCATATTTTTAATCCAGCAGAAATTACTGGGAATTTTCATTCAGTCCAGCATTTAGAAGATCTCCCTCGCAACTTAGTTTTTTCTTTGAGAATTGTAGTTGATTTTCAGATCAATTCTGTGGCAATGCCAGGAACAAAAAGGAGAAGAGCACTTCCACTGAAATTCCCAAGCCTCCGGAAGAAAGTGTGTCTGGCCATCATCCAATCTCCCACTGTCCTTGAAGGATTGATCCGAAGTGCTGAACTGTGGATGAGAGACGTGATGAAGAGGCCGGATGACAGACGGAAGAGAATAGATCCAGATGAGGATGCATTATTTATTTAAAGCCATAATTAATACGAGGGGCTTTATCACCGTCCCCGCTTGGACGGTTTCACATTTTAATGTTATTCATGGGGGATGAGAGAGAATTTCAAATCTCCTTCCCTTATTACTGCAGCAAGAAAGTGTCACATTACTTCAGGGGTGATTACACAGCTGCCCGAGCCCAACTGTACACGAATACCTGTATTTGCAAACACTCCAGTTTTTGAGAGCCGAGAGCCGTAATCGCCTCTTCTGTCGGAAGACAAGTGACGGAGTCAAATTACTCCTCAAGGTTATTTCCCTCTTCCTCTTTAGCGATGCAAACTTTTCACATGAGCACTCAGGTCTACAGACGGAGAAAATGGACATGAGAGAGAGAGGGGGAGAGAGGAGAAACTGAAAGATGCCACAGGCCCATCAGAAAATAAATAGTATTTCAGGGCATTCGCTAGCTTAGCCCCAAACAATCTCATCTGCAGACGGAGGACGAGCAGGAGACGAATACTAAAGATTCTCATTATGCAGCTCTCCGAGTGTCTTCAGCTCAATCCTCCACCCCAGACAGCACGAAGAATCACTCCTGACAAACATTAATATAGAATGAACATTGAAGGATGCATTCCCGGAAAAGCCTGCAGAGCCGGGTCGGGCCTGAAGATTGGGCGATTGTAGCCTGTTATCTGACATCTTGCAGGGGCAAAATGTTGCAGAGAATTCCAGGGTGGGGGTTGTCATATCGCTTCGACCGCTTACGTTTTGGCAGGCGGCCGTCAAGAGGAAACGATGCCCAGAAAAATAGCGTTCACCGCATATGTCGGGCTCTTTCAACCGTCCCCCTGGGCGAAGATGGGGCCATGGAAAGATGTCCTCTACATTCATACTTGAGTAGGCTAAGACACTGAATACAAATCATTATTAAGGAGAAGTAGAACTTTTCAGGGACGATCGCTGTCGTTCTCCTTGGTAGGTGTCAGTAATTGGCGCGCTCCAATTGGACTAGCCTCAGGTGTTTGTCTATTTTTACTGTAACGTTTTTAATGGAAAAGTAGGTTTCATTGATATTCAATAAGTCACACTGAAAATTACGGGAGAAGACCTGGCTCAAGTTCTCCTCTACGCGGTCAAGATGTGCCGGATGAGTTACACGTCCACAGGGAAAAGTTTTATGTAGTAATTAAGAAGTAATTCAATGAGATTTTGATGCTCTCTAAAGGAACTTTTCAAATCTGTTTTTTTTTACTAAATGCAATGCAAAAAATAACTTAGTTCAAGCATGAAGTTGAGAATATTGTATGTTTATCATGATAAATAGGACTTGTGGATGCAGTGGATGCAGACCTGTAACATACCTTCTTCACATACTTTTGGTGAGCATGCATTTAGTTCTACATTTGTTGGGTTGTTTGAAATTGAAAATATTTCCGTACTTATAAATGTTATTCAGTTGACTGTTATTAGATTATTCGATGTTATGTTACAAAGATAATTTGGTAACACTTCAGAATACGGTTCCTTTGTTAATGAATAACTACACAAGAACCAATGAGTAACACAATATTAACAATCTAGTAACTACTATTAACTAAAAGAAACTCGGTCCCACTTTATATTAAGTGGCTGCAAGTACTATGTACTTACACTGAAATTAATAATTTGATACAATGGACTTATTGTGCACATACATGTTTTTACATTGTACTTATATTTAAAAAATACCAGCATGTAATTACAGCTGCACTGATAAAAATGTAAGATGTAAATGTAATATAAAAAAGTAAATACTACAGAAAAATGTCATGTAATTTACATGAAAAAAGTTAGTTCAGGCAAGGATTTAAAAAATAAGTAAATTCTACAGTAGAACTCAATTTAATCGTGTAGAAATGAAAGTGTAAATATCAACATTATAAAATTAAGTAAAATTACTCATTTTTTCTGTATACTGGTGTTCCCATCATGCACTGGTCCATGAATAATTAATGAGGTTGATTTTTCACTGTTTTCCAGCTGTATTTACACTATTTTATCATTACTTTTGTTGTTAGGATTAGTTTTTTTGACATGTGTGACATGTGGAGTTAATTTTCTACTTAAAATGACACATTCAAACACAAAAACGATCTATCAAATGTTACCGTCATTGTGTATTGTCTACCAAGTATTGAGATCAAAGTGAAGAAGTGATGAGACACACTTCAAGTATTGATTACTTAAACAGTGTGGTCTAATTCAATGGTATATTGTTTGAGTGAAATGTTGTACTAAGAAAAATTTCAATTAAATAGAATAAATACTACTTAATCTTTAATTACCTAAATAAAAAAAATACTTAATTTCTAATGTTACTTTTACTTAACTTAGTTAAGTATAGTTTACTTAATTATATGTGTGACATTTACTCAAAAAATATCAGTGAAAAAATTAAGTAAATTTTACTTATTGTTTATGTAATTGTATGTAATTTATGTTTATGTAATTATGAATTTATGTAATTACATTTGTAATTACACAGTTGACCCTCCCTACACAATAACCTACCCTTAAACCGACCCATACCACCACACCTGTCCCTAACCTTACCCGTATCACACCTCAATAGCAGCAAAAGTGTTTTACAATACAACAGGACCACAATAATATGTTGTACTTATTTTTCGATGTAAGTACATAGTACTTAAAGCCACTTAATATAAAGTGGGACCAGAAACTCTTATTAACGAATTCAGTAAGTAATAGCTCACAGATGAAAGTGTGACTACATACTTCTGTGGGAATTAATAATTATTTGGATCTGTATTATAAAGTGAAGATCATGGGAACTAACTAGTAATGACTCAAGTGTTACTAAAGACATTTTCTAAAAGTATAATAAAGTTCACCAAAAATCTCAAATGCTTGAAATGACTTTAGTGTTTGGTTGCACAAATATGACTAGATCATGTAGTAACACTTTAGTCATTACTAGTTCATTCCAATAATCTTCACTTAATAATACAAATCCAAATAATTAGTAATTCCCACACAAGTATGTAGTAACACTTTCATCTGCGCACTATTACTTACTAATTTTTTAATAATAGTTACTAGATTGTTAATAAACTTTTCCAGTAGTTCTCTGTGGAAGTATGAAAAAAAGTAGTTATTGATTAATTTTTAGTGAACTAATGTATCTGTGTGCTATTACATACCAGTTCGTTAATCAGAGTTTATTGTTAGTTAATAATAGTTACTAGATTGTTAATATTGTGTTACTCATTGGTTCTTGTGTAGTTATTCATTAATGAAGGAACCGTATTCTAAAGTGTTACCGTAGATTTTACTTTATTGATTTATAACTTTGAAATTTACCACAAAAAAAACAGAAAGTTTAAGTAAATCTTTTTTTTTTTTTTTAAAGCTCACCCAAGAACAAAATGCATACTGAGCATAAACAACTCAGCAAATATAGTGGGAGAAGAAGATCTTAAAGGATGGTACGTTGAAGAACACGAGGTTAGATTTCACCTGGTTTATTTTTAGTAAACGACTGGCTTATGGCAGCAGGTGCTCTCTTACTTCTGCTTATGGCATCAATATAAATGAGGGATAATTACTTTTGTTACAATTAAATTAGACTCAGCAAAACAACATAATGGCAATTTGTTATGCTCTGGTGAGCAATAACAAACCAATCATAATTAACGGCTCTGGTTGACGAAGCGACTCTCATTGGGCAACAAACACAATCGGATTCCCTAAACTAAATGTACCAGCCAAAATTTTTAAGTGAAAGTCTGAAAATCATATCAAAAGAATCAGGCGTAATAATAGTTATTATTCACGCGCATCCAAATGAGTGTGTTGAAGGGTTAGAAAGGTGTCTGTCGTGTCAATAACACAAGTTGTCCTCTCAGAACTGAGAGTGACTCCACAAAAGCTTCTTTCAAAAGTCTGAAGCAGAGATGTTCATTTTTTGCATTAAAATGTGTAGATGTCACATGCTTTGGTCTCCCATTAGAGCTCTTCCTGTCCTTGAAGGATTAAAAAAAGAAGATGACAAGGGAGGGAAAATGCCTTGAACAGCTCCTGTCAGGGAGAAAAAGCCTTTGTGGTATCAGCCGAATGACACCACGCTTGGCGGCAGCCTGTTGAATTCAGTTTCCATTTATCCCTTTACACCTCTTGCCCCTCCAAAGCCTGGCTCAGACTTCATAGCCTGAGGACATGGAATCATGTAAGAGGGCTCGCCCGTGGCTGCGTCTCTGATCTCAGATCAGTCTGGGCTCACCTGCACCTTTGGGGTTAGGGTATGGCAGAACTCACAGACCCTGTAGGGGCTCAAAACAGGTTGTGAATCACAACCACAGAAGGCCTCGACCACACCAATCGCTGACTCCTGTCACTGTGTGATCTGTTTACGCTGAACGAGTGTACAAAAAAGTAGTACTGGTTGTGTAGTATTCACTTTATAAACAATTTCACTTGGGAAAGTGCTATTAAATTTCACATATAATGACTAAGACAGCAAGTAACGCATTGAATGAAGTGTGAGATTTTGAAGTAGAAAGACTGAGATG
Organism: Hybognathus amarus; assembly: GCA_030378365.1. Classification (NCBI taxonomy): domain Eukaryota; kingdom Metazoa; phylum Chordata; class Actinopteri; order Cypriniformes; family Leuciscidae; genus Hybognathus; species Hybognathus amarus. The sequence goes on along the minus strand of JAQIUQ010002969.1, from coordinate 24,038 downwards.
GTCATTTCTTGTAGCACATACTCCAAAAATCTGAACTGTATACATGATGATCTAAACGGAAAGGATGAGGCATGTTATGACATGAATGCACCACATGGGTGCAGATTTGGGCTCCCTTTTATCTCCCAGGTTTTGAATTGTGAGCTTTCGGCTTTGATTTTGTTTTGTTTTTTTGAAAGCAGAGCTTATGTCAAATACTTTCATATGCAATTTAGGCTTGTTAGAAAACCATTTCACAAGGATTAATTATCAAAAATTATTTAGAATTGTATCATGTGAAAGGTTAGCTCTAGGTGACAGAAGAGAGGAAACAGACCTGAGGCAATGCAGACGGGCAGCTGCGTGTGGCCGTGCATTTCAATGCCATGTGAAAATGAACTCGCCCGCAGAGCAAATTGCATTGACCTGGATCGCACGTGTTGACATGGGAAGAGGCAGAACTCCGCGGGAGAGCCTTAACCCTTTGCCTGGTCAACTGAGATGCCTGACAGATTAAACTGAGGCTTTTAGGTGAACTAAACTGGCCTAAATACTGTATTTTTCATGTCTTTCTTATGACTTTAGACAGGCTATTGTATATCCCGACAGCACAACTGTGATATAAACAGCAGCATGTGAAAGGCAGCACTGGAGTTCTTTTGTGTTTCAGTTGGTTAACAGGTTCATTCTTTCATTTCTAAATGTTTGTTTTTTTTTTCCTTTTTATTTAAAAAGCTCAAATTTAGATCCATTTTCTCTATTATTACAAGCAATGTGAGACTGTAAATAAATTGGTAAATGGTTCAGAATTTAGTATTTTTGAGATGGCTACATGCGCTTGTTTGGTTTTTGAGCTTTCTAAAGTGTCAATTGATGATCTTTGGTAAAAGATTTATATTATGTGTAATGCAAATGTTTGATAATATCTTACAAATAGTTTTTTATATTGTCATATATGACTAACAGTTATTAAAATACAATATATATGCATGGCTACCTGTAAATATGTAAAAAAAAGAATAATAATATAATGCATAAAGCATGTGCACAGCATGTCATTCAAGGGTGTAGAGATATTTTCAAGCTATTTTAAGGCATGACAGTTTTTTTTTAGTGATCAAATATTTGTTTTAAAGTAGTAGTTCACTTTTGAAAAAGCTTTTGCTGATAATTTACTCACCCCATGTCATCCAAGATGTCATTCTTTCTTCAGTTCGAAAAGAAATTAAGGTTTCTGATAAACATTCCAGCTTGTTTTCTACATATAATGCACTTCAGTGGGAACCAAATGGTTCAAGGTCCAAAAGCCAATTTCAGTACAAACTGCAAACTGTAAAAAAAAAAAAAAACCCTAAGTTTTAAGTTTTATCAAATGCTCGTTGCTGCTGTACTGCGAAGTATGTTCGTGACACTCCTGTTTGAACCTTGCCATTTGAGTCATTTTGATCATTCAATGAACGAAACAAACAAATTGACTCGGAAAAAGATTTGTTCATTTTGATGAATCAAGTTCGAACAGGAGAGTCACTGAACATCGCATTCTCAGAACAGAGCAAGGCAAGCATTTGAGCTTATAAAACTTAAAACTTTGTTATTTTTTATTTATTTTATTTTTTTAATGAGCTGATCGTTTCACTCGATAAGACCCTTATTCATCGTCTGGTTTTCGTTTAAAGTCCTTTGAACAGTTTGCAATTTGTACTGAAAGTGTCTTTTGGACCTTGAACCGTTTGGTAAAGAAAATAATAAAAAATAAAGTGCATTATATGGAAAATCCTGGAATGTTTTCATCAAAAACCTTAATTTCTTTTCTAATTGAAGAAAAGAAAGACATGGACATCTTGGATGACATGGGGGTGAGCAAATGCAGTGTAAAATGTACATTCTGAATAATTATACCTAGGTTTTTCCAACTTTTATTAACCCTGGTTTTATATTGTGATTGTTTAAAGGGGTGGTTGATTATGATTTCACTTTTCTAACTTTAGTTAGTGTGAAATGTTACTATGCTCAATGTTCAAAGGAAAGGAAGATACCAATATTTGCTTTTAAAGAAATCTTTTTTTTATGTTTTTTTTTCAGGACTAGTCTACAAGAAACGGCTGTACAAGAAACGGCTGGCTAAATGACATTCCTCCCGGCTTAGTGACATCACAAACCCTAAAATTTACATAAACCTGTCCCTGGGAACACACAGTTCATGTTGAGAAGAGGAATCGTTGTTGATTTGTGAGTATGCTCAAGCTGTCGCATCCATCTTTTCACACTGCAATACAGTAAGTAACTCAACGGCAATAGCATGCCACTCGTTATGCATCTTACAACAGTTCCCACACAGCGACTTTATATATCACGACAGAATATGCCAATCAAAGACTTAAAGATAGTTAACTCCACATTAGCTAACATAAATTCATCAACCATTCAGAAATCTTTTCGTATTCTACATGTTGTCACTTCTTTTGAGTCTCTCCATCATTGTCTGACTACAGTTTAAACATAAAACTAAAGGCGGAACAGTGTCTGACATTTAGTCCGTGAGGTAATCAGAGCTGAAAACACACCCTCTGTGCCGGAAGCAGCAGCTCATTTAGCATTTAAAGGGACATACACAAAAAAAAAAAAAAAAACATTTTTGCTCCCCCTCAAAAAGGGAAAATTTTAACATGCAGTAAAAAATAATCTGTGAGGTATTTTGAGCTAAAACTTCTGGGGACATCAGAGACTTATTTTACATCTTGTGAAAAGGGCATTATACCACCCCTTTTAAAAATACCAAAGCCCATATTGTGAACTTTGTGAGTAGACAGAATGGGGAAACATTTTAAAACTTGGCCCTCTTGGAGAGCATCATATTTTAGGTTAAACATTGTGAGCTGCCTGTATTTGTGCAGACCTCAGCAGAGAGAGGAAGACCAACTATGGTAATTCAGGTCTCTCAAGTAATATACCAGGCTAATTTAAACCATCAGGCATCTTTATGCAATTAATCAGTACAGCAGGCCTGCACTGCAAAGCAGACTGAAGTTTTTGTAGGCCAGGGATGAGCCTAAAGCCACAAAAATGCCCTTGACATATGCAGAGGGGAGAATCCCAGAGTTCCAGTGCTGAATAAACAAATAAATAAATAAATAAAACAACAAACAAGCAGGTCCCAATCGATACCTTGACCAGGGCAACTGGATGGCAGCCTTTCTTCTGAGCTCTGTGGCCGTGGAGAAGTAAAACAAACAGTGTTTGTGTAAAGGTCTTCAAACCCCAGCCGGCTCAACCTGCAATTGATTATGGTGATGGAGCACTCAAAGGGTTGCTTGGCCACCAGACAGAAGCAGTAGTGCACATCTAGTGTGTACAGATCATGTCTCATTATTGGGACATAACAAAGGAAAAGACATAGCCAGGGACACTTAAAAAACGGTTGTAATCTAATTTTTGCGACTTGGCGCAGTAATATCATCACTCGTGAAAAGTCCTCTCCCCTCCAGAGTGAAGATATTACTGCACCAAGTCATAAGATAAATATGTGCCGAGTCGAAGTGCTCCCAAGCACTTGCTGTGGTATTCCGCCATACAATATCCATTTTACACGCTTAGAAAAGCGCAATGTTTTATTGGTAACACTTTACAATAAGGTTCATTAGTTACTACATTAGTTAACATTAACAAAGAATGAACAATACTTCTTCAGCATTTGTTAATCATTGGTAATGTTATTTTCAACATTTACTAATACTTTATTAAAATCTTGTTAACATTAGTTAATGCACTGTGAACTAACATGAACAAACAATGAACAGCTAGATTTCTATTAACTAACGTTAACAATGAATAACAAATACAGTAACAAATGGTTAGTTCATGTTAGTTAATGCATTAACTAATGTTTAATAAATGAACCTTATTGTAAAGTGTTACCGTTTTATTTTTTGTGTCACCGTCCTTGGTCGAGTTACTGCACTCGTGTAACTGTATTTAAATAGGGAAACTAGAGCCTCTTTCACACAGATATTCCGGAAAATATCACGGATAATGTGACCCGGCATTTGTCCCGGGATTGTTTGATTTTGGTTCATTCACACTGCCAGTGATTTTCCGGGATCTGTGAGTGCTTTCACACACAACCCGTAAAAATCCGGGAAGACACATGACGTCAGGATGAGACGTATAAAGGCCAATTTATACTTCTGCGTAGGGTGCGCGCAGTAGGTACGGCGTAACATGCGGCACAGACGCGTCCCATACCGCATACCCTTCGCCGTAGCCTGACGCGCACCTCCTCAAAAATGTAACTACACGTTGCGACGACTTGGACCGCAAGATCGGTGATTGGTCGGCTTGGTAGCATCGCGTTTCCTCCTGACGCATTTCCGCACGTACCTTCTCACGCATTTCCACCTGATTTCCACACGTACCATCTCCTCCGACGTCTTCTCTCATTTCTGCCTTTCCTTTTTAGTAATTTCACTAAAATTAACTGTTTTTCCACCTCAGTAATCTCCAAGCCAACATGATCCGCTCTCTGTCAGTCGCTATTAGCCTCAGCCCGAGGAATCTAAACACAGTGAAACATTAAAACCCTCTGCCGCCAACTAGCGTTTCGGAGCAGTACTGCAGAGCAACCAAGACATGAACGCAGAAGTATAAATGCTCACAGACAACGTCGCCTACGTGTGTAGCCAACGCCGTACACTACAGCCGTACCCTCGACACAGAAGTATAAATTGGCCTTGACGGACGCGTCGGAAAAGAGTGTGTACACGCGCATACCGTTCCACAAAGCTGGTGAACGATCTCAGCTTCAGCCGATGATCATGAGGAGCTCCTGGCCTCTGCTTCGCTCCAGTTCGCAGGTATTTGTTCGTCCTTTCTTTTGTTGATGACGAACACAAACTTTCTTCTAAGAACAACAGAGTCGCGCGATGGCTTTTGTTCACACAACGCGCGTTCCGGGACTGATCCCGGCAATGTTACTAGGTCCCCAACCCGGGATCAGTCCCGGTATGATCCCGGGTCGTGTTTGCGTTCACACAGAATTTTTTTACAACTCATCTGTTTAAATTATATTTAAGCCTTAAAGTTCTGCATAATTAAGGGCGTGGCCACTTGAGTGACAGGTGGATTCTTGCCGCCGCTTTCACTGCTAGTCGTTTGTCTGCTGTCTGTTAGCGTCACCCACAGCTGTGTTTGCTGCTTTTTCCGGGATTATTTTCATTCAATTTAATACATGTATTATACCTTCGCCCGTGTACACGCCGTTCAATTCCGCGTCGTGTGAGTAAGAGAACAACCAGCGCTGTATTTCCATCTGTTTCCCTCACATGGACTAATGGATGTCTTGATGATTTCAGTGCGTTTCTCCGTCCATGCAATAGATGCACACCCTTAAATAAGCGCAGATTTCTACTGCATTTACTTGAACTTCTGAGGTAATATCTTTGTTTTGACCCATCTGAGAAAGGCGGCCAAAATCAGATTGTAAAATGGACTGAATTAAAGATCTTTACGAACTTGACGTGAGATGCCGACTGACATGTGCTTGCCTTGAATCACTGTCACATGCACAAGCTTAGAGCAATATTGTAAGTAACTAATACATTTTTAACTAGCAGAATAATAATGCATCAAGATGCACATAGTTGACTGCTTGTATGTTGTGAGAAATGTGTGTGATCTGTTATGCACTTGTGTACATGCTCTTAACTAATTGCCCCTTGTGAGATTAATAAAGTTGATAAAAAAGTAAAGTAAATAGTCTCACTTTTAGTTACGTCTTAACTATTATAATATTTCGAAGGGCAAAAACATTAACTTTAACCATTGGCTTTACTTTTCAATCAGCTGTCAATTCAGCATGAGGGCAGTAGTATAGCATTAGTACCTCAGCTCCACCCGCGTCCCGCCTCTTTGCCCATTTAAATTTTTTTCAGTAGTGACGAGAGGTAAAGCACTGCCAAGATGGCGGCGGCCGGCCCCGCCCACTTCAGGCTTCAAAATTGCTCTTCAGAAACCTATGGGTGACATCACGGATACTGACGTCCATATTTTTTTCTACAGTCTATGGTCTTAATACACTCACAGGCCACTTGCTAGGTACCCATGCTAGTAACGGGTTGGACCCCCTTTTGCCTTCAGAACTGCCTCAATTCTTCGTGGCATAGATTCAACAAGGTGCTGGAAGCATTCCTCAGGGAGTTTGGTCCATATTGACATGATGGCATCCCACAGTTGCCGCAGATTTGTTGGCTGCACATCCATGATGCGAATCTCCCGTTCCACCACATCCCAAAGATGCTCTATTGGATTGAGATCTGGTGACTGTGGAAGCCATTTGAGTACAGCAAACTCATTGTCATGTTCAGAGAAACCAGTCTGAGATCATTCCAGCTTTATGACATGACGCATTGTCCTGCTGAAAGTAGCCATCAGAAGTTGGGTACATTGTGGTCATAAAGGGATGGACATGGTCAGCAACAATACTCAGGTAGGCTGTGGCGTTGCAACGATGCTCAATTGGTACCAAGGGCCCAAAGAGTGCCAAGAAAATATTCCCCACACCATGACACCACCACCACCAGCCTGAACCGTTGATACAAGGCAGGATGGATCCATGCTTTCATGTTGTAGACGCCAAATTCTGACCCTACCATCCGAATGTCGCAGCAGAAATCGAGACTCATCAGACCAGGCAACGTTTTCCAATCTTCTATTGTCCAATTTCGATGAGCTTGTGCAAATCGTAGCCTCAGTTTCCTGTTCTTAGCTGAAAGGAGTGGCACCTGGTGTGGTCTTCTGCTGCTGTAGCCCATCTGCCTCAGAAGTTCGACGTACTGTGCGCTCGGAGATGCTCTTCTGCCCACCTTGGTTGTAACGGGTGGTTATTTGAGTCACTGTTGCCCTTCTATCAGCTCGAACCAGTCTGGCCATTCTCCTCTGACCTCTGGCATCAACAAGGCATTTCCGCCACAGAACTGCCGCTCACTGGATGTTTTTTCTTTTCGGGCCATTCTCTGTAAACCCTAGAGATGGTTGTGCGTGAAAATCACAGTAGATTAGCAGTTTCTGAAATACTCAGACCAGCCCTTCTGGCACCAACAATCATGCCACGTTCAAAGTCACTCAAATCACCTTTCTTCCCCATACTGATGCTCGGTTTGAACTGAATGCCTAATGCCTAAATGCACTGAGTTGCCGCCATGTGATTGGCTGCTTAGAAATTAAGTGTTAACGAGCAGTTGGACAGGTGTACCTAATAAAGTGGCCGGTGAGTGTATATAATATAATAATAGTAATCAGCTGATTGTCTCACAACGTAACCAGCACATTTCTCTCCACATAGCAAACCCATAATACAGCAAGGGAGAGCGTTCTGCGTTCACATGAAACTATGCAACTACATATTTTTTCTAACAGGGTAGTAAAAGTTTAGCTAGCTAATATGAGCTGTTACTGTGGCTGAACTGGTTAAAGTATAAAGCCTTGTTTAAACTTGATGCGTCCGCATGAGCCCAAAGGGCGGCGGCAAAAATGTCATGATTGTAACAGCGCGCGTGCCTCCGCATCCCCAGACACCATTTACTACACACAATAGGCTTTTTCTCTGATTTTGAAAACTCTTCGCAATCGACTTAAAATGCTTCCAAGATTGACTTGTCGACCGTGGTCGACAGGTTGGCGATTCTAACGTTACTGTTTTACGGTCAATGACAAGAATACTAATCAGCTGTCTCACGAATGCAACCAGCACATTTATCCCCAAATAGCAAAGCCACAACACAGCGAGGGAGAAGAACTAAGTTACATGAAACAATCCAACTTCATATTTTACACCACTGAGAAGGGAAACGTCACTACTCACGGTGTTTATGGCTAGCTTCTAGCTTTCTGCTGCTTCTCTTTCAAGGTAGTGACGAAAGCGCTCTGTAGCAGCTGTTTGTTCGCTGTCGGCTACGGTAGAAACATGACGTCACATTATGTATGAGGGTGCCCAAGGTTATGTAGATAAAAATGTCTCATTCTAAGGTAATAAAAACATTACGGTTTATTAGTTCTTTCCACACCACTGAAAACATATTTCTGGATGTCATTTTGCATTTGTGTTAATAGATACTCAAATTTTTGCACCTTTAAGTGCATCTGTAAGTTGCACCTTTAAGTGCTATCAAAGTGTACTTGCGTTTAGAGCGATTGAGTGCACGCACTGAGACGAGAGAGGTATGTATAGAACACCGTTCTTCAGTTTACGGAATAACATAGTTTAATATGGAAAAAAATGGTCGAGTATCCCTTTAAAACCGTATTAGTATTCCTTGTTCAATAATATTTCCCTCTTAAAAAATAGCTATTTGGCTGAACATGTTTCAGTCATGGACAGTGGAACATGGACTTGATTGAAACTGGTAAAAACCAATAGAATTAAAATCATGTGTTCATATAAATTGAATGTATGGTTTTAGGTTAACTTAATGGTTTTCATTTAAATGTGTTTATTTGAATAATCAAATGTAATGCCTGTTTAGTCCTGTGATTTATAACAACAAATTAAATGTAAGTATTATTATCCACTAACAAAACCACTAACATAACAAAAACTTTTAAACACCAACATAATAGAACATTAAACATTAAGTCTCTCCATTTTCTTATCTTGCTAAAAACATAATAATGACATAAAATAACACTTTATTTCAACATTTATGTTCCCAGTTCAACCACTTTGCAAAGCATGATTGGGTTTCTTGATTGAAACATGTTATTTCAAAATGAAAACATCAAGTTAAGTCAAAAAGTAACTGTTTCAAAGAGTCAATTTAACATGAAAGTTTGGTTATCGATGTGCAAAGTATTCGACAAGCACCTTTACTACATTTTCAGAAGTGTAAAAGTAGTAGTTTATAGCAAAAAAGCATTGTTTGTGTGACATTATATTATGTTTGCAGCCTTTATAGGGAATGAGCTGAAGCAATTAAACATGCTCTACTAGAACCTCTCTCTCTCTCACTAGAGAACGTGTTTGTTTATAGAGTTTATTTTAACTGGTTAAAAAAACAGCAATTTAATTAATTATCACTGTGTTTCTGAAACTCTCTGGATGGCATGTTAACCTTTTTGTAGCAAAATAGATAGCCTATTTAAAAAGCCCACTGCTGTTTATCATTTCGGTTATATATATTTTTTATTAATCTAGTAAATGGTCAGTTTTTGTAGCTGTCACCCTAATTAAAATCGTTATTGTTATGTGCAAGAGAAAATGTTGCTTTTAACTGAAGTCAAAAGATTACCTCAATGTGCAGTTAAGTGATTTCAGCTTGTAGTGTTGGTTTTGTGTTCACTTCTTTATTTCACTTCTTGATATAGCAATACGTATTTTACATTTATGTTTATATTCAGGACAAACTAATAATACCACAACTAGAACTATAAAAACAACCCGTGATAGCCCTGTCTTAACTTAGCCAAGAAATAAATTATTATTATTTACTGTTTTTTTGTTGTTGTTGGTTTTTTAACAATAACTATGGTATTTAAGAGAGGAACTGGTTAGTTACCATGGTAATTATTGAACGGTTGTTGTGTTGAGGAGCAGTCGTCACCCTCCAAGCGTCCGTCACGCGCCTCTGCCTTTACTACTTTCACGCCTCTCCTTCACTAATTTCAGTTGCATCTGGGTCCTTCACAACACACACGACGCACACACATGAAAACACACATATAAAAACCATTACTGCTGTCAAAATTACACGAATTAAACAGCAACATAGAGAAAAAATATATACTTCTGGGTAAAATGTTATCCAAGATGAGTTTTGCGTTTTGAACAAACAACCGATATTTATCACACTTGAGTCAATGGACATTACATTACTGCCATCTAGCGATCAACGGTAAATTACTTCTTTTAGGAAGAAGATAGTGTGTCACAAAGAGAAAAACATACGAAATGTTACTTACATAGGCTAATTATGGTATGAAGCCATTTACAGCAATGAAGGGCCTGAACCTGGAGATTACATGTCTAGATACTGGATTAAGTATAATTATTGATAGATGTTGAGAGATAATATAATAATGTCATGAGAGATATTCTCGATAATTTGAAATTAGTAGCTACTATGTAAACTTGAAATCCATTAGAACGTTACAAGGGCATAGTCAAAATTAGGAAATAGAAAAGAAAACTATTTTTGGCTTGTTCGTTCATTGAGCACAAAATCTGAAATGTGTTTAATACACCAGTAGCAAACCAAAGGTTTACCCACTAATGGGATTTCTGTTCTCTAAGTGGTGCTTTTATGAAGTCTGCAGTTTGAGGTGTCTTTAGAGACATAAATAAACACTAACAATCAAGTGCATGCTCATTTGATGAGTCATGTCTTTGTTTTCTTTAAATCACTGCTGCAAAAATAAGTCACATCCTTGAATTATCACATTTTTCCTGGTCTCGTCTGTCAACAAATTCCAAATTGATTAACCAATAGCTTAAGGACATTCCCACAAGACCATTTGTGGGATATTGAAAGTAAATGGTATTGAATAGTTACCATTTACACACACACAAAAGAAGAAAAAAAACTATTCAGTGTGTTGTACATGTTCTTCAGCAGCGAAGAAAGCCTTCAGTCATCTTGGAAAGAGGTATGCTTGAAACATCCATGTTCTGCCCAATTAGATAGTATATTCAGTTCATGCCACAGTTTTTTAAATATTATTATTTAAAAGTCATAAGTCATGTCTTAGGCAATTACAGAATACTAACCTTCCATTGGTTAAATCATTTCTTAATTTATGTTTGTTTGTCTGTCTCTAATTATTAGTGTACTGTGCAACAATGCTACAAACACAAGTGAGCTATTGTCAGTAATTCTTTACATCAAAAATTTTCATTTTAAATGCTCAGAGTTTAAGACAATGGCATATGCGAAGTAATTTGAAATTTGATGTCTGTGCAGATTAGCTCTCCATCGATTGTATATAACTAAAACATCGTAAAAATGTTCTTATAATACATTTCTTTACAATTGGGCTGAGGGTGTATTTAAATGCACGAGTGCATTGGTAACAAAGATGCAGTAAAAAGGGGGGGGGGGTGTAATATCAGTAAGAATCATAAGTTTATAGAGTGACTCTGAAAACTAGAAATTAAACACTAATTTACAGCACAGATACTTTTCCACTTATGTCGTTTATGGATTTGAAAGTACTTTCATTAACCCCCTCAGAAACTGAATTATGTTTCAAGTTTCTGAAAATATAAAAATACATTTTCCCAGCTCATGAGGTTTCTATAAATGGAAACAAATGATACAAATGCTTTCATTGTGATTTTTTTGGTCCATTCCAATGGACATCAGGTCAAAACAGGTGTACTTCCCAAAAATGTACCGACATGAAATAAATTAATAAACATAAAATTTGTTTGTTTGTACTTTAAGCTTTTTCTCAAGATCAAAAAAATTCCAGCAGAATACCATTTCAACTATAATTTTGAGGTTTTTATTTTACAGATTGCACATTGTTTGTAACAAACTGAAATATATTCGAATCAATCAATCTGGTCATATTAGAGTCATTTTCTGTGTGCATTTTTTTTTTAGAACAAAAACCTGAACATTATAATATTATAACTTTAAACGTAAGGTTTTTTCCTTTATATTGCACATTTGTTTATTCATAACAAAATAAACCTAGGAATCAATCAATGCATTCATGTTAGTGTCATTTCCCGTGTGCAGCCTGTGTTTTCTTGTATTTTTACAGTAATGGCAGGACGGTTGCCTGCAAGTCACTGTATTTTGACACTCAATCACTGTATTTTCCAGTAACTCTAGCTAGTCCAAGGCCAAAAAAACGGTCCATTCCATCCTTGGGCCGTAGGCAAATGAACGTGGGTTGGTGGACGAGCGATTATTATGGCATAAATGGAATGTGGGATCTCAATATCTTAGCTCTGGAAGGGTCTAGAGCCTCCATTTTTGCACTCAGGTCTAAGTCCCATGGCCCTCTTTCAGAGTCCAGAGTTTCAAGAAGATCAGAAACACCCCCCCCCCCAAAAAAAAAAAAAATGACAGTGGTACCCTTTTCGAAACTCTGGATAGAGGGCCATGGGACTAAGACCTGAGTGCAAAAATGGAGGCTCTAGACCCTTCCAGAGCTGAGATATTGAGATATTTATAATGGCATAAATGCTAAGTGGGATGTCCATATCTCAGCTCTGGAAGGTTCTAGCGACTCCATTTTTGCACTCAGGTCCAAGTCCCAAAAAAAAAAAAAAAAAAAACAGTGGTACCCCTTATGTTTTTTGTGTGCGAAAAAAAAGTTTATCCAATCTTCTTAACACTCTGGATTCTGATAGAGGGCCATGGGACTTAGACCTGAGTGCAAAATGGAGGCTCTAGACCCTTCCAGAGCTGAGATATTGAGATATTTATAATGGCTCAATATTCTCAGTACACTGTATTTTTTTTCCAGGATTTCACAATATATAACTGTAAAATTTCACAGTTAATTACATTATTACCACTTCACAGGCTTTAACTGTGACAATTCACAATATAATACCGTATTTATACTTTAACTGTGAAAATAATACAGGCGTGGGGCCTGAAACTACTGTGAATTCCGTCTTTTTTGAGTGACAGCTGCGTCAGCGTCATCAGAGCTCTCTGATCTACGTGGTCTCATTCGGTGGATTCAGCGGGGGTGTTAAATGTCAACCTTTATCAATTTGATGACTGTTTTTAATATGATAGTGCATGTTATTTAAAAGTATGAAGCAAATTCGCGTTAGTTGTAGGTTCTGTTGTCATGTTTTTGTAACTTTTTGTAAGCCGGAGCAGACTCGTTTAGGTTTTAAGCGCTCAAATTTGAATTAACAGATGTTGGATGTAAGTTAGTGTTAGCGCTAATTATACCGTATTAAATTAGTGACTGAGACGTCTAAAAGTTAGTTAGATACACCGTCGAACATTTAACTTTAGCTTTGCTTAAAGCTTAACTGTAACGTTTACTCTAACAGCGTTCTCTCTTTTTCCACAGCATTTTTTTTCTACGTCTGACGACCGATGAGAAATAAAGTTATAAGGTAAGATGTTGCCTTAATAGTGGGTATTATGACAGTTGTTATCAACTAGATACATTATTGTGTTGTATTTGGGCAAAGGTGGATTACATTCATCTCAAATTAGTACATTTATCATTTCCTTCCCTGCTGTGTGTGTGAAACGGAGCAACCGTTATCTGTCTCGTCAACAGAAAAATGATGTGCGCATGTCAATATATTTTTTAATTCGTGTCTCTGGAATTTTCCACTGCCAAAATAAATTTTTTGCGCGGCAGTTTTCCCGCTGTTAGACCAAGATGCACTCATATGTGTTTTGCAAGACCTTAAATGTTGATTATAAGACAGACAGTCCAACGTAATTGCAGTGATTTGATCTGTAGGATATACGTTTGTAATTATTGTCTTTTAATCATCATCCGGTGACGAGTTTGTAACGTTATATACAATTTAAATAACTTACAAGCCGTATGGTTTAGTTTCTAGTAGCCTAACGTTAAGTTACCTCACAGCAGTGACAGTGACTGTCACTAATGTACATGGTGGCGATCGTTGCAGTAACATTTTAAAGTTGTTCATTTTAAAGTTAACCTGAGTAGTCCTTAATAGATTCTATATTTTCACATCTTTAACTAATCTGTATATATTGTTAATTACTTTTTATGTCGTTCAGTAGTGTTTGGTAATTTAGGTGTGGGTGATCCAAATACAGTATTTTGGTGTTATAACTGCAATCTGCAAGCTACATCCAAAATTGCTAGTTTAAAAAAGCCCTGTATTTAGTTTTTCTCAACTGAAGAACACAATGTTCAACTGTAAATTCAGTTTGTGTGAGCATGTGTCTGATACTGTTATTGAGTTTATTCAGCACTCAAAGCTGCATAGCAATGCTCCTGACTTTAAGTACAATTGTGGTGCGCCTGAATGCTCTCGGATGTATCGCAAAGCAAATATTTTGAAAACTCATGTACAGAGACCATAAAGGGCTTGGATCATCTGTGCGACCTTGCAAGCAATTTGAGACTCCCTTAAAATGTGTTGCTCCGTTTTGTACATTTGCATGTGACACCTTAAGCTCCCTCATCAAGCATTTGAAGTCACACATACATGAGGGATTAGAAATCAAATGCCCAGTCAGAGGTTGTGGTTGCAGCTTTACAGTTGCATCCACTTTAGCCTCACATTTTTCAAGGAAACATAAAAATCTAGATCACACCTTGTTAGATGTGTCCGATCCTGCAGAGCCTAGTAGTCTGCATAGTCAGCCATGTTCTGATGCATCTTTTGTGGCTGATAATGAGCCAGAGGGGCAATTTGCTGTAGATGAAACTCTCTATTTGCAAAACATTGCCCTTCTGTATCTTAAATTACAAGGAAAGTTATTGCTACCAGCCAGTACTATACAGACTGTCATTGAGGACTTTCAGAATGCCCATGAAATTGGCTTATCACATTCCCTTATGATCTTAAATAAGAAACTGAAAGAAATTGGAATCCAAGAGGACACAATAAGCAACATCATTGAGGAAATGAACAGGGAAGATCTCTAAGATGTGTAACAGGGACATTTTGAGTACAGACCAAAAAAAGGAAGAGTTTTTTTAAAACTAGTTTCAACTATGTTGAGCCTGTGCCTTTTCTTTTGGGCTGTGATGAAAATGGTAACGAGTGCTTTTCCCAGTACATTCCCATCCATGAGACATTAGCTACACTGTTCAAAAGTGAGTCTGTAAGAGAACAGTATGTCGCCACACATTTGCAACCAGCTACTGCAAATTTAATTCAGGATGTGAGAGATGGAGAGGGATTTAAGGGCAATCAGCTGTTGAAAACAGAGCCATCCTCTGTTGGTGTGATCCTATATCAAGATGCTTTTGAGGTTGTGAATCCACTTGGTTCAGGGAAAAAAAAACATAAGGTTTTAGCTGTTTACATGACCCTGACTGACATTCTGCCTCACAATAGTAGGGAGAAAGATTTTAAATACGTTGGCATGAACAAAGTTTTTGAACCATTGATCAAGGACCTCAAACTTCTAGAGGAAGGAGGTATTTTGACAAATGATGGCAGAGTTGTAAAAGGAGCTTTAGTTGCCATTTCAGGAGACAACCTTGGATCACATTGCATTGGGGGATTTGTCGAAAACTTTAGTCGGGCAACCCATTTCTGCCGCTACTGTGAGATTGACAGAAATGCATTTATGAATGAACCATACACGTGTGGGACTTCAAGAACTGCACAGTCCTATCGAAGTCATTTGCAAGGTTTAGACACCAGTGCTACTGCCACAGTATGCGGCATCAAGATGGACTCTCCTTTTAACCATCTTAATTATTTTCATGTTTGCCCGCCAGGGCTCCCGCCATGTCTGGGGCATGACTTGTTTGAAGGTATTGTGTCTTATGACCTTGCCTTGTTTGTTGGTCACTTGGTTCAGGAGAAGCATTTTACCCATTTACAATTGAACAGATGTAAAAATCAATTCAAATATCAGGGAAATGATGCCAGCAGCAAACCAGCAGACATGTCTCCAGGTAGCGAACGATTAAGTGGACATGCAGTTCAAAATTGGTGCTTTCTTCGCTATGCTACCTCTTTTTGTGGGTGACAGAATTAAAGATCCTTCTGAAAATGAAGTATGGCCGCTCATTCTGCAGCTGAGAGAGATTGTGGAGCTTGTTTGCGCACCAGCCATTACAGCAGGCCAAGTGGCATATCTTAAAGTCCTTATTGAAGAATATATCTCCAGTCGTCAAAGGCTTTTCCCTGCCAGTCCGTTAAAACCCAAGCATCACTATTTGTGCCATTACCCAGAACTGATTCTTTACTTTGGCCCACTTATACGCCTGTGGACGCTACGGTTCGAAAGCAAACACACCTTCTTTAAGCAGTGTGCTAGGAAATTGCACAACTTTAAGAACCTTTGCAAAACTCTTGCAGAAAGACACCAACTATTGCAAGCCTACCTGAGTGCAGGCAGACTCTTTCTTTCAGATGTGCGTGTTGATAAGGGTACAGAGTTTTATGTGAGTGATTACAATGACAGGATCAGGGCATCAGTAGCTGGTCAAATTTTTGAGTCTGCAGTAGCTTGCAATGAAGTCACAGTGAAAGGCACAGTCTACCGAAGGGGAATGTGTGTTTTGCTTGAGAGTACTGATAGAGAACTTTCTGTGGGAAAGATTAATCTTATCATTGCTCTTAATGAGTCTGTGCAGTTTGTGACTCAAAAACATACTTTTGTGAAGCTGAGCGACATGGGTGTCTATTGCGAATTAGGAACTGCCCAAGAGGATTATGTTTGCATCGAGCAAAAGGATTTGCTTGACTATTATCCTCTTCCATCATACAAAGTGTATGATATATCACTAATTGCTCTCCACCATACTTTTCCAGAGGCAGTTTGAACGGACACTTGACCGAGGTAGCCGGTATTGATGTGACGAGTGGAGCAAGCAGGTAGAAATGCACACACAAGATGTAAACTTATTGGGTGTTCCTTTTTACTAACATTTTTTAAGCTACCAAATGTTCTGTTATACATGTTCGCATCACAGTGATAAAAAAAAAAGGTTCAGGAATGCTTGTAAAACCGTTCATATTTTAAGCTTAAAGTCGTTATTTTAAAATTCATCTTACATTGAAGGTTTATATGCCCAGAGCTGGTGGTTTTTAGGTGCACTAAAAAAAAATAAAAAAATGCTAAAGGGAAAAAATTCAATGAGACCATCCCTGTCTGTATTAAATCCAGTGATTCTGTAGTATATTTTGTCTAAACTGTTATTTGTTTCTTAAATATCCTAGTTCATTAGATCCAGATTCAATAATTCATACATTGCTTTAATCAATTATTTGTGACAATGTTTTGCTTACCAAATGTGTTTTTCTATATAGGTGTAAATAGTTTGATTGTATTCCCTCCAGTTAGTATATAGTGGAAAGGGGATAGTGTTCTTTGATATCTGTTGTGGAGATGTTGGACAACTTTTACATGTAACATTAACCCTCTGGTTATATTTGGGGTCTTTTTAACCCGTAAATGACTTTTGCTGATTTAAAAAAAAAAGTTCTCTTAGTCCAAATGTTATGAAACTTTCCACAGCTCTCAACACTTTCTAGATCTACAAAAAAAGAGAAAAAAAAAGTTCTTTATATAAAGCCCCTCCTAGTTGTTATTATTCTTCCTAGTTCAATGTTTTTTTTTTCCCATTCACTGTTTTTAACCTTTTTTTTTACTGATTTATTTCCTCTATTAGTTATTGCTGTTCAGGGTGCGTTTCCCGTACAACGACGCAGTTCACTGTTTCACTACCATAGTACGATGCATCGATTGGAAAATTCAACTAGCTGTTTCCCGAAACCCACTGTCGCAAAGTATCGTTCAACCACGAGCTCTAAGTTAAAATTAAATATTAAAATAAATAACAGCTCGTTTCATTACATCTATATTTTAGGGGTGCACGATATATCGAATCAATATTGTTATATATCGATCAATATTGTTCCTGATTCTACTTCTCCATAAACAACATGAAATCAAGGAGAGGTTTAACTTTTCATGCTACAGATTTCCCACAGTGGTCAGAAAGAACAGGGGAGACACTTTGTTTTTCTCAATATAGAGTCGATACTCGCTCCAAAGCTAATCGCCATCACTCTCTCTCACTTCTCCCTTGCTCTACTACCACACAGTCCACCCCCCACACACACACTTGATGGCTCGACACGCATACCAGCGTACAAGTATAAACATCAGGCCAGCTGGCAACTTCATGCGTTTTCACTGATCGGAT
Organism: Hybognathus amarus; assembly: GCA_030378365.1. Classification (NCBI taxonomy): domain Eukaryota; kingdom Metazoa; phylum Chordata; class Actinopteri; order Cypriniformes; family Leuciscidae; genus Hybognathus; species Hybognathus amarus. The sequence goes on along the minus strand of JAQIUQ010002969.1, from coordinate 6,212 downwards.
AGCTATCTGATTTATCTAAATACGATCTTCAATTCACGCGCTATATGCAGATTTAATCGAGTGCACCGCACGTCACCGAAAGCAACAGTTATGAGCTGCATTTTACGATCATCAGGTGAAATAAGATCAGTTAGTTTATTTACTTTTAATGAAGATAACTGTGTAAAAACAGTCTGCGACTTACTTTTACTTTGATTTGTGATAGTTTGCGCGTTGGTTGGATGAAGAGATGCTCAGCTGCGGTGATGCGTGTTCAGTCACGCGCGTCGTCATATCTGGCCATAACATGACATGTAGCCTGTAACGTTCCCAATTTTAGCGTTTTTGGAAGGAGTACATTTTACATATGTAGTTTCAACAATGAGATGCATTTACATTTGTTTAGTTTCAACTGAAATGTAGGGGTGGGAATCTCTAGACACCTCACGATTAGATTCGATTACGATTTCAGAGGGCTTCCGATTCGATGCTAAATCGATTATCTGAATCTTTTTTTGTGTGTGACTATAAATACTTTGTTTTAAAAGTAAAAAGTAATGACCCATGAAGAATTAATAATATATTAACATTGCAAAGAACCAACAGGAAAATAAATGTGTGCCTGAACTAGCAGCATACTTGTTATCCATAGTTTTTTTTTTCTTTCTCCCTCGTGAAAGTTGATGGGGACCTGCAACTGTTTGGTTACCCACATTCAAAAAAAAAAAATTATACAGGTTTGGAACAACATTAGAGTAAATAATGACAGATTTTTTTTTTTTTTTTTTGTGAACTATCCCTTTAAGGACGAGCGGCAGTACTATTTACTCCTGTCGCTTTTAGACCAGCAAGCGACGCGTTTAATATAGATGCATATTACACCAGATTTTCTCTCAAATGTTTGCTTTCACTTTAGACATAGCCAATTCTGTTTATGTAAACATTGTATGTGTTTAACAGTATTAGCAGAATAAGACTCGAAAGATAACTTAGTCCAGTGTTCAGGCGCTGTTTGACAGGCTTCTAGCCCTGTGAGCGTCGGGAACAGCACATCAGCACGTGAATTAAATGTTTAACCGTGAATTAAATGTTTAAATGTTGAACTTTTGTGAATTGCAGTGTCCCGTACCTATTCATTAACGTGTGATGTGTAGGCTACGTCACGTTGTACAGTTGAGACAGATGCGCCAGAACTGAACTGATAGAATGCACTGTAACACGATACTACGATATTTCTTCAAAAGCAGATAGTGGAGACATTTTAATAGTCCACGATCAAAAATGGTGCTATCGCACACCCCTCCACACGTCAGCTTTTAACGAGGAGGGTGTTTTGGATTCGGCGCTCAGTCATCGCCTCTGCGTCTCTGTTATGTGTACGCCACAGACGGTCCGGCCACTGCACTTCTGCGCTTCAGAGTTCCGTCTTTCACGTTGCGTCAATTATAAATATATATAAAATAATATATATATATATATTTTTTTTTTTTTTGAAAAACGATTTATGACATTTGTGAATCGATTCAGAATCGTCCACGTCCGCATCGCGATGCATCTAAGAATCGATTTTCCCCCACCCCTACTGAAATGTGGCCCAGACCTCCTCCTGAAGTGGTTTGAACGATTAGATTCAAATACGTCACAAATGCGTTTCAGAGGGCATGTACTGTACACCTGGTCTTTTCACTATCAGATAGCTATCCGGTCAAAGAAAACGCATATAGTGGCGTTTATGTTGCATATAGTGTGTTCTGTTGACTTGCCATTTATTTATTGTCTTTTACACTGTAGTGTACACAACTAGTCAACATGTCCTGTTATGTAGACATGGTTATAGGGCTGCATGATATTGGTAAAAAATGGCATTGCGATATTTTATATTTCCGTGATATATATTGCGATATTAGAACAATTTCCCCAGATGATTTGAATAGCTATATTTGGAGAATGAATCATTGAATGACTGGGGTGGTTTTGTTATGGAGTATATCCGCATAGAAACTAATATTAATTAATTGAATGTTTACTAATGTCGTTAACAGGTTATGTTAACAGGATGCTGCACATTAGTGGTGTTTGAGGGGATTCCCCTTCCCCCTATATAAAGCACTTTGAGTGCAGAGAAAAGCACTATATAAATGTAATGAATTATTATTATTATTATTAATGTAGTTAACTAGACTTTAATAAATGGAACCTTATTGAAAATTGTTTCTGATTTATGTCTCTTGAGTTCAGTGTTGAATAGATCAGTTGTCCATTCATTAAAGTGAATCGGTTCAAATGAGTCATTAGTTCGCGAATCGGACGTTTCATTAACGGACCACGCCATACCCGCTGTGTGAATTTATGAGATATTTAAAACATACTGAGATATTGAGCCATTATAAATATCTCAATATCTCAGCTCTGGAAGGGTCTAGAGCCTCCATTTTTGCACTCAGGTCTTAGTCCCATGGCCCTCAATCAGAATCCAGAGTTTCAAGAAGATTGGAGAAACTTTTTTTTTTTTGCACAAAAAAACATAAGGGGTACCACTGTCGTTTTTTTTTTTTTTTTTTTGCGAAAAAAAAAAGTTTCTTGAAACTCTGGATTCTGATAGAGGGCCATGGGACTTAGACCTGAGTGCAAAATGGAGGCTCTAGACCCTTCCAGAGCTGAGATGTTGAGATATTTATGAGATATTTGTGACATACTGAGATATTGAGCCATTATAAATATCTCAGATATCTCAGCTCTGGAAGGGTCTAGAGCCTCCATTTTGCACTCAGGTCTAAGTCCCATGGCCCTCTATCAGAATCCAGAGTTTCAAGAAACTTTTTTTTTTCGCACAAAAAAAAAACATAAGAGGTACCACTGTCTTTTTTTTTTTTTGTGCGAAAAATAAAAAGTTTCTTGAAACTCTGGATTCTGATGAGGGCCATGGGACTTAGACATGAGTGCAAAATGAGAGGCTCTAGACCCTTCCAGAGCTGAGATATTGAGATATTTATGAGATATTTGTGACATACTGAGATATTGAGCCATTATAAATAGTGGTGCACGATATATCGCCCGCCGATATAACATCGGCCGATTTGGTAATTTTTTTTATACATCGGTCTCGTTCCAGGATGTCAAAATAGGGCCGATGTGAACAGGCCGATGATTCATTCCTATGTATTTGAGACGTGCGTGTTAGATTTGAGTGTGGGGGCTGGGATGTGCGCAAGTCCGTTAAAGCGTCAAGCGCCTGAAGACTGGAATTGGCGCGCTGTTTACTGTCAGCCTGATGCGTATTTTTGTCAGGTCACCACTCAGGTCTAAGTCCCATGGCCCTCTATCAGAATCCAGAGTTTTTGGAGAAAAATTTTTTTTTGCACAAAAAAAAAAAACGACAGTGATACCCCTTATGTTTTTTTTTTGTGCAAAAAAAAAGTTTCTCCAATAACTCTTGATTCTGATAGAGGGCCATGGGACTTAGACCTGAGTGCAAAAATGGAGGCTCTAGACCCTTCCAGAGCTAGAGATATTTATAATGGCTCAATATCTCAGTATGTCATAAATATCTCATAAATATCTCAATATCTCAGCTCTGGAAGGGTCTAGAGCCTCCATTTTTGCACTCAGGTCTAAGTCCCATGGCCCTCTATCAGAATCCAGAGTTTTTGGAGAATTTTTTTTTTTTTGCACAAAAAAAAGAAAACGACAGTGGTACCCCTTATGTTTTTTTCTTTTTGTGCAAAAAAAAAAGTTTCTCCAATAACTCTGGATTCTGATAGAGGGCCATGGGACTTAGACCTGAGTGCAAAAATGGAGGCTCTAGACCCTTCCAGAGCTGAGATATTGAGATATTTATAATGGCTCAATATCTCAGTATGTCATAAATATCTCATAAATATCTCAATATCTCAGCTCTGGAAGGGTCTAGAGCCTCCATTTTTGCACTCAGGTCTAAGTCCCATGGCCCTCTATCAGAATCCAAAGTTTTTGGAGAAACTTTTTTTTTTGCACAAAAAAAAACGACAGTGGTACCCCTTATGTTTTTTTTTCTTTTTGTGCAAAAAAAAAAAGTTTCTCCAATAACTCTGGATTCTGATAGAGGGCCATGGGACTTAGACCTGAGTGCAAAAATGGAGGCTCTAGACCCTTCCAGAGCTGAGATATTGAGATATTTATAATGGCTCAATATCTCAGTATGTCATAAATATCTCATAAATATCTCAATATCTCAGCTCTGGAAGGGTCTAGAGCCTCCATTTTTGCACTCAGGTCTAAGTCCCATGGCCCTCTATCAGAATCCCAGAGTTTTGGAGAAACTTTTTTTTTGCACAAAAAAAAAAAACGACAGTGGTACCCCTTATGTTTTTTTTTTTGTGCAAAAAAAGTTTCTCCAATAACTCTGGATTCTGATAAGAGGCCATGGGACTTAGACCTGAGTGCAAAAATGGAGGCTCTAGACCCTTCCAGAGCTGAGATATTGAGATATTTATAATGGCTCAATATCTCAGTATGTCATAAATATCTCATAAATATCTCAATATCTCAGCTCTGGAAGGGTCTAGAGCCTCCATTTTTGCACTCAGATCTAAGTCCCATGGCCCTCTATCAGAATCCAGAGTTTCAAGAAAATCAAAATTTTGACCCGAAAAAAAAACGACAGTGGTACCCCTTGATTTTTTTTCGGGTCAAAAGTTTAGATTTTCTTGAAACTCTGGATTCTGATAGAGGGCCATGTGACTTAGATCTGAGTGCAAAAATGGAGGCTCTAGACCCTTCCAGAGCTGAGATATTGAGATCTCACGTAGCATTTATGCCATTGTAAATATCTCAATATCTCAGCTCTGTATGCCATTATAAATATCTAAATATCTCAGCTCTGGAAGGGTCTAGAGCCTCCATTTTTGCACTCAGATCTAAGTCCCATGGCCCTCTATCAGAATCCAGAGTTTCAAGAAAATCAAAATTTTAACCCGAAAAAAAAACGACAGTGGTACCCCTTACGTTTTTTTTTGAGAGTCAAAATTTTGATTTTCTTGAAACTCTGGATTCTGATAGAGGGCCATGTGACTTAGATCTGAGTGCAAAAATGGAGGCTCTAGACCCTTCCAGAGCTGAGATATTGAGATTTCACGTAGCATTTATGCCATTGTAAATATCTCAATATCTCAGCTCTGTATGCCATTATAAATATCTAAATATCTCAGCTCTGGAAGGGTCTAGAGCCTCCATTTTTGCACTCAGATCTAAGTCCCATGGCCCTCTATCAGAATCCAGAGTTTCAAGAAAATCAAAATTTTGACCCGAAAAAAAAACGTAAGGGGTACCACTGTTCGTTTTTTTTCGAGATCAGAATTTTGATTTTCTTGAAACTCTGGATTCTGATAGAGGGCCATGGGACTTAGATCTGAGTGCAAAAATGGAGGCTCTAGACCCTTCCAGAGTCTGAGATATTGAGTATATTTATCAATTGGACATACAATGCTAGCTAGTGAAATCTCAATATCTCAGCTCTGGAAGGGTCTAGAGCCTCTATTTTTGCACTCAGATCTAGGTCACATGGCCCTCTATCAGAATCCAGAGTTTCAAGAAAATCAAAATTTTGACCCAAAAAAAAACGACAGTGGTACCCTTACGTTTTTTTTTTTTTTCGGGTCAAAATTTTAGATTTTCTTGAAACTCTGGATTCTGATAGATGGCCATGTGACTTAAATCTGAGTGCAAAAATGGAGGCTCTCAGACCCTTCCCAGAGCTGAGATATTGAGATTTCACGTAGCATTTATGCCATTGTAAATATCTCAATATCTCAGCTATGGAAGGGTCTAGAGCCTCCATTTTTGCACTCAGATCTAAGTCCCATGGCCCTCTATCAGAATCCAGAGTTTCAAGAAAATTAAAATTTTGACCCGAAAAAAAAACGTAAGGGGTACCACTGTCGTTTTTTTTTTGAGGTCGAAATTTTGATTTTCTTGAAACTCTGGATTCTGATGAGGGCCATGTGACTTAGATCTAAGTGCAAAAATGGAGGCTCTAGACCCTTCCAGAGCTGAGATATTGAGATTTCACGTAGCATTTATGCCATTGTAAATATCTCAATATCTCAGCTCTGTATGCCATTATAAATATTCTAAATATCTCAGCTCTGGAAGGGTCTAGAGCCTCCATTTTTGCACTCAGATCTAAGTCCCATGGCCCTCTATCAGAATCCAGAGTTTCAAGAAAATCAAAATTTTGACCCAAAAAAAACGACAGT
>JAQIUQ010002968.1:0-27500 GCA_030378365.1 Hybognathus amarus | reverse complement strand
TATTTAGACTTTTTATATTACATTGATCGTACCTAAATATTTGTTTTTACAATGGGGTATTTTTATGCAAAAATGTATTTTTTTTTTTCAAAATTTATTTTTATTATTTTTTTATTGAGTTTATGCAACACTTGAAAGCTTGATTTCAATCTTTGAATTAAATAAAATAAAGACACAAATAAAGAGACATAAAAATAAAAAAGTTTTTTGGGTAGGTCAGAAATATTACAGAAACTGAATAAAGTAATCCAATGTAAAATAACACTGAATAACAGCACCGCAAGCCCTGAATACGGAACAATCAATTTGTGGCCACTGAGAATCGAATTGTTTTAAGCCACATTTTAAAAAATGATTAATCGAAAAATCTTTTTTTTTTTTTTTTTTGCCCAGCCCGATTACAGATTTTTATGGAAATAAACCGTATGCTTGGTTATTTCTGCATTACACTGGGATATCAGTGCTGTAACATCAAATAATAAAACATTGTACTTTTATAATAAACAACAGAAGTAGTTAATCTACACACCAAGGCATCGCACCATTTTTGAGGTTGTCAAGTGATGGCACACATAAATGAGTGAGGTGGTCTATAATGTCATTCCTCATCAAATGATGACACAAAATAAAACGTTACGCTTTTACGAAGCGTGTAAAGTTTATAACTATAATGTATGGCGGAATACCACAGTAAGTGATTGGGAGCACTTCGACTCGGTGCATATATTCAAAGGTCTCGGCGCAGTAATATCATCACTCCGGACAGGGAGAGAGGACTTTTCACGAGTGATGATATTACTACGCCGAGTCGAAGTACTCCCACTTGCTGTGGTATTCCGCCATATATTACAGGGCTTGCCATTAACTTTTTGATGCACCTGTCCTTCGGACAAGAAAATTTATGTTTCACTTGTCCATGCACAAAAGTCACTTGTCTGGGTAAAGATTTATAATTTTATCTCAGGGCTGCACGATTTGGGGAAAAATGTCATATTGCGATTATTGAGGTCAATATTGAGGTTGTGATATGCGATTGCGATATAATAAACAAATGGTTTCATGAGTCGACTTGTTTGGTTCTAAACCTAATGCACACACATATTAGTGATAATTCTGAAATTAGCAATAACAACTAAATGATTGATAACACCTATAATGATCCATAAGCCATTGATGTCTGGATAAAAATGAACGGTCTAACAGGTAGGACATATACAGAAATTGAATAAAGTTATCAAACAGTCTGCGCTGCATAAATTATATCTAGACTACTCCTTATTAGACAAGTTCTTTAGTCAAGAGCAGCGAGTAATTTTCTCTGTTCCCTTTGTTCTTTCATTAACTTTACTGACAGAACGCTTTACTGGTAGCTGGCCCTTTAAGAGCAGCCGCTGTGGACAGAGAACGCGGATCTAACACGCACCTCATTCTCTCATGAGTCACAACTCTTTATGTCTTTTAACTCTTTATGCTTGAAATTTAACTTGTCCGGTCGGACAACTAATTTCTCTTCTACTTGTCCTACAAAAATCAAAGCGGACAAGCCTTAATGTATAAGCCCTGTATTATAGTTAAACACTTTACACACTTAGAAAAGCGCAACGTTTTATTTTGTGTCACCATTCTTGGTTCGAGTTACTACTACTCAGAGTAACTGTATTTACATATTGAATGAACTAGAGCGATTGAGTGAGAAGAGAGAGTTGTGTATGAACTCGTCTTAATTAAGGGAATAACATAGTTTAATATGAAAAAAACGGTGGAGTATCCCTTTAAATTATTGAATTTTTTGCTTTTAGTAAGTACCGACTGGATGTTGCTCAGTTCACTAACCCAACATACGAGTAATAGTGATGCTTACGCTTGCAAACACCACTGAAAAAAGGGTCAATTTTCTTTTCCTTTCTTAATAAAGCCTCTCTCTCTCTGTTTCTCTCTCAGTCTAATAAGGTCCCGGTGGTCCAGCATGCGCACATGCACCCCCTGACCCCGCTCATCACCTACAGCAATGAACACTTCTCTCCAGGAACTCCTCCAGCCCACCTCTCGCCAGAGATACTGGACCCAAAGACAGGTATTACACACTCGTCTGACACATGGTAACTCGTGTTTCTGTCTTTTAATCATGTGTCTTACTGACTCTGTACCTCTGGTCCAGGTATTCCTCGGACCCCTCACCCCTCAGAGCTGTCCCCTATTACCCACTGTCCCCTGGGGCCATGGGGCAGATCCCGCACCCATTGGGCTGGCTCGTCCCTCAGTGAGTATCCCTTATAAAGGGGTTTTCCTAGAACTTATTGCGGGAGTTCCCGGATGTTGGCGTGTTTGCACCGCCGAAACTAAGAACGATTTTAGTTGTAGGAACTCCTTTTGGAGGAACTCATTTACTCCTTCAGAATCGGTATAAATCAGCGCTATAGGAACTATCTGTGAAGTTAGTGTTCGCTGATTGGCCGAATGCATGCGAAACACTGGCACCCGCATTTTTAAAACGCTGTGTAAACACACAGATTACAGCTTATATATTTACTAGGGCTGGGTATTGACACAAATTTCACAATTCGATTTGATTTCGATTCACAAGCTTGCAATTCAATTCGAATTCGATTCAATATTGATTATTTTGGATATCAGTTACAATAAATGGCAAATTTTCTCAAGGAAATCAAATCTCTTAACTAATGCTGTAAACTATGGGAGTCTAGTTGTAGCCTACTAGGCTTCATTAGCCTAATATGAAGGTAATAATGAACTGTTTTGTAGCTATACAAACACTTAAATTACACTTTTATTTATTTTTATAATAAGAAGATTAGATGAAATATAAACATTTAAATGTTGGCCGTAATATTTATTCAAATATGCATTAAATATTGAAGAACATTAAGATTATAATGCATAATATGGTGTATATATTTAGCAAAATGCTCCTCTCTAGAGTTATTTTTTCTAGCTGACTAACGAGTTGATGTGGGTTTTCGGAGGTAAATATGAACACACATGACATTGATTACAAGCTGTTTAACTGACGTCTTTCCACGGTTAAAACGCTGATTGAGCGAATCAATGTGTCATGATACGGATTTCGATAAGTTGTACTCTATCTTTTAACACACTTTCAGTTGCTCATTCATGTTTATTTCGTGCTGTAACTGGTATTAGATTAGCGCTGCTGCTTCTCTTGAGCTGCGCCAGAGCGATCTCACACCACAGCGCCAAAACGTTATTTATGTTTTTGAATTTCTAAAGAAAATAGACGTAATTTGAAAATTGAGACTTTGTTTCACATCGATAGTAACAAAGGACAAAGATTATTGTGATTTTTTGGATGCGCGCAGCCGCGATACAATGTTCCATTCATTAAAATGAAACAGGATGACTAATCGATTCTTGAGATTTAAGAATCAATATCAGTTCGTAAAAATGAGAATCGATTAATATCCAGAAATCAATATTTATTACCCAGCCCTAATATTTACTGCACAAATTGCGGAGAATACACGGTATAAAAATTTATTTTGCTCTATTCGCGTTTGATATGAGCACAGCATAATGAACAGGCTGCGATGTCAAGATTACAATGCTGGAGTGTGTGTGTGTGTGTGTGCACAGAGAGAGAGAGACACACGTGGGCACGATCGAAATATGGAGACATAAAAACGTACTAAACTTAACTCTTGTCAAACTGTAAACTACAACTGTCACACACACACACAGTTTATGTTCAGTTTAATAATGCCGATTAACCTAAATAGGTTGAGCATTAAAGCATCTGTATGGAAGATGTTGTCTGATTCACCCTCTCGTTCTGTGTTCACCTCAGGCAGGGTCAGCACATGTACCCCATCAGTGGAGGCTTCCGGCACCCGTACCCAGCTCTCGCCATGAACGCCTCCATGTCCAGGTGAGTGTGTGTCCAGTCTCTCATTCTTCATACTACGCTTTTATTTCCGGTTCATTTTACACACTCACACAGAGTCACTCACTCAAAAACTCATTCTCAAACTCACACACACACACACACACACACAGGAAATGAATGAATAGCTGTCAGAGTTCATTCACAATCACTCGAGATGAAATGGATCTGAATTAATGAAGAACTTCTCTTAATTTAGTGCTAGCACTGGATTAAATGAGGATAATCTGTACTGATTTACTCTTGTTGGTGTGTGTGTGTGTGTGTGTGTGTGTGTGTGTGTGTGTGTGTGTGTGTGTGTGTGTGTGTGTGTGTGTGTGTGTGTGTGTAAATTGTTGAATTATTCATACAGAGCTCATAGTGATCAATAGCCCGTCTTCTTCCAGACCTTTACAGCCGCTGTCAGCACAGCTCAGGCGTGCTTTTTCTCCATTGGCGTTTGTGTGAAAGGACTACACTTTCTGGAGCTACTTCGAGAAGTTCCCTATTCATAGTGTTTGATTTAAATCCCTCTTTCATTCGCTCCTGAACTGAACAGATTTTGCTTTACGGTAAAAAAAAATCCATTTGATTTAAAGGTACAGTCAAGAAGTTTTGGTAATATTTCACAAGAAATAAATATCTGTTGTTGAGCGATATGTGAAGACGTTAGCATAGTAGCTTTCTGTTTGTCAACTTGAACCCGTTGACCTTAACCCTTGTGCATCCTTATGGACATTTTTGTCCTTTTCAGTTTTGTTTTTTTTCATCACTTTGCCTGTGTTAAAGCTAACTGCAAAAAACTTGCCACAGGTGTGTATTTTTATTGGAATTTTACTATTTTCACCGTCATTTTCTTAAAAAAATATTTTTTGCATTAGTTACAAAAAATACTCCCTCTCAGCACCTTTTGGACAAAAATGTCCCCATTGAAACCCATTAAACCTGCAGTATTTAATCCCCGGTTCAGTTTACTATAAAATTATGCAATCTTTGTTAAGAGGATTTCATTCTGTTGGCAAGGCTTCAAAATTTTATTTTTTACTATTTTTTATCAGATGGTGCCATTTTTTTTTAAGTTTGGCCTATAAAACAAACATCGCTTTATTCCTGTTTTCTGCTTCGGCATACTATAGAGCCAACTGGATAAATTATGCAACGATATTTGTGTGGGTGTGTTGGTATGGATGTCAGAGTGTGGTTAGTATGTGTGCTATAAAAAATATGTGTGTGTGTGCATGTGTGTTTGTAATACTGAGAGAGAAAAACTGCAAATAACAAATCCAATCACTGTGAGCACCAGTGGGGTTTTACTGGCACCCAATGGGGAAAATATGTTACTACGCCCAAACAAACTGTTACCAAAAGCTCATTTCTTGAGATATCATCCTCAAATTTGGAACACAACCTATTTACATTTATGGCTTTGATTTTATTGCAGTTTTGAGTTCAACCTGATTTATAAAATATATATTTTATATACAATATTTTTTATAAATAATTTTCATAAACTTATACCTATATAACTTTTTTTTTATTGACTTACTATTATTTTTTTACTTCAGCAATAATCTGCAAAGGGTCTCCTTTAAAATGAGACCAAATTTAAGTCTGTGCTCCAAAGCATCACATTTTTTGACATGGACATTTTTGTCCTCTTTTTACCTATGTGTAACTTTTTTTAATTGATGCACAAGGGTTAAACTTAAATCTGCATCAAATCTTTCACCCTTGTACACTAGTAAAGATGACTTGGTTGCAAAAATTAGCCGAACAGAAATCTGTGTGAATGATATCCGAAATTTTGCTTTTGAGGTGAGATGGCTTTTCTAAGAAGTCTGCAGGACATCATGATAACTGCACATGCATTTGAATGAAGTCTTCCCAGTATCCCAACTAAAATGTTAGGGTTTTAATAAGAGTACAAGAGCAGTAAGAGGAGGGCGGAGTGAACATTGGTTCAGTACTGGATGACGACAGGTCTTTATTGTGTCAGTAGAAGCTTTCAGCGCTGGGATCAGAACCGTGTCCCATTTCAGCTGCTTGTGGGAAGTGGTTTTCATGGGATTTGGAAAGTGGCGTATGTGTTTGGTAAGGGGGGAATGGTCTTGAGTCTGGCACACTTTTTGTTACCACAGTAACCCGGCACTTTACCTGAGCGAATGAAGGAGCTTTTTTAGCTGGTGCTTTATTTGGACCATAAATAACATTCGAACAGAAATAAGAGTGTGTTTTAGTCCAGACGCCGCATTAAGACCCGAGTCTTTGAGTGTGGTATTCTGGGATGTTTAAAAGCCCTGATATACAGTTCAAGTGTTATGGTAGAACGACAAAATCAGGTCAACACGGTTCGTTTGGAGTTCACTTCTGGAGTTCTTCGAAAGTGAAATTTCTGGAAAAATTAGCTATGGCTGATGAACGCCTTCAGACTACCATTAACATACCATACCACTGTTTTCTCACTGATGTCATTTATATTATGTGTTTATATTGTTGATTGAGAGGAAAGGTCAGAACACATATTTACATATTCATCTAAACGTCAGTCTCAGAAGCGTGGACCTGACGGGATGTTCACTAACATTATCTCTGGCCCCAAAAACTTTTAAAATCGGACGGCGAAGATGTGCTTTTCTGTTCAGGGCTACGATATTGATATTCACGATATTGGGAAAAAAAACTTTCATTGCGATATTTGTTTTTCTGCAATATACATAGCAATATCGATGCTGAAACTATATATCGTGCAGCCCTACTTTCTCATTATTTCTAAGGAAATAATGGTAATTTATCTTTTTCTTTACAGTTTGGTGTCCAGTCGCTTTTCTCCTCATATCGTTCATCATCCTCACGGTCTTCATCAGACGGGCATCCCTCACCCAGCCATCGTCTCTCCGGCTATTAAACAAGAACCCAACGGAGAACTCAGCCCAGCGGCTCACGCGTAAGCTCACGCATGCTACACACTTTCCTGCTGTTTTTCTTTCTTCTTTAAAGGGATAGTTCACACATAAAAAAATGTTATATAAAAAATGTGCTAGCTCTTCCAAGCTTTATAATAGCAGTAAATGGGCGTTTCTGTTTTGAAGTCCATCAAAGCGCATCTAACCATGATAAAAGTGCATCTATCCATCCTAGAAGTGCATCTATACATGATAAAAGCATATCTATCCATGATAAAAGCACATCTATACATGATAAAATTGCATCTATACATGATAAAAGTGCATCTATCCATCATAGAAGTGCATCTATACATGATAAAAGCGTATCTATCCATGATTAAAGTGCATCTCTCCATCATAGAAGTGCATCTATACATGATAAAAGCATATCTATCCATGATAAAAGCACATCTATACATGATAAAAGTGCATCTATACATGATAAAAGTGCATCTATCCATCATAGAAGTGCATCTATACATGATAAAAGCATATCTATCCATGATTAAAGTGCATCTCTCCATCATAGAAGTGCATCTATACATGATAAAAGTGCATCTATCCATGATAAGTGCATCTATCCATGATTAAAGTGCATCTATCCATGATTAAAGTGCATCTCTCCATCATAGAAGTGCATCTATACATGATAAAATGCATCTATACATGATTAAAGTGCATCTATCCATCATAAATGCATCTATAAATGATAAAAGCACATCTATACATGATAAAAGTGCATCTCTCTATCATAAAAGTGCATCTATCCATGATAAAAGTGCATCTATCCATGATAAAAGTGCATCTATCCATGATAAAAGTGTATCTATACATGATAAAAGTGCATCTATCCATGATAAAAGTGCATCTATACATGATAAAATGCATCTATACATGATTAAAGTGCATCTATCCATCATAAATTCATCTATAAATGATAAAAGCACATCTATACATGATAAAAGTGCATCTCTCTATCATAAAAGTGCATCTATCCATGATAAAAGTGCATCTATCCATGATAAAAGTGCATCTATACATGATAAAAGTGCATCTATCCATGATAAAAGTGCATCTATACAGGATGAAAGTTCATCTATCCATGATAGAAGTGCATCTATACATGATAAAAGTGCATCTATCCGTGATAAAAGTGCATCTATCCATGATAAAAGTGCATCTATCCATGATAAAAGTGCATCTATCCATGATAAAAGTGCATCTATCCATGATAAAAGTGCATCTATCCATGATAAAAGTGCATCTATACATGATAAAAGTGCATCTATCCATGATAAAAGTGCATCTATCCATGATAAAAGTGAATCTATTCATGATAAATAATATTAAATAATAATGCGTTTGTGTAAGATAAATATCCATATTTAACACATTGCAAAGTAAAATTCTACTTGTGCTCAAAGCGCAAATTATGCAACTTGTGACGTGGAAAGCAGCGAAAGAAGAATGTCATATACACCTAGGGCGGCTTCAGGCTGAGTAAATCAGAGGCTATTTTCATTTTTGGGTGACCTATCCCTTTAATGCTTTATTCAGCTAAATAGCATTAGCTTCACACTCTCACCTGCAAATGACTCGGTGATAAAGTTTATCGCTGTTTTGTCTACCAACTTGCCACCGTGATACACAGTCCTTTCTGTGTCTTTCTCACTGCCACTCCCTCACATCCAGTGCAAAGACTGACCCACGTGTGGCGTATGTTTGCAGAAAGTCTCCAGGCCCGAATAAGAAGGAGGACGAGAGGAAACCTCACATAAAGAAGCCTCTAAATGCCTTCATGCTCTATATGAAGGAGATGAGGGCCAAAGTGGTGGCCGAGTGCACGCTAAAAGAAAGTGCCGCCATCAACCAGATCCTCGGCCGCAGGGTGAGTGAACAGTGTGTGTGATTATATTAATATACATTTTGAGTGAACCAATCACAAGTGGTCCGCAGCACCAAATGCCGATAAATGGGGTCCGAAATGTTTTGTGAATCAAAATTGCAATGTAGTCGATATGTGGTTTGTTTGTTGTGTAAACACTATTGTCTCTCACATCATTAACGTGCCGCCGTCAATCAACCACTGCGATTAAAGCTAGTTTTCAGCTTTGCCAATTGCTTATGTTGCCCTGTTGGTTCTTTATACTTAGGGATGGGCAACGATTAATCGCGATTAATCGACATCCAAAATAAAAGTTTGTGTTTACATAATATATGTGGGTGTAGTGTGTATAATACATTTGTATATATAAATACCCACACATGCATGTATATATTTAAGAAATATTTGCATGTATATACTTTATATATATTTATACATAATTAATATTATATATAAATATAAATATTTGATATATTAATAACAGATTTGTCTTAAATATATACATGCATGTGTGGGTATTTATATATACAAATGAATTATACACACTACACACATATATATTATGTAAACACAAACTTTTATTTTGGATGCGATTAATGATTGCCCATCCCTACTTTTATTGCATTTAGTTTATCAAAAGTGACAGTAAAGACATTTACATTATTTCAAAATATTTATTTTAAATAAGTGCCGTTCCGTTGAAATGTCTATTTGGAGAATAAAAATCAAACAAAATGCATCATTTTTAAAAAAAAATAAAGTTTTCAATAATTATATGCCTTAAAACTCATCTTTGATCACCGAAATGACATTAAAATCTTCATGGCTTATCTTAAATGTAACTCGACACCCCTGCCTTATTTAGTATACGCTGTTCTATGAATATGCAAATGAGCCCCGCCTCCCCTTACTCACTCAGAGATCCACTGGTTGACGATCACACGTTGATCTGATTGGTTACAAGGTGATTTGTGACGTCAGAAACACCAGCGATTTCAAAGCGTGTTTTTGAGACTGTCTTTGGTTCACTGCAGTTTTAAGGAGGAAATACTCAGCAATGCTGTCCACTTATCAACTTACACATGGGGTGTCTTAAAGCATATTAAAAACAACACATTCACACAAAAACAACATTAAAAGCTGGATTTTCACCACAGGGGGACAACAGTTTTCAGCATTAATTAGAAATAATAACCAGCATGATTTCTAAAGGATCATGTGACACTGGAAACTGATAATTCAGCTTTGCATCACAGGAATAAATTGAGCTGTTATTGTGCATTATATGTGCAGTAATGTGGAAAATGATGTGCAATAACCCAGTAACCCTGTGCAGAAGAACAGGCCATGATAAAAGATCGAAACCTGCCATCCGTGTCCTGATATAATATAGCTGTGCAAAATATCACAACACTGTGTTATAGACGAGAAACCTCTCACGACCCCAGACTGTGTGTAGAAGTGACTGTTTTTACATGCGTGCTGCTTGCACACACGAGACATGGGTGTGTGGTCACACTGGTATGTGCATGGTCTTAGCAGCGCCTGTATGTACAGTAAGTGTGTGTGTGTGTTTGCCCTTTGGCTGACTGTGGTGTTTGTGTTTGCAGTGGCATTCACTATCACGAGAGGAACAGGCCAAATACTACGAGCTGGCCAGGAAAGAGAGGCAGCTGCACTCTCAACTCTACCCGGGCTGGTGGGCCAGAGATAACTACGTGAGTCAGGCGCTTCAGGATCCGCCACACACACACACACACACACACACTCATACACATACAAACAAACTCACACACAAACACACATGTTGAGTGTGTGTGTGTGTGTTCCCATCAATTAATGCATTCATTACCACTAACTAACAATTAGCAAATACTTTAACTTTAGTTAGTATTAAATGATGTAATGTTTACAAATGACCCTCATTGTAAAGTTTTTCTTAGTCAACATGAACTAACACTGAAACATCCCTCTAATAAATGTATTCATCTTAATTAATATTGATTTTTAAAATATTTACTAACACATTATTTAAAAATCAAAAGCTGCATCTGTTAGCTTTATTTAATGGATCTGAGCTAACGATGAACAGTTGTACTTTTATTAACTAATTAACAAAGATTAATAAATACTGTAACAAATGTATTGGTCATTGTTCAATTTAGTTAATGCATAAACTAAAGGGGAACTTACTGTATAAAGTGTTTCTTACCCAACAAATCAGTGTTTAAAACCAGATCAAGCAAAAATGACCTTGTTACACACGTCACATGTACTCACTGTAGTAATTACTAAAATGATGCAACTGACCCTCAGCCAAACCCTAACCCTACAGTAAGTGCATGTTGTTCATTAATAAAGATATAAAAAATGTTGCACCTCCTATTACTGATCATTTGTGTGTAAATATGTGTCCTATTTTGTGTCCTATTCATGGAGATCAGTAGGTAACACTTTATTACAGTGCCCTTGTTACATGTTACACGTACTTACCATAGTAATAACAGTAAATTATGCATAATTACATGCAATTAACCCTCAACCAAACCCTAATCCTATAGTAAGTACATATTATTAATTAATATAACACAATAACACCTTAAAATAAAGTAACATTATTAATAAATATCACAGTTTTTACACTTAACAAAAGCCTACACACGTCCTCACTGTATTTTTTGACTTCCTTCAGTATTTCTGACACTCTCTCTTTTTCTATGCTCTCCAGGGCAAGCGGAAGAAGAGGAAGAGAGATAATAAGACAGACTCAACAGCAGAGGGTGAGGACGGACACACACACACACACACACACACACTCTTTTCTCTCTCTCTCTCCTTGTGTGTTTAATAACCCGCTCTCTCCTCTGACATGCAGCTTATGAGGTGCAGTGCTAGCGCAGGTACAGTACGACTGAGGCTCGTTCACACAGGGTCACCGCTCACACACACCTGTTTTCATCCATTAGTGTTTCCTCTTAGAATAGGGCTTTATAACTCGCAATTGTGAGAGGAATAAAATTCACAATTATCTTTGTGTTGCGTTGCGGGAAAAGGCTACTTATCCACACCAAGGATGCATTTATTAGATTTTTTACTTTAAATATTACTATTATGAAATATTACAATTTTGATTTTTTAATATATTTTAAATTAAAATGTATTCCTGTGATCAAAGCTGAATTTTCAGCATCATTACTCCTGTCTTCAGTGTCACATGATCCTTCAGAAATCACTCTAATATGAGGATTTAATGCTTAATAAACATTTATTATTAGTAGTATTATTATTAATATTAAAAACAGTTGTGTTTGAAAGTTTATGTTTACTGTCACTTAATCAGTTGAATGCATCCTTTGTTATGTCAGTACAGATGTGAGATATTCAGCGAGTGTTTATTACGCTCTGTTGTGCGAACGCTCCCATCCACAGTTTGAGTACTACGCCACATGACGCCATTTCCATTTTGTGTTCAGCGTTGTATGGGTGAATCTCATGAAAACTGTCAAGATCATATTTCAGTCTGAAATCAAAAAAAGTGATGAATGTTCCTTTGCATATAGACAATGAAGAAACATGACAAGGACATTTCCCACTGAGTTCTCATTAATACTATGAATAATACCATATATAATATTTATATAGTGCTTCCCCCGACTAAACATAATACTAGCAGTCATTCATCACACTCAAGGTCTATATAGTATTATATAGACTCATTACATGCAAAGTGAGATATTTCAAGCCTTTATTTGTTAACATTTTGATAATGGATTACAGATTTTTCTAATTTTGAATATGGGCTTTTCATATCTTTAATCCATAATCATCAAAATTATAACAAATAAAGGCTTGAAATATCTCACTTTGCATGTAATGAGTCTATATAATATATATGTTTCACGTTTTAAGTTGAATTACTGAACTTCTGCACGATATTCACGTTTTCGAATTTCACCTGTATACTTCAGCATACACACTCACAAAAGCACGCACACTTGGATATGCGCCTAATGATAGCGCACATTTATCTAGATTAACAGAGCGAGCCGATATGTAAAGATGTTACTTACATGTTTTAAATGAGCCATATTTGAGGGCGATGGATGATCAGGTGAGCGTTTGGATTTCCTGCCTGACACACTGTAATTAACGCAATTAACGATCTGTGTGACTTCGCCACTTCCTGTGGAGTTTGTTTTTTTCTGCAACTGGTAAAATTTCGGTTGACTAAGCCTCTTCTAGTCGACAAACATTCACAAGCAAACACAAGCCTTATATTTATATTACATTACGATACATACATTTTCTATTACATTAATCATTAATAGTGAACTTTATGGGAGAGAAAAAAAAACTGAAGCGGTGATCATTCTAGACACTGATACACCTTTTTTAACGGCAATTTAGGGTTCAACAAATACGAAAATATAACAATATAACTAATAATCTACTCAATTTTCATGCAATTCCACAAACCTGCAGGTTTAACCCTCTGATGGTCCTCGGTCACTTCTGACCGAATAATTTTCTGTTTTGAATTATTAAAAATCACAGCTTCATCGGAAGGTTATGATACTTGGTGACTTTTTTTGGTATGTGAACACAAATAAAATTGATTCTCTGAATTTTTGTTTGTACAATCTACAAATCAGCCACGATTCTTAAATATAGTATACCGCAGTAAAGGGTGATACTCAAGAGTGCAAAAAATTTACACCCACACCACACACACACACACACATACAAACACATTTGTATACACATACACACCAATAAATTCAGACTACAAAAAATCTGTTTTGAATTTTTTTTAAAATCACAGCTTCATCTGAATGTTACGGCATGTTTCTGGCATTATGCATGTGAACACACAAAAAAATTTAGTTCATGATCCGAGCATGCTAAGTGGTCGTAAAAAAATTAGTCACGAATTTGGTCTTTGGTCAAAAATGACCCCCATAGGAAATGAATGGGAAATTGACAAACACAAAAATTGACAATTTTTTTTTTAATAAGAAATCGTTTTTGAGATTGTTTCAATTATATATTCAAATCCACCAAAAAAAAAAAATCTGTTCATAAACAGCTGGGGAATTCACATGCCTCTCCATAGAGACCTGTACATTTCATCTAGAGGTTACACCATGATTCTACGCTTTTTCTCTATACTGTAAACAGATGGTGCTAATTTTCTTCAAAAAAATTTTTTTCTGAAGGCCTAGACTCTATATTAAACAAAAATACTGAATTAGTAATTTAAAAAAAATAATTAATATATATATATATATATATATATATATATATATATATATATATATATATTTCCATGAAAAAAATAGACCATAAATATTGCATAAATATTTATAAATTCAATCAAATTGTCTCAAAATACTAAATTAAAAAGAATAAATATTATAGAACAAAAATAAATTGCATTGGTTTTACTGGGATGGAAGAAGTTTCATTTTTAGGCCTCCTGTCGCTTCTGACCGGGAAGGCCCAGGATGTGACTCATAAAGTAAGACCATCAGAGGGTTAAATGTCTTTTTTTTAATTCTGCTCAGAGGTCACGCACCTTAAAATGTCCAGATGACGATTTGGTGGGAAAATATAATAATAAAAGTGTCTCTAAATTTAATATTTGTGATGATTTATGTGTATCATGACCCCCCCCACCCTGTTTCCTCCTTGTGAATGTATGTTCCCTGTGCAAAACTGTTATAACGGGGTTCGTACAAGTGCTTGAGTTTGACACTTGAAAACTAGAAAAGTGCTTGAATTAATCAAAGTTTAATTTTATCGATAAAACAATCTTTAATGTTGCAGCCCATCTGAAATAGAGCCATTTCGCATTGGCTATCAGCGTAATATTCCTCATATCCCAATATATGATTATTCTTCAGGTCAGTCATATATTGATGGGAGAAGAGATCAGTTTGAATAAGGAAAGTGACATCTTTGTTACAGTATCCTTTCACTGGTTAAAGTCACCAGTTATTACATCTGCCGCACTATTTTGTCTAATTAGATTATTTTTATTGACCTATTTACCTTTTTTAGAATCTGAAAGATAGTAAAGATATTGTTTAATAAGTGAGATCTCTGATTGTAGTCATTTTACAGCACTTGTACAAATTCTTGCCATTGACGATGTGATTTTTTTCATCTCTGAAATATAATAATTGTGATGATTTCAGCGAGTGTATCGTGACTTCAGTGTTTCTGAGGTCCCTCAAACCCACATGTTTTCTCCTTGTGAATTCCCTGAGCACAAACCAACGTGATAAAGTGATCTATTCCTGCCACTGATGAAGTGTTTTCCACCCTCTCTCAGATTACTCAGCGCGAAACAAGAAGCCGTGTGCGCAGTACCTCCCTCAGGAGAAGATGATTGACAGCCCTGGCTCCTCCCACGGCAGCATGCTGGACTCCCCGGCCACGCCCTCAGCGGCCCTGGCGTCGCCCGCGGCCCCGGCCCCCACACACTCGGAGCAGGCCCAACCGCTGTCCCTCACCACCAAACCCGATCGCCAACATCACTACCCTCTGCTGGCCAAACCCCCTCCTTCATCATCATCATCATCATCATAGGCAGTCAGTTAACTCCACCTCTTCTGTCTAGGCCACTCCCCTTTTCTTCTCTGCATGCCTCTCTCTTGTCTCCGCCCTCCCCGTACCATCACTCCCATCATGCTTTGTTCCAGTCTCAGCCACTCTCTTTGGTAACCAAATCAGCTGACTGACTCTCTTCTAAAGCAATTCTTTCTTAATGTCTTTTAAATAATGCTGTATATTGCTTTTTTACCTTTGTTTTTTGAGAAATAGATGTCAGGTTAACTTTTTTGATAAGTGAGAAAAGGAAATAAATATTATTATTGGTCAATATTTGATCATCCGCTTTTCTGTTGTCTGTATAAAACAATGTATTTTTTTGTAATGTCTACTTTGGAACTGGTTTCTTATTTGATGCATTTATTCAGTAATCTTGTATAATAAAAAAATACATGTATTAAAAACTACTTTTAAAAGACGAGAAGGAACAAGAACATTTAAGCTTGACTGTAATTAATGGTAGTTTTTTTGGAGTTTAATTCATAGTACTGGCAATTTATTAGACCTCTTTGCAATGACCCCCCTTACCCCAGTTTTGAAGTGTGTGAACTTGATAAATAAAACTTGTAAATTGTTTCTAAAAATGGATGTCGTTTGTCTTCTTGGGGTTACGTTTATTACATCAGGCATGGATAAGTTATGCAAATAAATAAATTAATAAATAAAATTGTATTATTGGAATGTAGCCTAAATTTAGCAGTCACATATATTAGTAGGAGATTAATAAAAAAAATGCTTTTGAAAGAAGTCTCTATTCTCACCAAGGCTGCATTTATATGATTAAAAATGCACTAAAAACACTAATATTGTGAAATATTATTACCATTTAAAATAACTGTTTTCTATGTGCATGTATGTTAAGATGTAATTTATTCCTGTGATCAAAGCTGAATTTTCAGCATCATTACCCCAGTCTTCAGTGTTCGCATCAATTTATCAAATGTTGAAAACAGTTTTTTTTAATGATGATTATGCATGAGCAAAGTTGAACAACATTTGAAATATATATATTTATTTGTAACAAGAATATTCTCAATTTAATGCATTTCTTACAAATTATTCCCAAAATTAAATCTTATTTTTTACTGAATTACAATAACTTTGAAGGTTGATCTTGACTAATGAAAATAGTTTTATTTTTCTTTCTTTTCACTGTAATCAGATTTTTTTGTATGATGAACAATCATGCAGTAACGGGGTTGCACTGAATAATTATAACTACTAACTAATTTATTTACAACAATAAATTGAATATAATCACAAATTACTGAATGTATAGTCCTCTTTCAGTCCCCTAATGCTGAAAAGGTCAAGACCTTCCAAATAGACCACGATAAACCAAAATACTTTCATTTTACTAGATAAATATTAGTTTATCCAATATTTCACAACTAAAAATACAAGATAATTTCCTCTTTAAGTCACGGAACACCGAAATGTGCCATTTTCGTGGGAAGCGCCTGATTATGTTACCTCAGAAATGTGGAGATTTTTATAATCCTCTAAAAACAACATCTAGAGCACAGAACGATGGCATAATAAACTGCTGGAGAAACCCTGCTGATAGAAGAGGAATTCGAGTTAAATCTTTAATAGCTGGAATTTAGGCGAACCGCACTGGAAAATAAACAGATGAGCCAGAGCAACAAAAATGTCTGCCAAGAATAAACACGCTTTAAAAAAATAATAGACATCTGTTCCTTCCTGGAATGCAAAGTCCCAAAACAACGACAAAAAAGCAGGTCAGACCCTGCCTTCCCGTTTCTCTCTCGTGTGTGTGTGTGTGTGTGTGTGTGTTGGCTGACGCTGGCGCTGTAATGAAGTGCGCGGTAATAGGATGGAGCTCCAGGGACCTCATTAGGCTTTTCAATTAGTGAGAAATACACAAGGTAGAGTCCTCTGCTTTTTAGGGGCTTTAGGAGCGGCCAGAGATGCCAAGAACGCCTCTCACTTCCCTCAGCGAGCGGAGGTGACGACACCCTTCACACACCTCGTGTGTACGTGTGACACGGGTCGCACGGGTGTATCTGTGGCAATAGCCAACAATACACTGTATGGCCAAAAATCATTAGAATATTAAAGGGATAGTTCACTTTGAAATTAATTTTTGGTATGTTTTACCTTACCTCAAGGGCATCCAAGATGTAGGTGTCTTTGTTTCTGCAGTATTTCCAATTTTGATATTTTAGGTCAAACCGTTCTTGTCTGTCAGTCATATAATGCAGGTCTATGGTCACCACCTGAAAGAGCATGCACAGAGAAGTCCAAATTAAACATGATTTAATGACTCGTAAATGTAAGTACACATTGATGGCCTAAGACACAAAACGAGCGGTTTGTGTGAGAAAACGAACAGTATTTATATCGTTTTTACCTCTTTTAACCACCGCCACAAAGCGCCCGCGCCCTCAGTACACTTGGACGTGGCTGTGGTTACAAGATAACATAAATAATGTAATTTACTTTAAATTAAATTACATATAACATACATAGGCCATATAAAGGGCCTAAATCTAACTTTAGTGGCAGGTCAAGCTTTTAATGTTGTTTATGTATGTGGTGTTTTTAATCTGCTTTAAGACAAACCATGTGTAAGTTGATAAGTGGACAGCATTGCTGAGTATTTCCTCCTTAAAACTGCAGTGAACCAAAGACAGTCTCAAAAACATGAAATCGCTGGTGTTTCTGACGTCACAAACCACCTTGTAACCAATCAGATCTACGTGTGATCGTCAACCAGTGGATCTCTGAGCTGAGTGAGTGGAGGCGGGGCTCATTTGCATATTCATAGAACAACGTATACTAAATGAGGCGAGGGTGTCGAGTTACATTCAAGCTAAGACATGATGATTTTTTTTCCAAGAAAAAAACTTTAAATATATCAGTTTTAGGCTTTAAAGGGTACATATCATGCTTTTAAATAATTCATTTTTACTTATAAATCATACATTTGTGGTCTATATAAAGCATAACTGCAATGCTTGGGTCTGAATTCCTCATAATAGCTCCACAGGCCCCTTTTCTGATGTGTCTCTGTGAGCAAGTTTCAATGCGGCCCTTTAAATAAAAAGGCGTACCGTCTTACCCCGCCCACTCTCCAGGTCACTGAGTTCACGGTCAGCTCAACTCTCTGCGTTTCGGCCATTATTGTAGTTTGATAAGAGATACGATTACTAGAGCTTCAAAGAACATTTTTATTCACACGTTAACAAAATGTCAACAACGGAAGACTTGTCCACCAAGCCTTACATATTCGAGCGATTTGAAAGAGATGACGAAGACAAACCTGCAGAACAACGTCATAAGTTCATATGGAGGCAGGTATGTAAGTTAACTATGTTGTGTTATTAGTGAAAGTCGACTATTTCTCTTGTTAAAACAAGCACACTGACAAGATAAATGACTGCGGTCTGATCTTATCTTACTATTAAAAATCTGTATTGATAATAATATGATAACTTACGTTTAGAAAGCATCAGGAAACACAGCAGCTAAATGATAGAAGTCGGTCAGCAAACCCTTCTGTATACTGGCTGAGGTGTTGAAGTGAGGATCCTTGAAGTGCTTCAGGTCACTACATCCAACAACCGAACATTTTGACTAGCCCTCTCGTAACTTCTGCATCATTGAGCTTGGACTACAAACTCGGAGCGAGAAATATTAATGGCGGATTGCTCGAACTAGTGTTGGACTGGTGGTAATCGATGTCCTCATTTATCAGTTCCGCTGCAAATACGGTGATGTACTTGCTCAAAAAAGTCATAGACGACAGAAAAATCTGAACAGGTTGAAAAATATGACAAAAACAGAATATAAAGATATAAACGAAGCACCTGAAGAGAATAATTTCATCTTTTCTGTACTTATAAAAACCTCCTAATCTACAACAAAATGCATTTAAAGGGTTAGTTCACCCAAAAATGAAAATTAAGTCATTAATTACTCACCCCCATGCTGTTCTAACCCGTAAGACCTTCGTTCATCTTCGGGACACAAATGAAGATATTTTTGATTCAATCTGAGAGCTGGATCACTCCTCCATAGACTGCCTAAGGGACTGGCTCTTGACGGCCCATAAAGTCAATAAATATAATGTTTAAATATTCCATGTGCCTACAGTGGCTCAATTATAAGTTTATCAAGCGACGAGACTACTTTTTTTTGCAAAAATAACATAAATAACGACTTTATTAGACTATTCCATTACTTCCTTATGGGCGCATGCGAGAGACTGAGATGACGACGTTCTCATTCGACTGCTTCTTGTTACCGGCTGCTCACCGCTTCAGGAGTATTACTGCCACCTACCGTATAAGATGATGTGCTGATATAGCCGGAGCGCGATCATCATCTTATACGGTCATACATCATCTTATAGTCTAATAAAGTCGTTATTTATGTTATTTTCGCAAAAAGTGGTCTTGTCGCTTGATAAACTTATAATTGAGCCACTGTAGGCACATGGAATATTTAAACATTTTATTTATTGACTTTATGGGCCATCAAGAGCCAGTCCCTTAGGCAGTCTATGGAGGAGTGATCCAGCTCTCAGATTGAATCAAAAATATCTTCATTTGTGTTCTGAAGATGAACGAAGGTCTTACAGGGTTGATACAGCATGGGGGTGAGTAATTAATGACTTAATTTTCATTTTTGGGTGAACTAACCCTTTAAGGGCTAAAAAAGTGGATTTTGCATGATTTGTCCCCTTTAAGAAAATGTACTGGCCAATATTTTTTGATTATATATATATATTTTTTTTTCGGCCATGAAACGATTTTTGCAAAAACAGGCAGTAATGACACTAAAATTTTAGATACCAGTGAAAATTTACAATTTTCCATTGCAATTTCGACACCACAGCTAAAACTACTAGCATAACTAATGCAAATTTAAAGCATTATTAAAGGCAAGTATACAGTCAGTTATAAAATACGAAAAAATAATCAAAAAGTAAAAAGTGTGCAAATGTAAAATAACACCAGTCTTCCCTCTTTAAATTAAACATCCTTATTAAAGTTAGAAAAAGTTATTCAGTCAAGAGCAGTAAATGAATGTTTTATTTGTCTTTTGTTGTTTGATTAGCATTTAATAAAACAGACAGCAGGAATATTATGCTGCTGTCACTTTAAGAGCCAATGCGCAGATCCAATATACTGATACACTCAGAGTTTGCTTCTTGCGATTCAGTTTTTAGTTCACAGAATAAAAAAAATAAAGATGTAATTGCAACTTTTTATTTCATTTGTTTCTCACAGTTCTGAGTTCATATGTCACAGCGTGTGAGTTCTGAGTTTATATCTGACGATTATTTTTTTAAGGCGTAAAGATATAAACTCAGAATGTGGTGGAAATAATTTTCTAAATCTCAAAACGGGCCAAAATTAGACTCGCCGAAGCTCATTTGTGCACAACAACCGCTCTAAAACACTCAGACGCCCATCATGACTGCGTGTGTGTGTGTGTGTGCACTGAATAATATTAATGTGCCATAACTCAGAGAGGAATGTAAACGCTGCGCTTCACACTGGCAGCGACAGCCAATCAAGTCCAGCATGAGGAAAATCCAACGCATCATTATCGCTAATTGCTTAATGATGTCTTACAGTGTGTGTTGGTTCCCATATGACTCAACTAACAGCACACTGTTGCTCTGCCCTCGCTGTGAGATGTGTGTGTGTGTGTGCAGACGGACAGGTTGACACGCGTTGAGTGCTCATTTCCCTCTCTGCCCTCAGGTGAGGAACAGACCTGTCAGTCACACACACACACACACACACACGCACACACGCACACACAAAGGCTTATATTTTATTTTGCTCTGCAGTCATTAGAGAAGTGAGGAATATGCCTTGCATCATCCTGGGCCCTGCGATGCTCTCTGGGACCCTTGTGTGCGCGCGCGTGTGTGTGTGTGTGTGTGTGTGTGTGTGTACCCTCAGCTCTAGACCCATCAACCAAATTAAAGGTAATGAGTTGTCAGACAACAGAGAAAGCGTGGCTCCTTAAGGCTACAGGACTCTGAAGCGCTGGCCTATTCCCTGTATGTCACACACACACACACACACGGGCGGACTGAGTGACTGTAATGTGACTGGCCTGTTAGAGAGATGGGCTGCAGAAAGATGTGTGTGATTATTCTCCCGCTTGTTTTCTGCTTGTTATGAATCCTCAGTTCTGCTGGTCTCAGTGTGTACTTGTGTTCACTTCATTGGCAGACGTTTTATTATTAAATGTGTTGAGTACGCCTGGCTAGTGTTTTAAGCAGTAATGTTTATATATATATATACAAGTCATTTGGAGTTTTATAATTTTAAATTTAAATTATAAAATATATACTATTTATGAGCACAAAAATAAATAAATGATTCAATTTAAATTTTAAATTGAATCATTTATTTATTTTTGTGCTCATAAATAGTATATATTTTATAATATATATATATATATATATATATATATTTAAATAATATTTTGTTATTTAGTTTTAACTATATAATTAAATGTAAATTATATGATTATAGTTTAATACACGTTTATTTAATTATGAAATAAAAATGATTTTTTCCCTAAATATTAAGGAAATTGACTTCTGTTTACTTCTCACAATTTTGAGAATTATTTTCCCCCTCATAATTCTGATTTTACATTTTTTATTTTTCAGTATTTATTTCATTATAAATAATATTTACAATTTAAATATATATATATATATAGGCTATACACACACACACATAATATTATGAAACATAATATTATAATATTTAAAGATATATATATTTTTAATTTTCTCTTCTGCTCACCAATGCTGCATTTATTTGATCAAAATGTAATTTATTCCTGTGATCAATGCTGAATTTTCAGCATCATTACTCCAGTCTTTAGTGTCACATGATCCTTCAGAAATCATAATAATATGATGAATTGATCGCAGTTGTGCTACTTCATATTTGTATAGGATAAATATAAAGTTCAAAAATCAATTTATTTGATATTTATTGTTGATTTTTGCATCACTACAGCTGTAATATGAAATATCAGCACTCTTGAAATGCCATATATATAATAAAAAATATTTGTAGTATTCAAAATAAAATGTATACTGTGCTTATTTAACCCTTCTATTGCCAAATATTTTTTTTGCTCAACAAAAGAACAAAAACAAAACACAGACTAACGACAATATAAGGATAGGCGAAGTAAAAGAAAGAAACAAACAAAAGATAAAGAAAAGAAAGACCTTATCATTTGAATGTGTGTGTTGAGTGTTTTAAGATAATCTAACATCTTTTACCCTTTCTCGTTCCTCACTCCTCTCCTCCAAATCCTCCAAACGATAATAATAAAGATGATTTTATGATTAATATGGCTATCTGTGCACATCCCCCCGGGTGGCCAATGCCAAATATTTTTGGTAAAGATTTGCAATTATTATAATTTTTTTAATTCTTCATTGCAAAAATTACACTTTGTCTGACATTGTCTTAGCTTTTGATTTGTAGGATTGTGAGTTTAATAATCAGATGCGGCCAGCGGGACAGCAGGAGACCTTCTCCTTTAAATGTGTGCATTGAACAGTCTCTCTCTCTCTCTCTCTCATAAGAGACATCTGTCTGCTCCTCACAGGTCAGAATTAATACATGTTAATCAGCTCATTAGCTCTGTCTGGCCCCTGGCCAATCCCTGCCGTCAACAGCGCGCTTTGATCCCGCATCCGGGCCAGGTCTGGCCTTTCATGTGTCTCACCAGTGTTTACATTCCTCCACTCCACAATCAATATCAAGACAAGACAATACACACATCAGCTCGAGTCAGGAGTGTGATGCCAAATGAACAGAGCATTTATTTTATTTTTATATGACTTTATTTTTCACAATTGCGAGATGGAAAGTCAGAATTGCGAGATATAAAGTCAGAATTGCATGATATAAAGTCGCAATTGTGAGAAAAAAGGCAGAATTGTGAGATAAAAGTCGCACTTCTGTCTTTTTTCTCAGAATTGCGACTTTATATCATGCAATTCTGACTTTATATCTCGCAA
The DNA here is from genome assembly GCA_030378365.1 of Hybognathus amarus. Classification (NCBI taxonomy): domain Eukaryota; kingdom Metazoa; phylum Chordata; class Actinopteri; order Cypriniformes; family Leuciscidae; genus Hybognathus; species Hybognathus amarus. Next base: position 4,119 of record JAQIUQ010002968.1, on the reverse strand, counting down.
TTCTGACTTTATATCTCGCAATTCTGACTTTATATCTCGCAATTCTGACTTTATATCACGCAATTCTGACTTTAAATCTCGCAATTCTGACTTTATATCTCGCAATTCTGACTTTATATCACGCAATTCTGACTTTATATCTCGCAATTCTGACTTTATATCTCGCAATTCTGACTTTATATCTCGCAATTCTGACTTTATATCTCGCAATTCTGACTTTATATCTCGCAATTCTGACTTTATATCTCGCAATTCTGACTTTATATCACGCAATTCTGACTTTATATCACGCAATTCTGACTTTATATCTCGCAATTCTGACTTTATATCTCACAATTCTGACTTTATATCTCGCAATTCTGACTTTATATCTCGCAATTCTGACTTTATATCACGCAATTCTGACTTTATATCACGCAATTCTGACTTTATATCTCGCAATTCTGACTTTATATCTCACAATTCTGACTTTATATCTCGCAATTCTGACTTTATATCTCGCAATTCTGACTTTATATCTCGCAATTCTATATCACGCTATATCACGCAATTCTGACTTTATATCTCGCAATTCTGACTTTATATCACGCAATTCTGACTTTATATCTCGCAATTCTGACTTTATATCTCGCAATTACTTGACTTTATATCTCGCAATTCTATATCACGCTATATCACGCAATTCTGACTTTATATCTCGCAGATTCTGTTATATCACGCGTTATATCAGGTTATATCACGCAATTCTGACTTTATATCTTCGCAATTCTGACTTTATATCACGCAATTCTGACTTTATATCTCGCAATTCTGACTTTATATCTCGCAATTTCTGACTTTATATCACGCAATTCTGACTTTATATCTCGCAATTCTGACTTTATATCTTCGCAATTCTGACTTTATATTTCGCAATTCTGACTTTATATCTCGCAATTCTGACTTTATATCTCGTAATTCTCACTTTATATCTGATAATTCTCACTTTATATATCGCACATTCTGACTTTATATCTCGCAATTCTGACTTTATATCTCGCAATTTCTGACTTGATATTACGCAATTCTGACTTTATATCACGCAATTCTGACTTTATATCTCGCAATTCTGACTTTATATTACGCAATTCTGACTTTATATCACGCAATTCTGACTTTATATATTCGCAATTCTGACTTTATCTGTAAGACAATACACACATCAGCTCGAGTCAGGAGTGTGATGCCAAATGAACAGAGCATCAGAGTGTTTGTCAGTCTCTAAGAGGAGAAATAACGTGGTTTAAAACACGATCACATGAGTGCGTATACCATTTCTTCGTGCTATTTATACGCCAAAAAAATGTTTTTTGCGTGCATATGCTTATATGCTGTGCACTGTAAATCTTTTGGGTAGGATTAGTTGTGTCAGGAGTACGTGCATATATTACACGGCAAAATGTGAGTAGCCTATCTATCGCACGTGAAAACTCGCACGTCGCAAGTATCATATACATGCAAAAATGATTTTTGCTGTATAAATGGCACGAGAAATTAAATTCGTGGCTAGATTAGCATTTTCATAAGATCGTGTTGAACTGATTCATGCTTGTTGCTATAGAAGCTCGTTTCCACCATAGAATGAAAAATATAAAAGGTAATTGAGACTTTTTGTCTCACAATTCTGACTTTTTTTCTCACAATTGTGAGTTTACTTCTCGCAATTCTGACTTTATTTTTCACAATTGCGAGATATAAAGTCAGAAATTACGTGATGTAAACTCGCAATTGTGAGAAAAAGGCAGAATTGTGAGATAAAAGTCGCACTTCTGTCTTTTTTCTCAGAATTGCGACTTTATATCATGCAATTCTGACTTTATATCTCGCAATTCTGACTTTAGATCTCACAATTCTGACTTTAGATCTCGCAATTCTGACTTTATATCTCGCAATTCTGACTTTATATATCGGCAATTCTGACTTTATATCTCGCAATTTTGACTTTAAATCTCGCAATTACTGACTTTATATCTTCGCAATTCTGACTTTATATCACGCAATTCTGACTTTATATCTCGCAATTCTGACTTTATATCTCGCAATTCTGACTTTATATCTCGCAATTCTGACTTTATATCTCGACAATTCTGACTTTATATCTTCGCAATTCTGACTTTATATCTCGCAATTCTGACTTTATATATCGCAATTCTGACTTTATATCACGCAATTCTGACTTTATATCACGCAATTCTGACTTTATATCTCGCAATTCTGACTTTATATCTCACAATTCTGACTTTATATCTCGCAATTCTGACTTTATATCTCGCAATTCTGACTTTATATCACGCAATTCTGACTTTATATCACGCAATTCTGACTTTATATCTCGCAATTCTGACTTTATATCTCACAATTCTGACTTTATATCTCGCAATTCTGACTTTATATCTCGCAATTCTGACTTTATATCTCGCAATTCTATATCACGCTATATCACGCAATTCTGACTTTATATCTCGCAATTCTGACTTTATATCACGCAATTCTGACTTTATATCTCGCAATTCTGACTTTATATCTCGCAATTCTGACTTTATACTCGGCAATTCTATATCACGCTATATCACGGCAATTCTGACTTTATATCTTACGCAATTCTGTTATATATCACGCGTTATATCAGGTTATATCACGCAATTCTGACTTTATATCTCGCAATTCTGACTTTATATCACGCAATTCTGACTTTATATCTCGCAATTCTGACTTTATATCTCGCAATTCTGACTTTATATCACAGCAATTCTGACTTTATATCTTGGCAATTCTGACTTTATATCTTAGCAATTCTGACTTTATATCTCGCAATTCTGACTTTATATCTCGCAATTCTGACTTTATATCTCGTAATTCTCACTTTATATCTCGATAATTCTCACTTTATATATCGCAATTCTGACTTTATATCTCGCAATTCTGACTTTATATCTCGCAATTCTGACTTGATATTACGCAATTCTGACTTTATATCACGCAATTCTGACTTTATATCTCGCAATTCTGACTTTATATTACGCAATTCTGACTTTATATCACGCAATTCTGACTTTATATATCGCAATTCTGACTTTATCTGTAAGACAATACACACATCAGCTCGAGTCAGGAGTGTGATGCCAAATGAACAGAGCATCAGAGTGTTTGTCAGTCTCTAAGAGGAGAAATAACGTGGTTTAAAAACACGATCACATGAGTGCGTATACCATTTCTTCGTGCTATTTATACGCCAAAAAAATGTTTTTTGTCGTGCATATGCTTATATGCTGTGCACTGTAAATCTTTTGGGTAGGATTAGTTGTGTAGGAGTACGTGCATATATTACACGGCAAAATGTGAGTAGCCTATCTATCGCACGTGAAAACTCGCACGTCGCAAGTATCATATACATGCAAAAATGATTTTTGCTGTATAAATGGCACGAGAAATTAAATTCGTGGCTAGATTATAGCATTTTCATAAGATCGTGTTGAACTGATTCATGCTTGTTGCTATAGAAGCTCGTTTCCACCATAGAATGAAAAATATTAAAAGGTAATTGAGAACTTTTTGTCTCACAATTCTGACTTTTTTTCTCACAATTGTGAGTTTACTTCTCGCAATTCTGACTTTATTTTTCACAATTGCGAGATATAAAGTCAGAATTGCGTGATGTAAACTCGCAATTGTGAGAAAAAGGCAGAATTGTGAGATAAAAGTCGCACTTCTGTCTTTTTTCTCAGGAATTGCGACTTTATATCATGCAATTCTGACTTTATATCTCGCAATTCTGACTTTAGATCTCGCAATTCTGACTTTATATCTCGCAATTCTGACTTTATATCTCGCAATTCTGACTTTATATATCGCAATTCTGACTTTATATATCGCAATTCTGACTTTATATCACGCAATTCTGACTTTATATATCGCAATTCTGACTTTATATATCGCAATTCTGACTTTATATATCGCAATTCTGACTTTATATCTCGCAATTCTGACTTTAGATCTCGCAATTCTGACTTTAGATCTCGCAATTCTGACTTTAAATCTCGCAATTTTGACTTTAGATCTCGCAATTCTGACTTTATATAT
>JAQIUQ010002967.1:0-29641 GCA_030378365.1 Hybognathus amarus | reverse complement strand
TGTGATAAGCTAGGGCAGTTGATTAAGTTAGCATAGTGACGAGGCCTCAGACGGGACGGCTTTGTGGCTCGAGGATTGGGATCCATATTGTACGCGAGCAACCACCGATTGTGTGGGAGTCTTCAGGACAACACAGTTGAGGATTGTGAGGACAGTCGTGCATTTCCATCATCCCCTGTCTCCTTTCTGGAGTCCCATCCATAGAAAAATACATATACGTATGTGTGTGTGTATACAGGTGAAACTGAAAAATTTGACTCATGCAAAAGTATTTCAGCAATTAAACTTACACGTGAAACTAATGTATTATATAGACTCATTACATGCAAAGTGAGATATTTCAAGCCTTTATTTGTTATAATTGTGATGATTATGGATTACAGATATGAAAACATTTTCACAATATTCTAACTTTGAATATTGGGGTTTTTATATCTGTAATCCATAATCACAAATTATAAAAAATTAAAAGGCTGTAATGATCTCACTTTATGTAATGAGTCATATAATATATTAATTTCACCTTTTAAGTTGAATTACTGAAATAAATGAACTTTTGCACGAATATTCAAATTTTTTTGCAGTTTTCACCTGTATATGCAATCTATTAAATCAAGTCATGTCACTTTTATTTCTAGTGCCCTATGATTTGAAGCGAAGCGAACTCCGTGAGCGACACTAGGGCGAGAGACAGAGTGTGACTTATTTAAACTTATATAAACTAATATAATTTATGTTACTGGACAGTTTAAAGCTCATAACCATATTTTGTTGTTACTTGAAGAGTGCAGTGTTATGTTGCATCATGCAGTATTTGTCCTGAAAGGCTACTGAGTAGCCTCAATAAATTTAAGGTCATTCCTATTTTATTTTGTATACATTTTAAAGGTTAACTTTTAACTTTTCCCAAAAATTAAAACGGAAAAAATGGATTTCATCAGGACCCTATATTTCAATTTCTGCTGTTAAGCCGCTCTGAAAAGAAAACTGTCATTATTTATCTTCACATTTTCTTGCAATAACTTTATATTCCACAGTTGTGACTATTTCTCATAATTGTTACTTTATGCATCATATGCAAATTCCAAGTACAATTAGAGGAAATTAAGTGGCTGATATAAAATTATGTGAAAGTTGTGATTTCAGGAAACTCACAATTGTAAGAATGTTTTGTAATTGTGACTAATTTGCATTTTCTTGAAATAGCAATTGTATATCTAAAAGTTGCGACAATTTCTCATAATTGTTACATCACATATGCAAATTATAATTGCAATTAAATGAAATTAAGCAGATATGAGAGAAATAATGTGAAAGTTGTGATTCAGGAAACTCACAATTGTAAGAATGTTTTGTAATTGTGGCTAACTCGATGTTTTCTCGTAATAGCAATTTTATATCTAAAAGCTGCAACTATTTCTGATGTAAAATGTAAAAATTAAAATATACAATACTATTGCATCTAGTCAAGTCAACTTGATTTAAAATTCTGTTGTAAAGCCACTCTGAAAAAGACAATTCGTGCTCATTATCCAGCTGAAGAGAGTTAATTCAGTTCAATATCTGTGTAAAGTTCATTGATTATGAAGCAAGTTCAGTTCAGCTGTAATCAGCTCTACAGAAGACAGAAGTATTATTCAGTGTTTATAAGAGTGTGGATTCAGTTGAAATAGAGTTGATTTAAAGGTCATGGTCTTGTCTCATTGCCTAGTGGTCCATTTTCATTTTTCATTGAGATTTAAAACCTGTTTTCCAAGAAAGACCTCAGAGTATTGACAGCGCATAGTAACAAAAAAAGAACAACACAACATGCGTACATAAACATTTGACTACTTAAATGTACAATTTATACATTCTATAGATTTGAAATCTAATTACTCCATGACTTTAAGCTGTGATGCTCATGCAGGAAATGCAGGTTCGAAATCTCCGCCTTTCCTCATCAAAACAGTGACTGAAAATCACAACTGACCCTTTGCAGGGAGTTTGATTGACAGGCGATCTGACCAATCATAATCCGGTATTTGCCATTTTTGTCTGACAAAGCAGTCAGGAGATTTAGTAGATAAACGCTAGAGGATTTGAACTTTTAAAACGTTGTGTACTGACATCTGTCCGCGGCTAAAACAACATTCCTTCTGATGTTCATTTGTGTTTATTTGATGCTATAAATGGCCCTCTGTCAGACACATTAAAGAGCCACAAAACAGTATTTATTGTTTAAATTTCTTTAAAAAAATGCCTAAATTTGAAAGTTTCACATCAAAAGTGTTGTTCGTGTCCTCTGCTCCCCGATGAATATTTCACTGTGTTAGAACATGGTGTGTGACGTGAGAGGGGCGTGGCTTGTCGGACATAGCAACAGTAACTAAAGGGGGCGGGTCTTTGCCGACGGTCAATTCCCAAATCTCCTGACAGGCTTGTCAATGCATACTTTTTATTGGTCATTTCTGTTGAATTTCTTTTAAATATTGTTAAAAATAAATGGTCATTACATTTCACCAGTTATAATAATGTATCTGTGTGTGTAGCTGCTGTAATACTAAAAATATTAAGTCAGCTTAAGATTTTTTTTGTGTAAGAGTGTGTATGTGTGTTCCTACCTAACCATATCTTGGGGATAAATACTTTAGGTATTTTATCCCCCAAAATTAAATTATATTATATATAAAAAATGATATTGTGTATTAACTTCTTCACACTTACATTTACATTGATCATTTGATGCAATGCACTTATGGTGTACATGTTTTTACATTGTACTTGTATTAAAAAATGCTTGTTATTACATCTGTAATTCATTTCTGTAATTTAAAAAAAAAACGGTCCCCAACCTTTTCCCATATCCCGCCTCAATATCAACACAAGTGTTTTGCGAAGTATAGTAGTTAAAGACGCCTAATGTAAAGTGTGTCCAAGTTTCTTACATTTACACAAATGAAAAATACTTTTTCTGCTAGATTATGTAGTATTTATAACTATCTGCATATAAAAACAGTAGAAGCCTGCGTAATGCAATCTGTGTGTGTGTGTGTGTGTGTGACTGAGTGTGTGTGAGTGAGAGAAAGAGTGTGTAACAGTGTGTGTGTGTGTGCCTCTAAATGCTGATGTCATGTTCTGCCCACTCTTGCATCCGCTTCCTGCCTCGGTGATCAAACAAGCCTCTGCTATCCCAGCATGCCATGCAGTCTCCTTTTTCCTTTTCTTTTTCGTTCCTCCTTTTTTGAAAAGACTTCCACAAAGACTCAGAACCTCCCACTGGACAGGACAGAGCAACACACACACACACACACACACACACACACAAACACACACAAACTTACACAAACACACACACTCTCACTCACACACAAACACAGACAAACTCACACACACTCTCACTCACTCAAACATAAACACAGACAAACTCACATAAGCATAATGCACACATAAATACACACACACAACACACACACACACACACACACACCCCACTCTCTCTCTCACTCACACTTTCTTTCTCTCTCTCTCACATACACACTCACTCACATACACACTCACACACAGACACACACACACACACTCTCTCACACTTTCTATCTCTCTCTCCCTCTCTCTCTCCCTCTCTCTCTCTCTCTCTCTCTCTCTCTCTCTCTCTCTCACACACACACTCTCTCTCACTCACACTTCTCTTTCTCTCTCTCTCTCACATACACACTCACTCACATACACACTCACACACACACATACACATCTCTCACTCTCACACACTTCTTCTACTCTCTCTCTCTCTCTCTCTCTCTCTCTCTCTCTCTCTCTCTCTCTCACACACACTCTCTCTCACTCCACACACACAGGACTCAGGAGGTAGTTTGGTCTGTTGGTAACTCTTGTACCAGGGGTTGTTTGCTAGTAATTCATCTCAGATGTGAAGGGTTGAGAATCATGTTTGTCTGAGTGAAATCTCGAACACGGCCTCCTCTCTCCGTCCCAGCAGAGCCGTGCCCTCTCGGCCACCCAACACACACTCCACCTGCACAAACGCTGCGCCAGCTCCAGACACACACTGGTGCCGTTTAGCTTTCCTTACTGCAGCTCTAGTTTTTGACATCCTCTCACACACTCGTGTCCTGTAGATCGTGAATACCGAAACGCCCTCACTTTGGCAGTGTGGGAATAGTTGACAGCTTGTTAGTCTTTCAGCTCCACAGATCGTCTGCCCCCTACTGACAGGACTTTAATCTGGACTTCAGAGTACAGGAGATTTGACTTAGTTGACATGAAATTAAGACGCATTCCTGATAGTCTTATAGTTATTCAATCAACTCATGCCAAACGAAAATCAAGTTTTCTTCCAAATAACTTTTTCTGCCTCTAAAACAACCTTACACCCTCTCTGCCCCAAACACCCGTCATACAGAGACGCTTTTATTTCCCATCCAATCAAATCCTGATGGAGAAAGTCTGAACTCTACCATACTTTTATTTTTTTCTTTTATTGAACTTGCATTCTTAAGTTTGTTGTTGTTATTAAACCAAATGCATTTGCGAATGTGACTAAAGGTGTAAGTCTGCAATGTTTTGTCTGATTCATTATCGGACAAAAAAAATGCATATTGATTAGTAAAAATGCCCATTGAGTTTTATGATTTTATTAGTTTACATGACTGTCCCAGCTCTAAAAAAACAATCTTTTAAAACAAGGCTAACTCATATTTGAAGGGTTTTATAGATCTTGGGAATCACAGTTGTTAAGTTAAATTTAGAAATAAATTAATTTTAGAATTAAATTTATTCTAAAAAAGAATTAAAATTAGAAATATATAATTTTTAATATGGTTTTGTCTTATTTAAATCATTTTAAGGTTTGAGGTCCCGCTGCATCCAGTTAGTCTGTTATACTGTTAAATGTAATATGAGCAGATCTCTAAATTAATATACGTACATTTTTCCAATGAAACCTAAATTCACTTCTAAGGTGTCTAATATTTAAACCGTTGATTTTAATGTTTTATTTTTTCACAATATTTTAAAAACTGGCCATTTTATCGGTTATAGGCCATAACATTAAAATAATTATCGACTTCCTTATTGTTACAGATTAGGGTTAGGTATCGATTCAGATGTTCAATTTCGAATTCGTAAGCTCTCAGTTCAATTTTGATTCTTGATTCGACTATAATGAATATAGATGTAATACAAATCCTATATTTATAAAAAAAGAACAGTGGACATAAGTTTACTAGTGGTTAACTAATACAAAGAAATTAAGAGCCACAAACCTGTATATATAACTACTTTTATTTTATGTACACTTTACACTAAATGCATTCAATGAATACACAGGATTTTGATACAAGATGCAAAATTGATGCTGAAAATTTGACAGTTGCATGCCTTAATCAAACAGGATCAGGTTATTTCATGTTTAAGATAGATTATAAATATATAAATATTTAGACTTTTTATATTACATTGATCGTACCTAAATATTTGTTTTTACAATGGGGTATTTTTATGCAAAAATGTATTTTTTTTTTTAAACAAAATTTTTATTATTATTTTTTTATTGAGTTTATGCAACACTTGAAAGCTTGATTTCAATCTTTGAATTAAATAAAATAAAGACACAAATAAAGAGACATAAAAATAAAAAAGTTTTTTGGGTAGGTCAGAAATATTACAGAAACTGAATAAAGTAATCCAATGTAAAATAACACTGAATAACAGCACCGCAAGCCCTGAATACGGAACAATCAATTTGTGGCCACTGAGAATCGAATTGTTTTAAGCCACATTTTAAAAAATGATTAATCGAAAAATCTTTTTTTTTTTTTTTTTTGCCCAGCCCGATTACAGATTTTTATGGAAATAAACCGTATGCTTGGTTATTTCTGCATTACACTGGGATATCAGTGCTGTAACATCAAATAATAAAACATTGTACTTTTATAATAAACAACAGAAGTAGTTAATCTACACACCAAGGCATCGCACCATTTTTGAGGTTGTCAAGTGATGGCACACATAAATGAGTGAGGTGGTCTATAATGTCATTCCTCATCAAATGATGACACAAAATAAAACGTTACGCTTTTACGAAGCGTGTAAAGTTTATAACTATAATGTATGGCGGAATACCACAGTAAGTGATTGGGAGCACTTCGACTCGGTGCATATATTCAAAGGTCTCGGCGCAGTAATATCATCACTCCGGACAGGGAGAGAGGACTTTTCACGAGTGATGATATTACTACGCCGAGTCGAAGTACTCCCACTTGCTGTGGTATTCCGCCATATATTACAGGGCTTGCCATTAACTTTTTGATGCACCTGTCCTTCGGACAAGAAAATTTATGTTTCACTTGTCCATGCACAAAAGTCACTTGTCTGGGTAAAGATTTATAATTTTATCTCAGGGCTGCACGATTTGGGGAAAAATGTCATATTGCGATTATTGAGGTCAATATTGAGGTTGTGATATGCGATTGCGATATAATAAACAAATGGTTTCATGAGTCGACTTGTTTGGTTCTAAACCTAATGCACACACATATTAGTGATAATTCTGAAATTAGCAATAACAACTAAATGATTGATAACACCTATAATGATCCATAAGCCATTGATGTCTGGATAAAAATGAACGGTCTAACAGGTAGGACATATACAGAAATTGAATAAAGTTATCAAACAGTCTGCGCTGCATAAATTATATCTAGACTACTCCTTATTAGACAAGTTCTTTAGTCAAGAGCAGCGAGTAATTTTCTCTGTTCCCTTTGTTCTTTCATTAACTTTACTGACAGAACGCTTTACTGGTAGCTGGCCCTTTAAGAGCAGCCGCTGTGGACAGAGAACGCGGATCTAACACGCACCTCATTCTCTCATGAGTCACAACTCTTTATGTCTTTTAACTCTTTATGCTTGAAATTTAACTTGTCCGGTCGGACAACTAATTTCTCTTCTACTTGTCCTACAAAAATCAAAGCGGACAAGCCTTAATGTATAAGCCCTGTATTATAGTTAAACACTTTACACACTTAGAAAAGCGCAACGTTTTATTTTGTGTCACCATTCTTGGTTCGAGTTACTACTACTCAGAGTAACTGTATTTACATATTGAATGAACTAGAGCGATTGAGTGAGAAGAGAGAGTTGTGTATGAACTCGTCTTAATTAAGGGAATAACATAGTTTAATATGAAAAAAACGGTGGAGTATCCCTTTAAATTATTGAATTTTTTGCTTTTAGTAAGTACCGACTGGATGTTGCTCAGTTCACTAACCCAACATACGAGTAATAGTGATGCTTACGCTTGCAAACACCACTGAAAAAAGGGTCAATTTTCTTTTCCTTTCTTAATAAAGCCTCTCTCTCTCTGTTTCTCTCTCAGTCTAATAAGGTCCCGGTGGTCCAGCATGCGCACATGCACCCCCTGACCCCGCTCATCACCTACAGCAATGAACACTTCTCTCCAGGAACTCCTCCAGCCCACCTCTCGCCAGAGATACTGGACCCAAAGACAGGTATTACACACTCGTCTGACACATGGTAACTCGTGTTTCTGTCTTTTAATCATGTGTCTTACTGACTCTGTACCTCTGGTCCAGGTATTCCTCGGACCCCTCACCCCTCAGAGCTGTCCCCCTATTACCCACTGTCCCCTGGGGCCATGGGGCAGATCCCGCACCCATTGGGCTGGCTCGTCCCTCAGTGAGTATCCCTTATAAAGGGGTTTTCCTAGAACTATGGCGGGAGTTCCCGGATGTTGGCGTGTTTGCACCGCCGAAACTAAGAACGATTTTAGTTGTAGGAACTCCTTTTGGAGGAACTCATTTACTCCTTCAGAATCGGTATAAATCAGCGCTATAGGAACTATCTGTGAAGTTAGTGTTCGCTGATTGGCCGAATGCATGCGAAACACTGGCACCCGCATTTTTAAAACGCTGTGTAAACACACAGATTACAGCTTATATATTTACTAGGGCTGGGTATTGACACAAATTTCACAATTCGATTTGATTTTGATTCACAAGCTTGCAATTCAATTCGAATTTGATTCAATATTGATTATGTTGCATATCAGTTACAATAAATGGCAAATTTTCTCAAGGAAATCAAATCTCTTAACTAATGCTGTAAACTATGGGAGTCTAGTTGTAGCCTACTAGGCTTCATTAGCCTAATATGAAGGTAATAATGAACTGTTTTGTAGCTATACAAACACTTAAATTACACTTTTATTTATTTTTATAATAAGAAGATTAGATGAAATATAAACATTTAAATGTTGGCCGTAATATTTATTCAAATATGCATTAAATATTGAAGAACATTAAGATTATAATGCATAATATGGTGTATATATTTAGCAAAATGCTCCTCTCTAGAGTTATTTTTTCTAGCTGACTAACGAGTTGATGTGGGTTTTCGGAGGTAAATATGAACACACATGACATTGATTACAAGCTGTTTAACTGACGTCTTTCCACGGTTAAAACGCTGATTGAGCGAATCAATGTGTCATGATACGGATTTCGATAAGTTGTACTCTATCTTTTAACACACTTTCAGTTGCTCATTCATGTTTATTTCGTGCTGTAACTGGTATTAGATTAGCGCTGCTGCTTCTCTTGAGCTGCGCCAGAGCGATCTCACACCACAGCGCCAAAACGTTATTTATGTTTTTGAATTTCTAAAGAAAATAGACGTAATTTGAAAATTGAGACTTTGTTTCACATCGATAGTAACAAAGGACAAAGATTATTGTGATTTTTTGGATGCGCGCAGCCGCGATACAATGTTCCATTCATTAAAATGAAACAGGATGACTAATCGATTCTTGAGATTTAAGAATCAATATCAGTTCGTAAAAATGAGAATCGATTAATATCCAGAAATCAATATTTATTACCCAGCCCTAATATTTACTGCACAAATTGCGGAGAATACACGGTATAAAAATTTATTTTGCTCTATTCGCGTTTGATATGAGCACAGCATAATGAACAGGCTGCGATGTCAAGATTACAATGCTGGAGTGTGTGTGTGTGTGTGTGCACAGAGAGAGAGAGACACACGTGGGCACGATCGAAATATGGAGACATAAAAACGTACTAAACTTAACTCTTGTCAAACTGTAAACTACAACTGTCACACACACACACAGTTTATGTTCAGTTTAATAATGCCGATTAACCTAAATAGGTTGAGCATTAAAGCATCTGTATGGAAGATGTTGTCTGATTCACCCTCTCGTTCTGTGTTCACCTCAGGCAGGGTCAGCACATGTACCCCATCAGTGGAGGCTTCCGGCACCCGTACCCAGCTCTCGCCATGAACGCCTCCATGTCCAGGTGAGTGTGTGTCCAGTCTCTCATTCTTCATACTACGCTTTTATTTCCGGTTCATTTTACACACTCACACAGAGTCACTCACTCAAAAACTCATTCTCAAACTCACACACACACACACACACACACAGGAAATGAATGAATAGCTGTCAGAGTTCATTCACAATCACTCGAGATGAAATGGATCTGAATTAATGAAGAACTTCTCTTAATTTAGTGCTAGCACTGGATTAAATGAGGATAATCTGTACTGATTTACTCTTGTTGGTGTGTGTGTGTGTGTGTGTGTGTGTGTGTGTGTGTGTGTGTGTGTGTGTGTGTGTGTGTGTGTGTGTGTGTGTGTGTGTAAATTGTTGAATTATTCATACAGAGCTCATAGTGATCAATAGCCCGTCTTCTTCCAGACCTTTACAGCCGCTGTCAGCACAGCTCAGGCGTGCTTTTTCTCCATTGGCGTTTGTGTGAAAGGACTACACTTTCTGGAGCTACTTCGAGAAGTTCCCTATTCATAGTGTTTGATTTAAATCCCTCTTTCATTCGCTCCTGAACTGAACAGATTTTGCTTTACGGTAAAAAAAAATCCATTTGATTTAAAGGTACAGTCAAGAAGTTTTGGTAATATTTCACAAGAAATAAATATCTGTTGTTGAGCGATATGTGAAGACGTTAGCATAGTAGCTTTCTGTTTGTCAACTTGAACCCGTTGACCTTAACCCTTGTGCATCCTTATGGACATTTTTGTCCTTTTCAGTTTTGTTTTTTTTCATCACTTTGCCTGTGTTAAAGCTAACTGCAAAAAACTTGCCACAGGTGTGTATTTTTATTGGAATTTTACTATTTTCACCGTCATTTTCTTAAAAAAATATTTTTTGCATTAGTTACAAAAAATACTCCCTCTCAGCACCTTTTGGACAAAAATGTCCCCATTGAAACCCATTAAACCTGCAGTATTTAATCCCCGGTTCAGTTTACTATAAAATTATGCAATCTTTGTTAAGAGGATTTCATTCTGTTGGCAAGGCTTCAAAATTTTATTTTTTACTATTTTTTATCAGATGGTGCCATTTTTTTTAAGTTTGGCCTATAAAACAAACATCGCTTTATTCCTGTTTTCTGCTTCGGCATACTATAGAGCCAACTGGATAAATTATGCAACGATATTTGTGTGGGTGTGTTGGTATGGATGTCAGAGTGTGGTTAGTATGTGTGCTATAAAAAATATGTGTGTGTGTGCAGTGTGTGTTTGTAATACTGAGAGAGAAAAACTGCAAATAACAAATCCAATCACTGTGAGCACCAGTGGGGTTTTACTGGCACCCAATGGGGAAAATATGTTACTACGCCCAAACAAACTGTTACCAAAAGCTCATTTCTTGAGATATCATCCTCAAATTTGGAACACAACCTATTTACATTTATGGCTTTGATTTTATTGCAGTTTTGAGTTCAACCTGATTTATAAAATATATATTTTATATACAATATTTTTTATAAATAATTTTCATAAACTTATACCTATATAACTTTTTTTTTATTGACTTACTATTATTTTTTTACTTCAGCAATAATCTGCAAAGGGTCTCCTTTAAAATGAGACCAAATTTAAGTCTGTGCTCCAAAGCATCACATTTTTTGACATGGACATTTTTGTCCTCTTTTTACCTATGTGTAACTTTTTTTAATTGATGCACAAGGGTTAAACTTAAATCTGCATCAAATCTTTCACCCTTGTACACTAGTAAAGATGACTTGGTTGCAAAAATTAGCCGAACAGAAATCTGTGTGAATGATATCCGAAATTTTGCTTTTGAGGTGAGATGGCTTTTCTAAGAAGTCTGCAGGACATCATGATAACTGCACATGCATTTGAATGAAGTCTTCCCAGTATCCCAACTAAAATGTTAGGGTTTTAATAAGAGTACAAGAGCAGTAAGAGGAGGGCGGAGTGAACATTGGTTCAGTACTGGATGACGACAGGTCTTTATTGTGTCAGTAGAAGCTTTCAGCGCTGGGATCAGAACCGTGTCCCATTTCAGCTGCTTGTGGGAAGTGGTTTTCATGGGATTTGGAAAGTGGCGTATGTGTTTGGTAAGGGGGGAATGGTCTTGAGTCTGGCACACTTTTTGTTACCACAGTAACCCGGCACTTTACCTGAGCGAATGAAGGAGCTTTTTTAGCTGGTGCTTTATTTGGACCATAAATAACATTCGAACAGAAATAAGAGTGTGTTTTAGTCCAGACGCCGCATTAAGACCCGAGTCTTTGAGTGTGGTATTCTGGGATGTTTAAAAGCCCTGATATACAGTTCAAGTGTTATGGTAGAACGACAAAATCAGGTCAACACGGTTCGTTTGGAGTTCACTTCTGGAGTTCTTCGAAAGTGAAATTTCTGGAAAAATTAGCTATGGCTGATGAACGCCTTCAGACTACCATTAACATACCATACCACTGTTTTCTCACTGATGTCATTTATATTATGTGTTTATATTGTTGATTGAGAGGAAAGGTCAGAACACATATTTACATATTCATCTAAACGTCAGTCTCAGAAGCGTGGACCTGACGGGATGTTCACTAACATTATCTCTGGCCCCAAAAACTTTTAAAATCGGACGGCGAAGATGTGCTTTTCTGTTCAGGGCTACGATATTGATATTCACGATATTGGGAAAAAAAACTTTCATTGCGATATTTGTTTTTCTGCAATATACATAGCAATATCGATGCTGAAACTATATATCGTGCAGCCCTACTTTCTCATTATTTCTAAGGAAATAATGGTAATTTATCTTTTTCTTTACAGTTTGGTGTCCAGTCGCTTTTCTCCTCATATCGTTCATCATCCTCACGGTCTTCATCAGACGGGCATCCCTCACCCAGCCATCGTCTCTCCGGCTATTAAACAAGAACCCAACGGAGAACTCAGCCCAGCGGCTCACGCGTAAGCTCACGCATGCTACACACTTTCCTGCTGTTTTTCTTTCTTCTTTAAAGGGATAGTTCACACATAAAAAAATGTTATATAAAAAATGTGCTAGCTCTTCCAAGCTTTATAATAGCAGTAAATGGGCGTTTCTGTTTTGAAGTCCATCAAAGCGCATCTAACCATGATAAAAGTGCATCTATCCATCCTAGAAGTGCATCTATACATGATAAAAGCATATCTATCCATGATAAAAGCACATCTATACATGATAAAATTGCATCTATACATGATAAAAGTGCATCTATCCATCATAGAAGTGCATCTATACATGATAAAAGCGTATCTATCCATGATTAAAGTGCATCTCTCCATCATAGAAGTGCATCTATACATGATAAAAGCATATCTATCCATGATAAAAGTACATCTATCCATGATAAAAGTGCATCTATACATGATAAAAGTGCATCTATCCATCATAGAAGTGCATCTATACATGATAAAAGTGCATCTATCCATGATTAAAGTGCATCTCTCCATCATAGAAGTGCATCTATACATGATAAAAGTGCATCTATCCATGATAAAGTGCATCTCTCCATCATAGAAGTGCATCTATCCATCATAAAAGCGCATCTATCCATGATAAAAGCACATCTATCCATGATAAAAGTGCATCTATACATGATAAAAGTGCATCTCTCCATCATAGAAGTGCATCTATACATGATAAAAGCGTATCTATCCATGATTAAAGTGCATTCTCTCCATCATCAAAGTGCATCTATACATGATAAAAGTATATTTATCCATGATAAAAGCACATCTATACATGATAAAATTGCATCTATACATGATAAAAGTGCATTTATCCATCATAGAAGTGCATCTATACATGATAAAAGCACATCTATCCATGATAAAAGTGCATCTCTCTATCATAAAAGTGCATCTATCCATGATAAAAGTGCATCTATCCATGATAAAAGTGCATCTATCCATGATAAAAGTGCATCTATCCATGATAAAAGTGCATCTATCCATGATAAAAGTGCATCTATACATGATAAAATGCATCTATACATGATTAAAGTGCATCTATCCATCATAAATTGCATCTATAAATGATAAAAGCACATCTATACATGATAAAAGTGCATCTCTCTATCATAAAAGTGCATCTATCCATGATAAAAGTGCATCTATCCATGATAAAAGTGCATCTATCCATGATAAAAGTGCATCTATACATGATAAAAGTGCATCTATCCATGATAAAAGTGCATCTATCCATGATAAAAGTGCATCTATACATGATAAAAGTGCATCTATCCATGATAAAAGTGCATCTATACATGATAAAAGCACATCTATCCATGATAAAAGTGCATCTCTCCATGATAAAAGTGCATCTATCCATGATAAAAGTGCATCTATCCATGATAAAAGTGCATCTATCCATGATAAAAGTGCATCTATCCATGATAAAAGTGCATCTATCCATGATAAAAGTGCATCTATACATGATAAAAGTGCATCTATCCATGATAAAAGTGCATCTATCCATGATAAAAGTGAATCTATTCATGATAAATAATATTAAATAATAATGCGTTTGTGTAAGATAAATATCCATATTTAACACATTGCAAAGTAAAATTCTACTTGTGCTCAAAGCGCAAATTATGCAACTTGTGACGTGGAAAGCAGCGAAAGAAGAATGTCATATACACCTAGGGCGGCTTCAGGCTGAGTAAATCAGAGGCTATTTTCATTTTTGGGTGACCTATCCCTTTAATGCTTTATTCAGCTAAATAGCATTAGCTTCACACTCTCACCTGCAAATGACTCGGTGATAAAGTTTATCGCTGTTTTGTCTACCAACTTGCCACCGTGATACACAGTCCTTTCTGTGTCTTTCTCACTGCCACTCCCTCACATCCAGTGCAAAGACTGACCCACGTGTGGCGTATGTTTGCAGAAAGTCTCCAGGCCCGAATAAGAAGGAGGACGAGAGGAAACCTCACATAAAGAAGCCTCTAAATGCCTTCATGCTCTATATGAAGGAGATGAGGGCCAAAGTGGTGGCCGAGTGCACGCTAAAAGAAAGTGCCGCCATCAACCAGATCCTCGGCCGCAGGGTGAGTGAACAGTGTGTGTGATTATATTAATATACATTTTGAGTGAACCAATCACAAGTGGTCCGCAGCACCAAATGCCGATAAATGGGGTCCGAAATGTTTTGTGAATCAAAATTGCAATGTAGTCGATATGTGGTTTGTTTGTTGTGTAAACACTATTGTCTCTCACATCATTAACGT
The DNA here is from genome assembly GCA_030378365.1 of Hybognathus amarus. Lineage (NCBI taxonomy): Eukaryota > Metazoa > Chordata > Actinopteri > Cypriniformes > Leuciscidae > Hybognathus > Hybognathus amarus. Next base: position 15,059 of record JAQIUQ010002967.1, on the reverse strand, counting down.
GCCGCCGTCAATCAACCACTGCGATTAAAGCTAGTTTTCAGCTTTGCCAATTGCTTATGTTGCCCTGTTGGTTCTTTATACTTAGGGATGGGCAACGATTAATCGCGATTAATCGACATCCAAAATAAAAGTTTGTGTTTACATAATATATGTGGGTGTAGTGTGTATAATACATTTGTATATATAAATACCCACACATGCATGTATATATTTAAGAAATATTTGCATGTATATACTTTATATATATTTATACATAATTAATATTATATATAAATATAAATATTTGATATATTAATAACAGATTTGTCTTAAATATATACATGCATGTGTGGGTATTTATATATACAAATGAATTATACACACTACACACATATATATTATGTAAACACAAACTTTTATTTTGGATGCGATTAATGATTGCCCATCCCTACTTTTATTGCATTTAGTTTATCAAAAGTGACAGTAAAGACATTTACATTATTTCAAAATATTTATTTTAAATAAGTGCCGTTCCGTTGAAATGTCTATTTGGAGAATAAAAATCAAACAAAATGCATCATTTTTAAAAAAAAATAAAGTTTTCAATAATTATATGCCTTAAAACTCATCTTTGATCACCGAAATGACATTAAAATCTTCATGGCTTATCTTAAATGTAACTCGACACCCCTGCCTTATTTAGTATACGCTGTTCTATGAATATGCAAATGAGCCCCGCCTCCCCTTACTCACTCAGAGATCCACTGGTTGACGATCACACGTTGATCTGATTGGTTACAAGGTGATTTGTGACGTCAGAAACACCAGCGATTTCAAAGCGTGTTTTTGAGACTGTCTTTGGTTCACTGCAGTTTTAAGGAGGAAATACTCAGCAATGCTGTCCACTTATCAACTTACACATGGGGTGTCTTAAAGCATATTAAAAACAACACATTCACACAAAAACAACATTAAAAGCTGGATTTTCACCACAGGGGGACAACAGTTTTCAGCATTAATTAGAAATAATAACCAGCATGATTTCTAAAGGATCATGTGACACTGGAAACTGATAATTCAGCTTTGCATCACAGGAATAAATTGAGCTGTTATTGTGCATTATATGTGCAGTAATGTGGAAAATGATGTGCAATAACCCAGTAACCCTGTGCAGAAGAACAGGCCATGATAAAAGATCGAAACCTGCCATCCGTGTCCTGATATAATATAGCTGTGCAAAATATCACAACACTGTGTTATAGACGAGAAACCTCTCACGACCCCAGACTGTGTGTAGAAGTGACTGTTTTTACATGCGTGCTGCTTGCACACACGAGACATGGGTGTGTGGTCACACTGGTATGTGCATGGTCTTAGCAGCGCCTGTATGTACAGTAAGTGTGTGTGTGTGTTTGCCCTTTGGCTGACTGTGGTGTTTGTGTTTGCAGTGGCATTCACTATCACGAGAGGAACAGGCCAAATACTACGAGCTGGCCAGGAAAGAGAGGCAGCTGCACTCTCAACTCTACCCGGGCTGGTGGGCCAGAGATAACTACGTGAGTCAGGCGCTTCAGGATCCGCCACACACACACACACACACACACACTCATACACATACAAACAAACTCACACACAAACACACATGTTGAGTGTGTGTGTGTGTGTTCCCATCAATTAATGCATTCATTACCACTAACTAACAATTAGCAAATACTTTAACTTTAGTTAGTATTAAATGATGTAATGTTTACAAATGACCCTCATTGTAAAGTTTTTCTTAGTCAACATGAACTAACACTGAAACATCCCTCTAATAAATGTATTCATCTTAATTAATATTGATTTTTAAAATATTTACTAACACATTATTTAAAAATCAAAAGCTGCATCTGTTAGCTTTATTTAATGGATCTGAGCTAACGATGAACAGTTGTACTTTTATTAACTAATTAACAAAGATTAATAAATACTGTAACAAATGTATTGGTCATTGTTCAATTTAGTTAATGCATAAACTAAAGGGGAACTTACTGTATAAAGTGTTTCTTACCCAACAAATCAGTGTTTAAAACCAGATCAAGCAAAAATGACCTTGTTACACACGTCACATGTACTCACTGTAGTAATTACTAAAATGATGCAACTGACCCTCAGCCAAACCCTAACCCTACAGTAAGTGCATGTTGTTCATTAATAAAGATATAAAAAATGTTGCACCTCCTATTACTGATCATTTGTGTGTAAATATGTGTCCTATTTTGTGTCCTATTCATGGAGATCAGTAGGTAACACTTTATTACAGTGCCCTTGTTACATGTTACACGTACTTACCATAGTAATAACAGTAAATTATGCATAATTACATGCAATTAACCCTCAACCAAACCCTAATCCTATAGTAAGTACATATTATTAATTAATATAACACAATAACACCTTAAAATAAAGTAACATTATTAATAAATATCACAGTTTTTACACTTAACAAAAGCCTACACACGTCCTCACTGTATTTTTTGACTTCCTTCAGTATTTCTGACACTCTCTCTTTTTCTATGCTCTCCAGGGCAAGCGGAAGAAGAGGAAGAGAGATAATAAGACAGACTCAACAGCAGAGGGTGAGGACGGACACACACACACACACACACACACACTCTTTTCTCTCTCTCTCTCCTTGTGTGTTTAATAACCCGCTCTCTCCTCTGACATGCAGCTTATGAGGTGCAGTGCTAGCGCAGGTACAGTACGACTGAGGCTCGTTCACACAGGGTCACCGCTCACACACACCTGTTTTCATCCATTAGTGTTTCCTCTTAGAATAGGGCTTTATAACTCGCAATTGTGAGAGGAATAAAATTCACAATTATCTTTGTGTTGCGTTGCGGGAAAAGGCTACTTATCCACACCAAGGATGCATTTATTAGATTTTTTACTTTAAATATTACTATTATGAAATATTACAATTTTGATTTTTTAATATATTTTAAATTAAAATGTATTCCTGTGATCAAAGCTGAATTTTCAGCATCATTACTCCTGTCTTCAGTGTCACATGATCCTTCAGAAATCACTCTAATATGAGGATTTAATGCTTAATAAACATTTATTATTAGTAGTATTATTATTAATATTAAAAACAGTTGTGTTTGAAAGTTTATGTTTACTGTCACTTAATCAGTTGAATGCATCCTTTGTTATGTCAGTACAGATGTGAGATATTCAGCGAGTGTTTATTACGCTCTGTTGTGCGAACGCTCCCATCCACAGTTTGAGTACTACGCCACATGACGCCATTTCCATTTTGTGTTCAGCGTTGTATGGGTGAATCTCATGAAAACTGTCAAGATCATATTTCAGTCTGAAATCAAAAAAAGTGATGAATGTTCCTTTGCATATAGACAATGAAGAAACATGACAAGGACATTTCCCACTGAGTTCTCATTAATACTATGAATAATACCATATATAATATTTATATAGTGCTTCCCCCGACTAAACATAATACTAGCAGTCATTCATCACACTCAAGGTCTATATAGTATTATATAGACTCATTACATGCAAAGTGAGATATTTCAAGCCTTTATTTGTTAACATTTTGATAATGGATTACAGATTTTTCTAATTTTGAATATGGGCTTTTCATATCTTTAATCCATAATCATCAAAATTATAACAAATAAAGGCTTGAAATATCTCACTTTGCATGTAATGAGTCTATATAATATATATGTTTCACGTTTTAAGTTGAATTACTGAACTTCTGCACGATATTCACGTTTTCGAATTTCACCTGTATACTTCAGCATACACACTCACAAAAGCACGCACACTTGGATATGCGCCTAATGATAGCGCACATTTATCTAGATTAACAGAGCGAGCCGATATGTAAAGATGTTACTTACATGTTTTAAATGAGCCATATTTGAGGGCGATGGATGATCAGGTGAGCGTTTGGATTTCCTGCCTGACACACTGTAATTAACGCAATTAACGATCTGTGTGACTTCGCCACTTCCTGTGGAGTTTGTTTTTTTCTGCAACTGGTAAAATTTCGGTTGACTAAGCCTCTTCTAGTCGACAAACATTCACAAGCAAACACAAGCCTTATATTTATATTACATTACGATACATACATTTTCTATTACATTAATCATTAATAGTGAACTTTATGGGAGAGAAAAAAAAACTGAAGCGGTGATCATTCTAGACACTGATACACCTTTTTTAACGGCAATTTAGGGTTCAACAAATACGAAAATATAACAATATAACTAATAATCTACTCAATTTTCATGCAATTCCACAAACCTGCAGGTTTAACCCTCTGATGGTCCTCGGTCACTTCTGACCGAATAATTTTCTGTTTTGAATTATTAAAAATCACAGCTTCATCGGAAGGTTATGATACTTGGTGACTTTTTTTGGTATGTGAACACAAATAAAATTGATTCTCTGAATTTTTGTTTGTACAATCTACAAATCAGCCACGATTCTTAAATATAGTATACCGCAGTAAAGGGTGATACTCAAGAGTGCAAAAAATTTACACCCACACCACACACACACACACACATACAAACACATTTGTATACACATACACACCAATAAATTCAGACTACAAAAAATCTGTTTTGAATTTTTTTTAAAATCACAGCTTCATCTGAATGTTACGGCATGTTTCTGGCATTATGCATGTGAACACACAAAAAAATTTAGTTCATGATCCGAGCATGCTAAGTGGTCGTAAAAAAATTAGTCACGAATTTGGTCTTTGGTCAAAAATGACCCCCATAGGAAATGAATGGGAAATTGACAAACACAAAAATTGACAATTTTTTTTTTAATAAGAAATCGTTTTTGAGATTGTTTCAATTATATATTCAAATCCACCAAAAAAAAAAAATCTGTTCATAAACAGCTGGGGAATTCACATGCCTCTCCATAGAGACCTGTACATTTCATCTAGAGGTTACACCATGATTCTACGCTTTTTCTCTATACTGTAAACAGATGGTGCTAATTTTCTTCAAAAAAATTTTTTTCTGAAGGCCTAGACTCTATATTAAACAAAAATACTGAATTAGTAATTTAAAAAAAATAATTAATATATATATATATATATATATATATATATATATATATATATATATATATTTCCATGAAAAAAATAGACCATAAATATTGCATAAATATTTATAAATTCAATCAAATTGTCTCAAAATACTAAATTAAAAAGAATAAATATTATAGAACAAAAATAAATTGCATTGGTTTTACTGGGATGGAAGAAGTTTCATTTTTAGGCCTCCTGTCGCTTCTGACCGGGAAGGCCCAGGATGTGACTCATAAAGTAAGACCATCAGAGGGTTAAATGTCTTTTTTTTAATTCTGCTCAGAGGTCACGCACCTTAAAATGTCCAGATGACGATTTGGTGGGAAAATATAATAATAAAAGTGTCTCTAAATTTAATATTTGTGATGATTTATGTGTATCATGACCCCCCCCACCCTGTTTCCTCCTTGTGAATGTATGTTCCCTGTGCAAAACTGTTATAACGGGGTTCGTACAAGTGCTTGAGTTTGACACTTGAAAACTAGAAAAGTGCTTGAATTAATCAAAGTTTAATTTTATCGATAAAACAATCTTTAATGTTGCAGCCCATCTGAAATAGAGCCATTTCGCATTGGCTATCAGCGTAATATTCCTCATATCCCAATATATGATTATTCTTCAGGTCAGTCATATATTGATGGGAGAAGAGATCAGTTTGAATAAGGAAAGTGACATCTTTGTTACAGTATCCTTTCACTGGTTAAAGTCACCAGTTATTACATCTGCCGCACTATTTTGTCTAATTAGATTATTTTTATTGACCTATTTACCTTTTTTAGAATCTGAAAGATAGTAAAGATATTGTTTAATAAGTGAGATCTCTGATTGTAGTCATTTTACAGCACTTGTACAAATTCTTGCCATTGACGATGTGATTTTTTTCATCTCTGAAATATAATAATTGTGATGATTTCAGCGAGTGTATCGTGACTTCAGTGTTTCTGAGGTCCCTCAAACCCACATGTTTTCTCCTTGTGAATTCCCTGAGCACAAACCAACGTGATAAAGTGATCATCTTCCTGCCACTGATGAAGTGTTTTCCACCCTCTCTCAGATTACTCAGCGCGAAACAAGAAGCCGTGTGCGCAGTACCTCCCTCAGGAGAAGATGATTGACAGCCCTGGCTCCTCCCACGGCAGCATGCTGGACTCCCCGGCCACGCCCTCAGCGGCCCTGGCGTCGCCCGCGGCCCCGGCCCCCACACACTCGGAGCAGGCCCAACCGCTGTCCCTCACCACCAAACCCGATCGCCAACATCACTACCCTCTGCTGGCCAAACCCCCTCCTTCATCATCATCATCATCATCATAGGCAGTCAGTTAACTCCACCTCTTCTGTCTAGGCCACTCCCCTTTTCTTCTCTGCATGCCTCTCTCTTGTCTCCGCCCTCCCCGTACCATCACTCCCATCATGCTTTGTTCCAGTCTCAGCCACTCTCTTTGGTAACCAAATCAGCTGACTGACTCTCTTCTAAAGCAATTCTTTCTTAATGTCTTTTAAATAATGCTGTATATTGCTTTTTTACCTTTGTTTTTTGAGAAATAGATGTCAGGTTAACTTTTTTGATAAGTGAGAAAAGGAAATAAATATTATTATTGGTCAATATTTGATCATCCGCTTTTCTGTTGTCTGTATAAAACAATGTATTTTTTTGTAATGTCTACTTTGGAACTGGTTTCTTATTTGATGCATTTATTCAGTAATCTTGTATAATAAAAAAATACATGTATTAAAAACTACTTTTAAAAGACGAGAAGGAACAAGAACATTTAAGCTTGACTGTAATTAATGGTAGTTTTTTTGGAGTTTAATTCATAGTACTGGCAATTTATTAGACCTCTTTGCAATGACCCCCCTTACCCCAGTTTTGAAGTGTGTGAACTTGATAAATAAAACTTGTAAATTGTTTCTAAAAATGGATGTCGTTTGTCTTCTTGGGGTTACGTTTATTACATCAGGCATGGATAAGTTATGCAAATAAATAAATTAATAAATAAAATTGTATTATTGGAATGTAGCCTAAATTTAGCAGTCACATATATTAGTAGGAGATTAATAAAAAAAATGCTTTTGAAAGAAGTCTCTATTCTCACCAAGGCTGCATTTATATGATTAAAAATGCACTAAAAACACTAATATTGTGAAATATTATTACCATTTAAAATAACTGTTTTCTATGTGCATGTATGTTAAGATGTAATTTATTCCTGTGATCAAAGCTGAATTTTCAGCATCATTACCCCAGTCTTCAGTGTTCGCATCAATTTATCAAATGTTGAAAACAGTTTTTTTTAATGATGATTATGCATGAGCAAAGTTGAACAACATTTGAAATATATATATTTATTTGTAACAAGAATATTCTCAATTTAATGCATTTCTTACAAATTATTCCCAAAATTAAATCTTATTTTTTACTGAATTACAATAACTTTGAAGGTTGATCTTGACTAATGAAAATAGTTTTATTTTTCTTTCTTTTCACTGTAATCAGATTTTTTTGTATGATGAACAATCATGCAGTAACGGGGTTGCACTGAATAATTATAACTACTAACTAATTTATTTACAACAATAAATTGAATATAATCACAAATTACTGAATGTATAGTCCTCTTTCAGTCCCCTAATGCTGAAAAGGTCAAGACCTTCCAAATAGACCACGATAAACCAAAATACTTTTCATTTTACTAGATAAATATTAGTTTATCCAATATTTCACAACTAAAAATACAAGATAATTTCCTCTTTAAGTCACGGAACACCGAAATGTGCCATTTTCGTGGGAAGCGCCTGATTATGTTACCTCAGAAATGTGGAGATTTTTATAATCCTCTAAAAACAACATCTAGAGCACAGAACGATGGCATAATAAACTGCTGGAGAAACCCTGCTGATAGAAGAGGAATTCGAGTTAAATCTTTAATAGCTGGAATTTAGGCGAACCGCACTGGAAAATAAACAGATGAGCCAGAGCAACAAAAATGTCTGCCAAGAATAAACACGCTTTAAAAAAATAATAGACATCTGTTCCTTCCTGGAATGCAAAGTCCCAAAACAACGACAAAAAAGCAGGTCAGACCCTGCCTTCCCGTTTTCTCTCTGTGTGTGTGTGTGTGTGTGTGTGTGTTGGCTGACGCTGGCGCTGTAATGAAGTGCGCGGTAATAGGATGGAGCTCCAGGGACCTCATTAGGCTTTTCAATTAGTGAGAAATACACAAGGTAGAGTCCTCTGCTTTTTAGGGGCTTTAGGAGCGGCCAGAGATGCCAAGAACGCCTCTCACTTCCCTCAGCGAGCGGAGGTGACGACACCCTTCACACACCTCGTGTGTACGTGTGACACGGGTCGCACGGGTGTATCTGTGGCAATAGCCAACAATACACTGTATGGCCAAAAATCATTAGAATATTAAAGGGATAGTTCACTTTGAAATTAATTTTTGGTATGTTTTACCTTACCTCAAGGGCATCCAAGATGTAGGTGTCTTTGTTTCTGCAGTATTTCCAATTTTGATATTTTAGGTCAAACCGTTCTTGTCTGTCAGTCATATAATGCAGGTCTATGGTCACCACCTGAAAGAGCATGCACAGAGAAGTCCAAATTAAACATGATTTAATGACTCGTAAATGTAAGTACACATTGATGGCCTAAGACACAAAACGAGCGGTTTGTGTGAGAAAACGAACAGTATTTATATCGTTTTTACCTCTTTTAACCACCGCCACAAAGCGCCCGCGCCCTCAGTACACTTGGACGTGGCTGTGGTTACAAGATAACATAAATAATGTAATTTACTTTAAATTAAATTACATATAACATACATAGGCCATATAAAGGGCCTAAATCTAACTTTAGTGGCAGGTCAAGCTTTTAATGTTGTTTATGTATGTGGTGTTTTTAATCTGCTTTAAGACAAACCATGTGTAAGTTGATAAGTGGACAGCATTGCTGAGTATTTCCTCCTTAAAACTGCAGTGAACCAAAGACAGTCTCAAAAACATGAAATCGCTGGTGTTTCTGACGTCACAAACCACCTTGTAACCAATCAGATCTACGTGTGATCGTCAACCAGTGGATCTCTGAGCTGAGTGAGTGGAGGCGGGGCTCATTTGCATATTCATAGAACAACGTATACTAAATGAGGCGAGGGTGTCGAGTTACATTCAAGCTAAGACATGATGATTTTTTTTCCAAGAAAAAAACTTTAAATATATCAGTTTTAGGCTTTAAAGGGTACATATCATGCTTTTAAATAATTCATTTTTACTTATAAATCATACATTTGTGGTCTATATAAAGCATAACTGCAATGCTTGGGTCTGAATTCCTCATAATAGCTCCACAGGCCCCTTTTCTGATGTGTCTCTGTGAGCAAGTTTCAATGCGGCCCTTTAAATAAAAAGGCGTACCGTCTTACCCCGCCCACTCTCCAGGTCACTGAGTTCACGGTCAGCTCAACTCTCTGCGTTTCGGCCATTATTGTAGTTTGATAAGAGATACGATTACTAGAGCTTCAAAGAACATTTTTATTCACACGTTAACAAAATGTCAACAACGGAAGACTTGTCCACCAAGCCTTACATATTCGAGCGATTTGAAAGAGATGACGAAGACAAACCTGCAGAACAACGTCATAAGTTCATATGGAGGCAGGTATGTAAGTTAACTATGTTGTGTTATTAGTGAAAGTCGACTATTTCTCTTGTTAAAACAAGCACACTGACAAGATAAATGACTGCGGTCTGATCTTATCTTACTATTAAAAATCTGTATTGATAATAATATGATAACTTACGTTTAGAAAGCATCAGGAAACACAGCAGCTAAATGATAGAAGTCGGTCAGCAAACCCTTCTGTATACTGGCTGAGGTGTTGAAGTGAGGATCCTTGAAGTGCTTCAGGTCACTACATCCAACAACCGAACATTTTGACTAGCCCTCTCGTAACTTCTGCATCATTGAGCTTGGACTACAAACTCGGAGCGAGAAATATTAATGGCGGATTGCTCGAACTAGTGTTGGACTGGTGGTAATCGATGTCCTCATTTATCAGTTCCGCTGCAAATACGGTGATGTACTTGCTCAAAAAAGTCATAGACGACAGAAAAATCTGAACAGGTTGAAAAATATGACAAAAACAGAATATAAAGATATAAACGAAGCACCTGAAGAGAATAATTTCATCTTTTCTGTACTTATAAAAACCTCCTAATCTACAACAAAATGCATTTAAAGGGTTAGTTCACCCAAAAATGAAAATTAAGTCATTAATTACTCGACCCCCATGCTGTTCTAACCCGTAAGACCTTCGTTCATCTTCGGGACACAAATGAAGATATTTTTGATTCAATCTGAGAGCTGGATCACTCCTCCATAGACTGCCTAAGGGACTGGCTCTTGACGGCCCATAAAGTCAATAAATATAATGTTTAAATATTCCATGTGCCTACAGTGGCTCAATTATAAGTTTATCAAGCGACGAGACTACTTTTTTTTGCAAAAATAACATAAATAACGACTTTATTAGACTATTCCATTACTTCCTTATGGGCGCATGCGAGAGACTGAGATGACGACGTTCTCATTCGACTGCTTCTTGTTACCGGCTGCTCACCGCTTCAGGAGTATTACTGCCACCTACCGTATAAGATGATGTGCTGATATAGCCGGAGCGCGATCATCATCTTATACGGTCATACATCATCTTATAGTCTAATAAAGTCGTTATTTATGTTATTTTCGCAAAAAGTGGTCTTGTCGCTTGATAAACTTATAATTGAGCCACTGTAGGCACATGGAATATTTAAACATTTTATTTATTGACTTTATGGGCCATCAAGAGCCAGTCCCTTAGGCAGTCTATGGAGGAGTGATCCAGCTCTCAGATTGAATCAAAAATATCTTCATTTGTGTTCTGAAGATGAACGAAGGTCTTACAGGGTTGATACAGCATGGGGGTGAGTAATTAATGACTTAATTTTCATTTTTGGGTGAACTAACCCTTTAAGGGCTAAAAAAGTGGATTTTGCATGATTTGTCCCCTTTAAGAAAATGTACTGGCCAATATTTTTTGATTATATATATATATTTTTTTTTCGGCCATGAAACGATTTTTGCAAAAACAGGCAGTAATGACACTAAAATTTTAGATACCAGTGAAAATTTACAATTTTCCATTGCAATTTCGACACCACAGCTAAAACTACTAGCATAACTAATGCAAATTTAAAGCATTATTAAAGGCAAGTATACAGTCAGTTATAAAATACGAAAAAATAATCAAAAAGTAAAAAGTGTGCAAATGTAAAATAACACCAGTCTTCCCTCTTTAAATTAAACATCCTTATTAAAGTTAGAAAAAGTTATTCAGTCAAGAGCAGTAAATGAATGTTTTATTTGTCTTTTGTTGTTTGATTAGCATTTAATAAAACAGACAGCAGGAATATTATGCTGCTGTCACTTTAAGAGCCAATGCGCAGATCCAATATACTGATACACTCAGAGTTTGCTTCTTGCGATTCAGTTTTTAGTTCACAGAATAAAAAAAATAAAGATGTAATTGCAACTTTTTATTTCATTTGTTTCTCACAGTTCTGAGTTCATATGTCACAGCGTGTGAGTTCTGAGTTTATATCTGACGATTATTTTTTTAAGGCGTAAAGATATAAACTCAGAATGTGGTGGAAATAATTTTCTAAATCTCAAAACGGGCCAAAATTAGACTCGCCGAAGCTCATTTGTGCACAACAACCGCTCTAAAACACTCAGACGCCCATCATGACTGCGTGTGTGTGTGTGTGTGCACTGAATAATATTAATGTGCCATAACTCAGAGAGGAATGTAAACGCTGCGCTTCACACTGGCAGCGACAGCCAATCAAGTCCAGCATGAGGAAAATCCAACGCATCATTATCGCTAATTGCTTAATGATGTCTTACAGTGTGTGTTGGTTCCCATATGACTCAACTAACAGCACACTGTTGCTCTGCCCTCGCTGTGAGATGTGTGTGTGTGTGTGCAGACGGACAGGTTGACACGCGTTGAGTGCTCATTTCCCTCTCTGCCCTCAGGTGAGGAACAGACCTGTCAGTCACACACACACACACACACACACGCACACACGCACACACAAAGGCTTATATTTTATTTTGCTCTGCAGTCATTAGAGAAGTGAGGAATATGCCTTGCATCATCCTGGGCCCTGCGATGCTCTCTGGGACCCTTGTGTGCGCGCGCGTGTGTGTGTGTGTGTGTGTGTGTGTGTGTACCCTCAGCTCTAGACCCATCAACCAAATTAAAGGTAATGAGTTGTCAGACAACAGAGAAAGCGTGGCTCCTTAAGGCTACAGGACTCTGAAGCGCTGGCCTATTCCCTGTATGTCACACACACACACACACACGGGCGGACTGAGTGACTGTAATGTGACTGGCCTGTTAGAGAGATGGGCTGCAGAAAGATGTGTGTGATTATTCTCCCGCTTGTTTTCTGCTTGTTATGAATCCTCAGTTCTGCTGGTCTCAGTGTGTACTTGTGTTCACTTCATTGGCAGACGTTTTATTATTAAATGTGTTGAGTACGCCTGGCTAGTGTTTTAAGCAGTAATGTTTATATATATATATACAAGTCATTTGGAGTTTTATAATTTTAAATTTAAATTATAAAATATATACTATTTATGAGCACAAAAATAAATAAATGATTCAATTTAAATTTTAAATTGAATCATTTATTTATTTTTGTGCTCATAAATAGTATATATTTTATAATATATATATATATATATATATATATATTTAAATAATATTTTGTTATTTAGTTTTAACTATATAATTAAATGTAAATTATATGATTATAGTTTAATACACGTTTATTTAATTATGAAATAAAAATGATTTTTTCCCTAAATATTAAGGAAATTGACTTCTGTTTACTTCTCACAATTTTGAGAATTATTTTCCCCCTCATAATTCTGATTTTACATTTTTTATTTTTCAGTATTTATTTCATTATAAATAATATTTACAATTTAAATATATATATATATATAGGCTATACACACACACACATAATATTATGAAACATAATATTATAATATTTAAAGATATATATATTTTTAATTTTCTCTTCTGCTCACCAATGCTGCATTTATTTGATCAAAATGTAATTTATTCCTGTGATCAATGCTGAATTTTCAGCATCATTACTCCAGTCTTTAGTGTCACATGATCCTTCAGAAATCATAATAATATGATGAATTGATCGCAGTTGTGCTACTTCATATTTGTATAGGATAAATATAAAGTTCAAAAATCAATTTATTTGATATTTATTGTTGATTTTTGCATCACTACAGCTGTAATATGAAATATCAGCACTCTTGAAATGCCATATATATAATAAAAAATATTTGTAGTATTCAAAATAAAATGTATACTGTGCTTATTTAACCCTTCTATTGCCAAATATTTTTTTTGCTCAACAAAAGAACAAAAACAAAACACAGACTAACGACAATATAAGGATAGGCGAAGTAAAAGAAAGAAACAAACAAAAGATAAAGAAAAGAAAGACCTTATCATTTGAATGTGTGTGTTGAGTGTTTTAAGATAATCTAACATCTTTTACCCTTTCTCGTTCCTCACTCCTCTCCTCCAAATCCTCCAAACGATAATAATAAAGATGATTTTATGATTAATATGGCTATCTGTGCACATCCCCCCGGGTGGCCAATGCCAAATATTTTTGGTAAAGATTTGCAATTATTATAATTTTTTTAATTCTTCATTGCAAAAATTACACTTTGTCTGACATTGTCTTAGCTTTTGATTTGTAGGATTGTGAGTTTAATAATCAGATGCGGCCAGCGGGACAGCAGGAGACCTTCTCCTTTAAATGTGTGCATTGAACAGTCTCTCTCTCTCTCTCTCTCATAAGAGACATCTGTCTGCTCCTCACAGGTCAGAATTAATACATGTTAATCAGCTCATTAGCTCTGTCTGGCCCCTGGCCAATCCCTGCCGTCAACAGCGCGCTTTGATCCCGCATCCGGGCCAGGTCTGGCCTTTCATGTGTCTCACCAGTGTTTACATTCCTCCACTCCACAATCAATATCAAGACAAGACAATACACACATCAGCTCGAGTCAGGAGTGTGATGCCAAATGAACAGAGCATCAGAGTGTCGGTCACTCTGAGAAGAAGAAATGACAGTGGTTTAAAAGCACTAACCACATGAGTGCGTAATACCATTTCTCTGTGCCATTTATACGCCAAAAAAATGTTTTTTGCGTGCATATGCTTATATGCTGTGCACTGTAAATCTTTTGGGTAGGATTAGTTGTGTAGGCAGTACGTGCATATATCTACATGGCAAAATGTGAGTAGCCTATCTATCGCACGTGAAAATCTCGCACGTCGCAAGTATCATATACATGCAAATGATTTTTGCTGTATAAATGGCACGAAATGTTAAATTCGTGGCTAGATTAGCATTTTCATAAGATCGTGTTTAACTGATTCATGCTTGTTGCTATAGAAGCTCGTTTCCACCATAGAATTAAAAATATAAAGGTAATTGGAGACTTTTTGTCTACAATTTGTACTTTTTTTCTCACAATTGTGAGTTTACTTTTAGAATTCCTGACTTTATTTTTCACAATTGCGAGATGGAAAGTCAGAATTGGTTCAAGGTTCAAGGTTCAAGGAGTCTTTATTAACCTCCGAGGGGGAATTTGTTGTGCAGCAGCATATGACATAAATATAACACTTAAGTAATACAAATACAAATACAAAACAGCAGTCATACAAACAGTATAAAAAAAAAAAAAAAAAAAAAATAAAGTTAAACACACTTAGACATTTGCAAGTTACTCAAGAGTCTACAGCGTCACATTGACTTATTACAAAAACCTATAGCAGAAGGGACAAAAGAATTTTTATGTCTATTTGCTCTTGCATTT